>CM076580.1:1136441301-1136788801 GCA_034641835.2 Pinus albicaulis
CATTTTGGGGAAGGAAACAATCATCCACACAGACCACCGGCCCCTGCAGTTCATACAGACACAAGGGAAGTTGCAGAATGATCGCCATCAGAAGTGGTCCACATATCTGCAACAGCTTCATTTGAACATCAAGTACAAGAAGGGTAGCACCAATAATGTTGCAGACTGCCTCAGCCGACCACCGATCGTGGCGCTCACCACCGTGCTCAACTCTTGTGGGCACGAGACTTCTGATTGGCCGCTTCTCTATGAGAGTGACCCAGAATTCGGCCACACTTACAAGGCACTCTTGGGGGCACGCAAGTTCCAAATTTTCACCTCCAAGATGCACTTTTATGTCACCTGGGACACCTTTGTGTTCCTTCAAGCGAGCGTGCCAAGATGATATGGGAAGCACACTACAGTCGAGTCGCTGGGCATTTCGGGGTCGAGAAAACAGTAGCAATCCTGCTGAAGTATTTCTATTGGCCGAACCTTCGAAAGGATGTCGAGAAGCACATCAGATCCTGCACTGCTTGTGCCATTGCCAAACCGACCATCAAGAAGCAAGGCCTATATACTCCTCTACCTACCCCTAGTCGACCTTGGGAATCCATCTCCATGGGTTACATGTCGGGCCTGCCTTCTACTAAGCAGGGAAATGACTGTGTTTTTGTGGTCGTCGACAGATTCTCGAAGATGGCCATTATGGCGGCCTGCAAGAAGAATATCACAGCAGAAGCCACTGCTAAACTCTTCTTTGAACGAGTGTGGGTGCACTGTGGGATCCCACAGTCTATCATATCAGATCGGGATAGCAGGTTCCTCAGCACATTTTGGTCCAGCCTCTGGTCGATGTTGGATACCAAGCTCACCAAGTCCACAGCTTTCCATCCCCAAACAGATGGCCAGACAGAGGTCGTCAACATAATGATTGTACACATTCTGCGCATGTACAACTCAAAGCATCCACGCACATGGGACGAGAGCCTCCCCTATGTACAACACAGTTATAACCGGGCTCTCCACAGCTCAATTGGCCATAGCCCCTTTCAGGTGGGCTTGGGATTCCAACCACTATGTCCCATTGACATAGCCATGCCGTTTGCAGCTGCTCAGGCCGATTCAGCTCATGTCCAGTCTGAAGTTGACAAAGCAAGTAGCTTCATCGAGCGCATTCAACACATCCGCCAACAAGTTCATGATATATTGGACAGAGCCAATGCCAAGTACAAGCAACGCCATGATCAACACCGGGTGCCACACAACTTCCAGGTGGGTGACAAAGTATGGCTACATTTGCAGAAGGAGCGCCTCACTGGACCCCACCGCAAGCTTCGCCTGCTCCGATACGGGCCGCACACCATCACCAAGGTTGTAGGGAACAATGCATTCGAGCTCAGTATTCCACCATTCCTTGGTCTGCACCCAGTCTTCAATGTGGATCGCCTTCGTCCTTACTTCCCACCTCTACTGGACACCTCGAACATTGCAGAACAACTCACACCAACAGAGTTAAACCCAGACTGCATGGAACAGGCCACCACAGATTGTATCATGGACATGCAAATCAAGAACACTCGTCAACAGCAGATCCAATCGTATCGGGTTGTCAAAGCTGGCCAACTCCTGCACCAAGGAAAGTGGTTCACCAGGGACCAAGTTCAGCAGAAATTTCCTCATCTCATGGAGGAACTTAACGCAATGGGGACCATTGCTTCCTAAGGGGGGAGGAATGATCCAGGTGGATATTGGTGGCCACCAGCCTATTCCACTTGGGCCCCCACCATTGTCTCTTTCAGTTTTTCAGTTTCGGCATAACTTACTATTTTTAGCAGTTTTTCGGGTCCTGAACTTCCGGAGCCGTTTTGAGGCCCTAAACGACGTTTTTTGGGTATGAAAGCGCCAACGAATTTTCTGATAAAATTCGTCCCGACAGCTGTAGTCCTTGGATAGAGCTTTCTAATGATGTATCA
Source organism: Pinus albicaulis (assembly GCA_034641835.2). Taxonomy (NCBI): domain Eukaryota; kingdom Viridiplantae; phylum Streptophyta; class Pinopsida; order Pinales; family Pinaceae; genus Pinus; species Pinus albicaulis. The sequence goes on from CM076580.1 coordinate 1,136,443,257, forward strand.
TATGCGTCAAACGGAGATAGTATGCCAAAGTTACGTCCCTGGGAAGTTGAAACACCAATTTACCCAAACGGGGCCCATAGTTTTGGCACTTCATCTCCTAGGGTTAGGTTTTTGGGATGTTTAGGGTTCTCCATTGTTTTTCAATAATAAATAGGCCCTCGCGCCTCATTGTAAAGGAGTTGAGAGGTCTGTAGCCACCACATCTCTTCTCAGAGATAGCTACCAGTACCCTAGCTAGTTTTATTTCCATTGTCTATAAGCAAATTTCAGTTCTTTGATATTAATGAAATGAAGTGTTATTTCCGCTGCATCTCTGTATTTATGGTTATGTGTTTATTCTGTTGCGTACCTGCATAAATCCGGATCACCTGTATCACCAAGTCCACAACTTTCCATCCCCAAACAGATGGCCAGACAGAGGTCGTCAACAGAATGATTGTACACATTCTGCGCATGTACAACTCAAAGCATCCACGCACATGGGACGAGAGCCTCCCCTATGTACAACACAGTTATAACCGGGCTCTCCACAGTTCAATTGGCCATAGCCCCTTTCAGGTGGGCTTGGGATTCCAGCCACTATGTCCCATTGACATAGCCATGCCATTTGCAGCTGCTCAGGCCGATTCAGCTCATGTCCAGTCTCAAGTTGACAAAGCAAGTAGCTTCATCGAGCGCATTCAACACATCCGCCAACAGGTTCATGATATATTGGACAGAGCCAATGCGAAGTACAAGCAGCGCCATGATCAACACCGGGTGCCACACCACTTCCATGTGGGCGACAAAGTATGGCTACATTTGCAGAAGGAGCGCCTCACTGGACCTCACCGCAAGCTTCGCCCGCTCCGATACGGGCCGTACACCATCACCAAGGCTGTAGGTAACAATGCCTTCGAGCTTAGTATTTCACCATTCCTTGGTCTGCACCCAGTCTTCAATGTGGATCGCCTTCGTCCTTACTTTCCACCTCTACTGGACACCTCGGACATTGCAGAACAACTCACACCAACAGAGTTAAACCCAGACTGCATGGAACAGGCCACCACAGATTGTATCATGGACATGCAAATCAAGAACACTCGTCAACAGCAGATCCAATCGTATCGGGTTGTCAAAGCTGGCCAACTCCTGCACCAAGGAAAGTGGTTCACCAGGGACCAAGTTCAGCAGAAATTTCCTCATCTCATGGAGGAACTTAACGCAATGGGGACCATTGCTTCCTAAGGGGGGAGGAATGATCCAGGTGGATATTGGTGGCCACCCGCCTATTCCACTTGGCCCCCACCATTGTCTCTTTCAGTTTTTCCGTTTTGGCATAACTTACTATTTTTAGCAGTTTTTCGGGTCCTGAACTTCCGGAGCCGTTTTGAGGCCCTAAACGACGTTTTTGGGTACGAAAGCGCCAGCGAATTTTTTGATAAAATTCGTCCCGGCAGCTGTAGTCCTCGGATAGAGCTTTCTAATGATGTATCATATGCGTCAAACGGAGATAGTATGCCAAAGTTACGTCCCTGGGAAGTTGAAACACCAATTTACCCAAACGGGGCCCATAGTTTTGGCGCTTCATCTCCTAGGGTTAGGTTTCTGGGATGTTTAGGGTTCTCCATTGTTTCTCAATAATAAATAGGCCCTCGCGCCTCATTGTAAAGCAGTTCAGAGGTCTGTAGCCACCACATCTCTTCTCAGAGATTCGCTACGAGCACCCTAGCTATTTTATTTCCATTATGTCTGTAAGCATCTTTCTGTTATTTGATATTAATGAAATGAAGTGTTATTTCCGCTGCATCTCTGTATTTATGGTTATGTGTTTATTCTGTTGCGTTCCTGCATAAATCCGGATCAAAAGAACATCTATAAATTTGTTCCACTAGATCCCTAAAGTTTTTCCCCCTTTCGTTAACCTCCAAAATCACTCCAGATGAACTAAGGAGCAATTCATTTTTATTTTCATCTTATATTTTTTTTCCTTTCTTAAAACAAAATTCCTTTTCTGATTTGTTGGTCCCTGTGGAACATTAAACAGATGTGAATTAATAGACTGCTTGACATGTTATCTAATAATTTTAAGTATATTATTAATGAAAATTAAAAAAGGAAACTCATATTGGATCGATAGTATTTTTTCATTCACCTGATTCATCCTTTTACAATTTTTCCATCAAGATTTTACGCTCTTCTGGTACTAGATAAGAAATAATCTTATCGAGCTTCATCATTTTGTGGCTCCGCATGATACATAGTAAACAATACATATTAGTTAAACTTACATATAGTTCAAAAATAATACTTTTTGTAAATAAATTACAAAAAACTTGCCTTTTTTCTCGTTTCTTGATGTGTTATGGGTATTTTTGTTACTTGATCTCTTGTCAGTCATTTATTTGTCAATCTGAAACGTATACCATATCATTCATTAATATATTTATAAATAAATTGTCAACTTTTCAGGTAAAAAATAAATCTCAAGAAATCGGTGCGCCTTTCATGATATACGCACCGACCTCGATGCGTGGGGGTATTATAAATGCACCGTACAAATAATATAATAGACGGTACAGTGCTATCCTCGTAACATAGTGTACTGATACCCTATTTTAGATATGACACACTCATTAAAAAAATTATTTTTTAATTTTTTAATACACAGTACTTCCGTGGTGCACTGTATAATACACTGCACCAGTGCACTATGTTACGCAGGGCGTACTGATATAAAAAATCCATTTTTTTCAAAAATTCATGCAAGGGCCGACATGGATTGGGATTCGACTATGCAATTCATCCTGTTGGTTGGTTGTCATTCTAAAATTAAAAGCCTTAATTCTAAAATCACAGAAACAGGGAGAAGAAAGGGCAGAAACAAAAAAAAAATGAAGGTTTTAGGGTAAAAATGGATAAAACTGCAGAAAAAGTAAAAACACTGCAGCAAAAGTAAAAAAAATAATAAAATTTAATCAACAAAGTTTTGGATTCTGATTGTCTGAATACTTCTGTTTGAACTTATTTCATCGCTCCACAGTGCTTTCGTGCTCTCTTGCTCCAGGTATGTCTCCTGCAAATTTCTAGCTAAAAATTTTAGCAAAAATAGTGAAATAATGAAAAGTGTTTCGTATTTAAAGAATTGTTTTATGATATTAGATTTTCGAAAATATTTTGCTGCCGATTTTTCAATTTGCTACTTTTTTTTCACTTAAAGAAAATAGAGTTGCACTTTTTTTATTTTTGTTTATTCATCACCGGTGCGTCACTTAATAGCACCACATCGGTGCGTCCATTGGTAACACGGCAACGGTACCTAGTAACTAAAATGTACATGTGCGCAGTAACTAGAATGCACCGGTGCTGTTATCTGTACATTAGCACTGATTTGTGGTTGAGGCACCGAAATTAATTTTACGCGTGTACACCAAAATTAGACATGTTGGAAATGTACATTTTTCTGTGAAAATATTTGGGCCATCTCTTTTCAAAATTGAACCTATTCTTCTTTTAGAAAAGGAAACTTGAACCTTTCCATAACCTACAACAAGAAAAGATGCCCCATGATCTGCTTACTGACCTATGATCTGCTTGCTCATTTGTAAGTTCCTCCTCCATCTTGGCATCCAATTTCCTCTTTCTCCTTTGTGCTTTCTATCTTGATCTTAACAAAATTTACACAATCTCCCTTTTATGAGAAACTGACCTTGAATGTTCTGGAAGAAATGACGACGAGTCGTTCATTCTGCATTTGTTAGAAGAAGAAGACCGATTTTTGACTGGATGATGTAGTTAGTACATGTGGACGCAATGGTTTCCAGTATAAAATGAGTATAGGGTTAAGCAGAGGAAAGACATTGCAAAATGGGCTATTTTCCAATGAGAAACCGAATTGTAGGTGGAAATATGGTAGCTACATGTATCTATGCTTTTCTTCTGACATAAATGGTCACTGGATTTCCATTTATAATACAAGAATAATTTTTACTGGTTTCATTCAGAGAGATCATCATTTTCAATAACAAATGGAAGCTCAGAAAATACTCCTAGCTGCTTTTAAACACATTATGGAGAATCTTTCCCTTCATGGGACCTACCAGCCCGATTAACAACATCAATTGATCTTTCTCTGTTGTCCTTAAGGGAATGAGAATCCTTCCCTTCATGGTGCCTCTTGGCTTTATCGACTGCCTCGATTGATCTTTCTCTACTATCCAATCTTTCCTTGCCATCCTTGTAAGAATGAGAATCACTACCTTCATGTGATCTCTTAGCCCGTTCAAGAGACTCAATTGATCTCTCTCTGACATCCCTTAGTGAATAGGACTCCTTGCTTTCGAAGGACCATTTCACCTTGCTAGTCGCCATAGCATCGATAGGTATTTCTCTGCCATCAACTTTTCTCTCCCTTTCTCCATCACGGGACCTCTTAACCCTGTCGTCGGCCTCAACCGAATGCTCTTTGCCTTTCTCAATTGCCCCTCTCAAATTTTTCATAAATATTTTCTCCTTTTGTACTCTGTCGAGCTCTGTAGCCATCTACATCCCTGTAAGTGTCTTTGTTCATATTTTTGTTTGAATCACTCATTTTCTTTGCTATAAACTTCTCTGCAGAAATTCAAACTCTTATCTTTTCAAACCCTCATCTCCTTAGAAAAATTATTGCCCACGATTCGAACCCTCTGCTGCTCCAATACTGGACTTTAAATAATAAGTTTTCCTCCTTAGAAAAGATATTTCAATGACATGCCTGGTTTGCGCGAGGTTTTAATTAACCCTGTTCCAGTGTGCGGGGTTTTATAGGTGCATCGGTGCGGTTTTGTAAGATCATGGTTTATTTTTTTGCGCGGTGTTTTATGACACATCGGTGCGTAAGAGTTGTGAAGCACCAGTGTGCTACAGTACTAAGATGCACTGGTGTGGGTTATGATGATAAGCGCATCAGATGAAAAACGAGGAATCTCCGCTAGAAATGGCGTACTGTATAAAGTTCTCTTTTTTTGGTATGTAAGATCATAATAAAATAATGATAATTCTAAAGTACATGAATTTATTTGCATTATTTTCTAAACTTTATTATGTTACAAAAATTCATATTATTCTAGATTTATTATTTTACAATTACTTACAAATTTAAAAATTTACAAATTTTAATAAAATAATTTCACATTAATACAATTAAAATTTTACAAATATTTTACACACAATTAGAATTAGAATTACAATTTTACAATTTCACATACAATTACGATTAGAATTACAGTTACAATTTTAGAATTTTACATACAATTACAATTACAATTAAAATTTTACAATTACAATCATTTCAGAGTAATACAATTAAAATTTTACAAATATTTTACATACAATTAGAATTAGAATCAGAATTACATTTACAATTACAATTACAATTAAAATTACAATTACAAATACAAATACAATTTTAGAATTTTACATACAATTAGAATTAGAATTATAATAATTTTACAATTTGTCATATATACAATTACAATTAAAATTACAATTACAATCATTTCACAATAAATTAAATATTACAATTACAATTAAAATTTTACATTAAATATTTTACATACAATTACAGTTAAAATTACAATTACAAATACAAATACAATTTTACAATTTTACATACAATTAAAATTAAAATTTCAATTAAAATCATAACATAATATTTAATAAATATCATGGTCATTTAATATTAATTTAATTAATAAACATCACGATCATGATAACCATCATACAAACATCATATTCGACTAGAAAACACATTCAAATTCTCTAACATCATCACGACCATGATCATCTAACAAAACACAATTAGCATTGTATAACATCATCACAACACAAACATCAAATATACATCTCATGTCAAATAAATCTTGCTATCACATACACATCTATATGCAAGCTACACATTAAATGAACATATCTAACATGACCTAACAATATACACATCATGATGATCACCAACATGTAAATTAAGTACAACTGAAACATGAACATAAAATACATGGAGCATAGATATATATAACTGAATAATGTTAAAAATATACAAAAAATAAAAATAAAGCTGGGTTACACTTTTTTCCCTTTTTTGAGAAAATTTTTTCATTTTTTTTTGTTCTTCAACTTTTTGCAAACTATAACAACTTTTCTGTGTAGAATTTCATTTTGCGATAAAAACAAAAGTTGTGAGAAATTTTGTTAGCTTTCTATTACTTATTTTTTGAAATTTTTTTATGCAGATTTGATATGTCAACTTAGCGTTTCTTTGAGTGTGTGTTTCTTAACAATCAAAGGATTCATAAGAAGTCAAGTTATGACGCAATGTTGTATTCATTGAAAATTTGTGTTTTTGAGAAAAGAAAATGTGTTACAACAATCTAGATAGAGTCTACTTTGGTTTCGTCATATTTACAAAGCCAATGGATGCATATCATAATTACTAGAATTTTTTGAACTGGTCCAATACGAAAAACTGCATATTTTGGATATGTTTCGCCTCGCAAGAAATTTCTTAACATATAAGTTATAAACTAAAAATCTAAAAGCTACCCATTAGAGAAGATGGACCAATGTAATGCCCCATAATTTTTTCAATTTTTTTTACAATGTATTTTGGGAGATATAAAATTTTGATTTCACTGAATCACAATGACCCTAAAAAATTGTTTGCACCTATTTTATTAGAAAAATAATTAAAATTAGTAAACGTTTATGAAATTCCATAAAAGTTATATTTCCTGAAAGTAGATTCAATTCTGAAAATGTTTGTCTTGGTTCCGACAGTTAATTAACAATCTTTCATGGAATTTAATCAGTCCAAAGTTGCAAAACCATATTCAGAGCCTGGCTTTTGCGTAATGGTGACACGTTAGTTTGACCGAACTTTGAATCTAAGTTCAGCCGAACTATGTTTTCTACTGAAGTTGGTGACACGTTAGTTTGGCCAAACTTTTAATCTAAGTTCAGCCGAACTATGTTTTCTGCTGACGGCTCGTTAAATCTAATGAGCTGAACTATTGTATAACTTTCCATCGGCCGGAAAGTTTTGCGGAGCCCCTACTAAAACACATTTCATGGCAATATAAATTGCCATGAAATCATTCACAATTTTTGCACATTTCACACATTTCATCTCATTTTACAAAGATCTTAGTTTGGGTTCAAAAACTTTTCTTCAAAGTTTCAAAGTTTGGTTTTTGGAGCATTTCTTGGAAGAATTTCTTCAAAGTTTGGTTTTTGGAGCATTTCTTGGAAGCAAACTGATTTTACAAAGAATTGTTTTGGGTTTAAAAAACTTTTTTGGAAGACATTTCTTGGAGGCCGCCTAATTTTGGTAGAAATTGTTTTGAACTTGAAAAAAATTTCTCGGACGTACACTCAGGAGACATTTCTTGGAGGTATGTACGTGTTTTGAGTTGAAGTAAATCTTTTGAGCTTTGTTTCATTTTTATAAGACATTTTTCTCTCTAATTTTTTAAAATAAGTGTTTTGGATTGGAGTAAGTATTTTTTGCAAAAAATTTAAACATAATTTTTTTGTAATTGAGTTATTGTCTAATTTTTGAAGGAATTTTTTTGAACTTCATACCCTATTATCATAGGAAATCAAAGAACTTGTGCGAGAAAATATGATCGAAAAAGAGACCTTGAGGAACGTAGAGAAGAGACGAGACAATCTCGCAATAGAAAGTTAGAAGCCCTCTCAAATATTGAAGAGGAAAATCAACCTCAAGAAGAAATTGAAGCAGGTATGTAAATGTAAATATTATGATCTATTGATATATTTAAAATTTTTCTAATGTAAAATGTGAAGCTTAAGTTTTATTTGATGAACTAGTTTGAAAAATATTTTGTTTAATGTAAACAGACAGAGATATTCCTCAAAATATTGAAGAAGAAAATCAACCTCAAGAAGAAATTGAAGCAGGTATGTACATGTAAATATTATGATCTATTGATATATTTAAAATTTTTCCAACGTAAAATGTGAAGCTTATTTTTTATTTGATGAACTAGTTTGAAAAATATTTTGTTTATATGTAAACAGACAGAGATATTCCTCAAAATATTGAAGAAGAAAATCAACCTCAAACAGAAATTGAAATAGGTATGTAAATGTAAATATTATGATCTATTGATATATTTAAAATTTTCCTAATGTAAAATGTGAAGCTTAATTTTTATTTGATGAACTAATTTGAAAAATATTTGAAATTTTAGATATATTTATTAATTTAGTTATTTATTGAATATGTACTATCTTTTCGAATATGTACAGATGAAATCACTATCGATAATGAGATGTTAGAAAATGTTGACACTCACACATATGGAGATAAAAAACCTGACCATGTTATACGATATCGTGTTAACTGCATTTTTGAAAATTATTTCTTAAATGAGCGGGTGACAGTTCAGGCTCAAATGTTGAAAATTCTCCTATCATTAAGGAAATTAAAAGAAGCTACGACACTACTAGGTATTCGAAAATCAACCAAAGATAAAAAAATGAAGGAAGAGGTGATAAAAAATGTGAGTAGTGCTATAAAGTCAATTAAGAGATCTAGAGAGAAAAATGTTTCAATTGTACGTAGAGGAATACAGATGGCAATGGTTTCCTCAAGTACTCAAGAGAATCGTTTGGTAACATCAATGGCACAAGCACTGGGAACCTCGCAAAAAACTTTTCACAAACATCAAAAATTTCGGTTGCAAATAGATGTAAATGATGAACTCACTTGTTGGAGAGCTATTTGTAGGCAACCATACAAAGATAGACTTGGAGAAAATGAAAAAAAAATAATATATGAATATTGGAAGAACAATTCGCGTGTTTCACCAACTGCAAGGCATGTGATGAGAAGAAGAATAGCATGAAATCAGTACGAAGAACATGAAAAACATCTCCTGGAAACCACTCAAATAGAGTTATTCAACAAGTTCAAAGAAGAGAATCGTCAAATTCATGTTTCACTTAGTGCTTTTGTTCAACAAAAACCATGGTATGTAAAACCTATCACCGTACGCGACACTTGTTTTTGCCGTTACCATGTGGAATTTGAGTTATATTATGACACATTCCTTGATTTTGGTAGAAAATTATGGAAAGATTCACCTCCTCCTTCCACTATCCGTAATTTCATATCTCAAATTCTATGTGAAAGAGAAAGCGATGAACTATTTTACAAAAACAAATGTGTTGGTGGTAAAAAATGCGATGATTGTGGAAATTTGACTAAATTTAAAAACAAATATCGTATTGATATAAATGATCAATCATTTTCCAACATGAAAGTGAAATGGAAGAGATATGAATATATCGATACATCGATTCAAGGTGAAAATAGTGTTAAAAGAATTGAATTACTAGAAGACGAAATTTTTCTGATAGACTTTTTGAGAAAGTTTGAGGCAGAAATTTACAAATACACCAAGCATTCCCATAGAGCTCGATGAAAAGACTTGCAATTCAAAAAATCTCATGAATTTTTTCCACCAAGGACCATTTTGTCAGTGATTGATTTTGCAGAAAACTACACATTTGTTCCACAAAAAGAAATTCAGAGTGAATACTATCATTCTGACCAAGTCTCCATGCTCATCCATATTATATATAGACATGCTGAACAAAATGTCGATCATATAGAAAGCACGAGTGAAAATCGACATATCATTAAAGAATATCACTTTTATATCAGTGACGATCGTACACATGATACATGTTTTGTACAACATTGTTTTGGAAGAATTTATGATTCATTGAAAAATTGTGGAATAACATTCAATGAACATTGGATATGGTTAGACGGATGTGCAGGTCAATTCAAATCTGCATGATCATTCTTTTGGTTCTGTTATATTCATAAGAAAACCGACATTAAACATTGTTGGAATTTCTTTGAGACTAGCCATGGAAAAGAAGAACATGACGGTGCAAGAGCATGCCTAAAACGAGTACTTCAAAAATATCAAATGAACCACACTGCAAGCCGACTTGTGAACGCTGAAGAAGTTGTTCAATGGTGCAATGCTGCTCTAAGCCATGAGAGAAACCCATCAAGAGAAGTGCGAAGGTACGTTCAATTTAATTTATATTGGAAATCCAATTTTAAACATTATACATTTATCATGCAATGATTATCTTTGATTGTATTTTGACATCATATTTACAAATTCTTCTTCTAATTTTCCATATAAAGGTTTTTTTGGCATATTGGAATCGAAGACGTAGATAGATCAATTGTAAATGATGTTGAAACAATAAAAGAGACTCGAAAATTGCATTCAATTCAAACAAAGTCGTCCAAAAATGTGTTTGCATTGGATAAAAGAAAATATTCTTGTTTTTGTGATGTTTGCATAGACACCAAAAAATCCAATGACGTCTGTGAAAACAAAATGTATGTGAACAATTGGAAACATACAGAGCTAAATACAAAGGGAAAAATGTCTATTGCAATGTTTGAAGAAATGCAATCAGAGGAAACTACAATATCATCCGATGGTGATTGAGTTTCTGATCTTGTTAGAGAAGGTAACATTTGAATTACTTTCTAATGATTTAAAGATCTAGAAATAAATTTAAATATGCATAATTTTGTTAAATTTATTTTATTGTGTAGGAGTTGTTTTTGCTGTAATTGCACCTATTGACAACGATGAAAATGTGAAGTATTATTTGATGCGTTGCACTGAACGAAAAATGAAGTTATTACAAAACTATAATGATCATGGATTTCAGTATGATAGAGGGTCTATTATACTGAAAGGTTATTTTTTCAGACAAACTCATCAAAGTGGAGACTTTGTTTACTTTGAAGACTATGAACCTGATTCCATAAGTTGTCAATATAGTCACTTGGTGTGTGCAGCACGCATAAAGTTGATAGAAGTTCAATCAAAGAAAAAATCGAAAATTAAGAGATGGAAAATGTCAAAATCCGATCATGAACGGATTATTGAGGATGGAATTCCATTAGAATTTTTTTGAGTGAATTGTCCAAAAATTTATTATCTTTGGATTAAATATGTTTTAGAACTTCTAGTACTCAACTAAAAATTGAGCTGCTTATGTTATTTGTGCAAGTGTTTGCACATGTACAAATTGTTTGGGTACAAGCACGTGCTCTAGTATCAACTGAAAGTAGTTTTTCTATACGTGCATTGATGAAAAATGTTACATGTATTAGATATATATATATATATATATATATATGTTTTAGAATGAAATTAATTGTTCTAGTTCTACTATGTGCATTGATGAAAAATTATTTACGTACTCAATATATATGTTCTAGAATGCAATTAACTGGAACTAGTTTTTCTATGTGCATTGATGAAAAACTAGTTGGATTTTCTAGTAAAAAGTATGGACACAATGTAAATAAATCATCTGCAGTATAGTTTTGTACGAAAATTCCTTTCAGACAAGAGACTTGGAGCACTTCTCCGACTTTTGGTGGGATTTGACCCACATCTCTAATCCTGATTGAAAATCTAGTACAAAATCTGCTTGTCCAATGGTCGGATATGTTCAATGTGCATTGATGAAAAATGTTACTTGTCTTGGATAGATATGTTTTAGAATGCACAATTAATTGTTCCAAGTAGTTTTTCTATACATGCATTGATGAAAAACTAGTTGGATTTTTTGGTAAAAAGTTTCAACAATGTAAATAAATCGACAAGGCTACCTATTTGAGTGCATTAACGACATTGTACAACATTAAAACATTAAACATTTAAAGTTCATTAAATATCACATGCAAAATGTAGATTGAAACCATCAAAAACTTGAGTTTTAAAAACTTCACATGCCATGCTAATTATAATTCAACTATCCAACAAAAACATTTAACATTAAATATCACATGCCAAATGTAGATTGAAACCATCCAAAACTTTTAACTTTTAATTTAACAAAAAAATATAGATCACAACATTACTTCACATGCCAAATGTACTCTAAGCATCCAAAACTTAAATTTTAAAAACAAAACAAATTATAACACATGTATGTCATTACCTAACATGCCAAATATAGTTTAGATGACAATATTAATTTATTAATTTATAGACGACAACATTACTTCACATTCACATGCCAAATGTGCTAAAACCATCCAAAAATTAAATAAAACAAATTATATAATAACAATGTACAATAAAATATGTCCAAAAATTGTAAATCTCACAAGTATCAAACTGTATCAAGTTTAACAAATTTTAAAACCATCTAAATTTTGAAATCAAATCTACTGTAAATCATGTCCATCAAATGGAGACGAATCTAGCGTCTTCCCTACTAGGGTCTTAGTCCGCGCCCTATCCTATGAATGGGAAACCTACATACACAATGCACATGTACTTGAACATTAAAATTTGATGTTTTAAGAATGAATGAGAATATATATATCTAGAAATTCATGTAAAAAACAAAATATAACAAAAAAATCAGGCAATACCTCATAAGGTTCCCTCTCCATTTGATGAACAGGTTCTCCCATAGGAACATCTGCAGTGGTAAACTGTACAATATACATGTACAGTTATATATATATATATATATATATATATATATTAAAAACTTTCAAATGAAAATGCACATGTACATATATAAACTTATTTTCAATAATATTAAAAAAAGGAACTAAAGACAACTTGTTCAAATGTTGTGGATGTTCCTATCTCCGTCGCTAGAGTCCGCGGATTAAAGAAATCTTCTATAGGAACCTAAATTCAAAAAATTTTAAATAAATCAAAATATAGATCTCTCTCTCTCTCTCTCTCTCTCTCTCTCTCTCTCTCTATATATATATATATATATATATATATATATATATATATATATATATATATATATAACTTTTAAACATAAATTTTAAACTTGTGAAAAAATGTCCATACTTGTGGCTCATCTCCTAAGGAAGTAGAAGGTACATCTCCCAAGGAAGAAGAAGGTACCGCCATCCCAAAAACATCAGATGGAATCGGTACCTGTTAAAACATTTTATCAAGTCATATATATACATACATGTACATGTGTGGCAACAATTATTTATTTTAGAGTCACTTAAAAAACACTAACATTTGCGAACATATCATGATGGTTAGACCCATCTGCATCATTTGAACTAGAGGTCTCGAATGTGATATTAACATTTTCGTCACGCATCATGCTTGAGAACTGCAAATGTTGTTTTAACACATAATAATACATTTTTTTTAGATTAATGTACACATACAAATAAATGTATATATGTAAATACACATTTATTTATTACAAATTGTACACATGTATATGTAAAAATAATTTCAAACCCTAAGGTCACTAACCCATACCGTTCCGGTGCCCTCTTCCTCATGAAAAATTAGGTTTTGCAGACCATTGTGATAATTTATTGCATATGTTCGGAGATATTCAACATTGATGTTGTAAATCTCCTCATCTATATGATAAACAAAATTGGCATGTGCATTTTCACGTGCTCTTTGTCAATTTAAACAAAGATCGACTCCACTTAATCCGCTATGAACATTGTTGATCATAACATCCCTTGCTTCTCGACTTATTTGAGAAGTCGCATCCATCTCTGATTGCAGAGTTTCGACTCGAAACGGTCGACTCACCAATGGCGGCTCAGGGCGAGGCAACTCCACATCTCGCTTAGCGCCCTTACGGTCATATAATCGACCTTTCCCCAGGCCAAAAAATTCTGAAGGAAGGTCATTGTAGTTGGGTCTCATACCCAAAAAAAATTCTTCATAAAACATCTGTGCAAAATAAACAGGAACCTCATCGTTCCATGGAAGCCTTCCAAAGGCCGCAAGATGCCGATCATACAAATAATGAGCTATTTCTGGGTGCTTGAAATACTGCACCTTCAACATTTTTATTTTTGGCCCTTCCTTATAATTAAACATTGACTTGGCCACGTCTCTTGAAACTTTAAATTGTTTAATTTCCTCCCATTTATCAAGACCCATCACTGTTTCTTTTCTCTTTCTCATTAGTTCTACAAATGAATCAGTCCTTGGCCCAAGATTTCTGTACACATTTACCATTTCACCCAATGAATGTGTATCTATTTCAAGGCTTTGTCGACTCTCAGTAGGTAGAGACAAAGCCACAAGATCTCTTTGCAATTTTGCATGAAGGCTTTCACACCTTTGTAAGCTGCATTCCACCATGTTGGTTTCCCATGGTATATCAGTAATCTCGGCCAGATAAGTTGTGTTGGGTTGACAGCCTTCTTCTTGATTGTAGCGAGCTGCCTTGCGTCTATTTTGACCACTAGCTTGAACATTTTTGGCCTCTGCATCAATATATATAAAATTTTGTATATTAGAAAAAACACGTGTAAAAAAAGTTGTACAAATTTAATGAAAAAATATTGAAATTGATGGCAACCTTGATGTTGTTGGTTAACATCTTCTCCAACATGACCCTGCTGAGAACCGTAATTCGTAATGACACCGGCCGAGAACCGCACCTGCACGACACCGCCGAGAACCGTACCCACAAAGGACTAGAACCAGCAGTCGTTGATTGGCCTTCGGGGGAATAAATATCACCCCCTTCCCGCAACCTGCTACCACTCATACCTCGACCGGTTGAACCTTGGCCACGCTCCATGGATGGAGTAGAAACCCTTATCCTCTTACCTCCTAAAAATTAAAATATGAAACTTATTAACAACTAATTTAACTCACAAAGTTAGTAAAAAATCAATTCCATATGTACACACATGTATGGAGATTTAAGATTATATTTAAATACCGTGAACATCCCTTGATCCCTGAACCTCCATATGGGATTCGGCTGATCTTCATCGTTCATCCTCCATGATATATATCTATTGGTCGACATTTACAAAAAATAGATTTCAGAAAATCAATTTGTAATTTAGTGTACACAAATTATGTAGAACACAACTTTCAAAGCAATAATTGATCATGTGTTAAACTAAATTTAATCGAAAAAGAAATTATAAAAATGATAAGTTCACCAAATTACGCTTTACATGGTGGGAGCACACTTGGTATAAAATTTACCACTTATACACTTTAGTTTGTGGGAAAAATGACACATGTACATAGTTTACCTTAAATTTGTCGTGTTTTATGGATATTAAAATGAAGAACTTCTATTTAGATCCATTCCAGAGATTAACTGTAGGGGCATTTACTAGATATGTCACCTTTCATAAAAGATGAGATCCAGAGGCTACCTGGCCCTTTATAGACTCTGCCTATAGAACTTGTAGAAGTAAACACTAGAGGCATTAACAATATCAAAGAATGTTTTCATGCTCAGACATGGGAATGTGTCTCTTTCCCTACGCAAAAAATAGTTCAAGGTAGTTAATCTTCATAGACATGTCATCAAGCAGGTCAATGTGATCATCCCCAACTTACTTTTCAGGAAATTAGGCTTGGAATCCTCTACAACTTGGTGGATGGAGTTGAATGGAAACTAGGTCAAGGCCTTCACAAAATACATGCTAGTGAATTTAACACTTACTAGGTTATGCCAACAAATAAAGTGGGAGAAATGTTTTCTCCTCGAGGTTTTCCAATTGGGTGTGTAATACCAACTTCACCCATTTCCTCACAGGTTTCTCTCTTAGGTTACAAATGTCTTCCACCTTATTCTAGTTAAATATTTTTTTCAATTTCCCGTGGATTCCTTGAATTTTTTCTCCTACCATCTCCCTCTCTCACTCCCCAAATTATTGTCATCAAACATGCCCCATTGAGGATCTGGAGCAATGTTTGCACCATACTTAGAGAACTGTCATTGCTGCTAATTGAAATTGGAGTCATGTATGCTAGATTGCTTGCTTAAGTGGCTCTTACTTGGACAATATCCTGAGATGAGTTTGACATGATGGTCATAAAAAGTTGGAAGCTACTTGGTGTAATTTTCCTTAAATCTTCAAAAAAAACAGAGCAAAAATGTCATTTTCGATCATTTTTTATTAGCTTCTGCATACAACAGATGTTATCACAATTGCAACACAATCATGTTCCATGACCATGAATTATGAATTATGAAATTTAATTCAATGTCTCTTAGGGTTGCAAGGTGGAATTGATAGAACTATTTGATTTCTTTACCATAAATGGATATCTCCTTTCATCTATACCTTTCTCTACCATATTATTTCCAAGTGAAATGGGAATTTTCACATTTTGAATGCCATTACCATGTAATTTGGTAGCCTAATAGCTAGACCTATCACAAGTAAGGTTTTCATACCAAACTATTTCTCTTGCTCAACTCAGTGACCATGACTCTCTTCTCACACTGCTTACCATATAAGATCTTCAATTGTACATGTCACACAAAGTTGGGGGTTCTAGGTCTACACCTATTAGGTAAAGTTACATATTTTATGTCATTGTGGTCCTTAAATTTGGAGGTGTTCCACCTGAAAAAGTAGGCATTAAATATGGATGAAAAGGATTTGTTTTAACTTTGATAGAATTTCCTCGTGGAATTACTGAATTTCTCGACGACATCATGCTAGCTTCGCTTAGAGAAGACGGTTTTGGAGAAATTGAATTCTTTTGACTTTTTTTTGGCATTGAAGTTTGAGATAGTAGTTTTGATGACTCCATTGATGACCTTGCTGAGGAATTTGATGCACACAATATTGACTTTGAAGATGGTTTAGAATATGTTGAAGAAGTTATATATTTTGGTGTTGTCACTGAATGTTTCTTTGTTGTTGGACTTGATCAAGACAAGTAATTTAAATTTACGAGCAGATTGAAGATGAAGATGTTTTAGATTTTGTTGTTCTCACTGAAGGTTTTTGTCTAGTTTTGTTTCTTAAACCATCATTTCCATAGGACATTTTTGGTGAATAGATTCTTGACCTTGATGAGAGGATATGATACCTTGAAGAGGCTACATCTTTTGGTGACGTCACTAATTTTTTCTCTATTATCATGTTTGTTAAACATCTAGCTTAGGGTGAGGCAACTCCACATATATTGTACAGTTTATGGGACATAAAACAATATGTAGAAATATTCACTTGGTTTTTATAATTGGATAGAAGAATGACTTAAAATGACCTTGTATGTCTTCTCATTTTAGAGCTCAAATTTTTAGGAAGGATTTAAGTATCCACCTTTCAAGAATCACTAGAAGAGGTTGATAAAGAATATAGGAAAACAAAAAACTAACCAGTGGTGTAATAAATGGATTTCTTGGGAGGTAGATTGGCATATGGACTTTTGGTAGCTAGAAATTTTCCAAATAAGTGAACGTATTTGAAAACCAAACCTCTAGTTTATTTTGGTTTAGACAAGGTCTAGAATTTGAAAAGTGAATTCCCTCTTTCTTCCTCTTACATGTCCAATGATCAGAATCTGGATTGAGGGAAAAAAATTTCCTAAATAAAAATTTTGCATTTTATTTGTACATGAGTTTTTAAAAGCTAATTAACTCATAAATTTATCACAAAATACACTTAAAGCTTGACACAAACCCCTTCCCAATTGGCTAACTTAAAACGATCCTAAACACATTTTTATTTAACTAATGAGGGAGATAGCCCAATAAAACTAGTTTGTCCATATTCAAATCAAGTTGGTATCAAAGTACAATTTAGCTCATTTTAGTAGAGGTTAGTTAGAAGAATTAGCTATTGGTTTCTGTCTTCAATTTCCTCTCAAAATGAATGTGTACGTGCTTTTGAGAGACACACTAGAGGAATAAGGTCCAAATTTTTTATGAAAATGTGCTATGAAAGTAAAGGGTTAAAGGCAAACATGTACAAGGCATAGTTAATACAAGGCATAGTTGAGCCAAATGTTGTTGAGGAAGGGCCTAATTATTTGGGTCTTGGTTATGTAAAACATGGAGAATGCTCCAAAGCCAAGGAGGCACATAAAGCTGTTCCAAGAAGGAATTTTATTTCGTGTTCATTACCTCAAGCTTGTGAAGTTTGTGTTCATGATGAATGGAAAAGTTTGACACCCACTTTGCAAGAATATGTTAATAAACATGCAGCTAATAAGAATTTAAAAGAAGAGAATGTTGAAAGCTCTATCTAGTCATTGAATTCATTGCTAGCATTCAGAGGAGAGCCACTACCTCATCAAATTCACCTCCTCAAGAAGGCGACAATGGTGAATGTTCAAGGTATAAATTTTCCTTTAATCAAATTGCTTTTGATTATGATAAACATGGTAAATATTCACATAAGATATATAAAAGAACTTGCACATGTTCCTTTTGTGGTTTGAATATTCATAATGTTTATAGATGTTGGAAGAAGATATCCATGCACATTGAAACTTTCTAAATAAATGAGGCAAAAAGTCAAAGGCCCATTGGACAAGGAAAATGATGTTGAAAATAAGATGCAATTGTTTATTACTCATTGCCATAAGAAAGGTCACCTTGTGGACAAGTGTTGGACTTTGTATCCAACAAGTCATCCACAACATTTGAAGAAGGTGGAAAGAGATAATGACAAGAATGGAAAAGAGGATTCCATAATCGATGAGGGTCAAGATGATTCGCATGATGAAGTGCAACTAAAAGATGTGCCATTGAAATGGTTTGCTAACAGATGGTTAGATTTCTTATCCAATTAAGGCCTTGCATGTATTTTGATGTTTCATGAATTTATTTGCAAATTCAAAGTATGGTGCATGTTGCATGAAGCAAGATGTTGAAAGTAGAGTTACGTTGACACACTTAAATGCAACAAATATGGAAATTTGTACATGAGCTCTATTATTTGACTTGAGAGTCAGTTGTTTGAAGAGGCATGTTTTGTCGACTCGTGTTTGGTTGATGGTTTTGTACACCAATATGTAAGAGTACATGGAGATATTCACATGATGTGAATTTTTTTTCTTTGAAGGAGAAGAATGATATGTCAGCGAACTATGTTTCTTGCATGATGTGTTTTCAGTTTGATGGTTTTGTTTGTGACAAGACGTCACAAGATTTTGGGAAGGTCCACTCTTGAGCGAGAGCCTCATGATTACAACCTAATCATGAGAATCAAATGGGATTGCATCCTTATTTTGAAAACAAATAGGATTCTGAGCTACCTAGGACTCAAACCATTATTTTTAAATTTGAAATATCATGGTGTGTTGTTTCAATGCCTGAATCCACAACCCTAACATAAATTTTTTTATTCCTTTTTTGCAGGATTTAGTTGGTTATATTAAAATTCAGTTGAATTTAAAATTCTTGGCTTAGTGGCATGAACCAAACATATTGTACATATTAAATGAGGAATTTTGCTCTCCCAATCATTTCTAAATCACCCATATCACCAAGAAAACATGTTTTAAAAGAGCACACTTTGGTATGGGAAAGACCTTAGTTTTCAAATATTAGAAGAAGGTTTTTGATATGGTTGAGAGAGTGTGGAAAATAGAATCCATAAACAAATTATTTTTCAAAACGTATTACTTTCAAAGTATCAACAAGAAACATGTACAAGGGTGTTCAATGAATTAACACTATTTATTTAAATTCCATGATGTATATCTTACTCATAATTTTAACAAATTATTAAATAATGATCTATATTGGATAATTATATTATTTTTCATATATTTTGATGCTTATAGAGTGAAAAAACTGAAAGAATCAACTTGTATGGTCATTTTAATGGTGGGTGGAGAATTGGGGTCCAAAACCTTTTAGAGTCATTTTGAGGCATTAAATGACATTTCTGGGGGTCAAATGATTATCCCTTGTGCCGAAATCTTGACCATTATTCTACACTTAAATACATATCCAATGGTGCAAGAAAAACATCAAACGAAGTTCATTCAAAATTTATGCCTTTAGTAAGTTGACCTATCATGTTGACCACCATGGTACGAGAGAATGACATCTTAGCCCCATTACTCATGCATGGCAAGCTAGCTACATGTGGAATTTTAACAAGACTCTAAAAGGTCTAAAATCACAAACCTCGTTAATGGTTGACAGAGTCAAATCTTACACCTAGTTGGTTATCACACTATGTTAAATAGTTGGCCACTAGGAGGAATAAGAGTTCCATTTTGTGTTATTGTATTTTGTTCCATAGTTTAAAATACAACTAGGAGTGTGAAGTTAGAGAGAAAAATGTATGAAGTTAAGTTTTTATAGCAACCTTACATGCTAAAAGTCTTAGCTAACTCTAGAGAGATTACCTCTTTCTTTGTACTCACATATTTTCCATACCATAAAAGAGAGAGTAGAGCATGTTTACATTTTAGTGTTGTTTTTCTCCCATAAGGATTTCCTAGGGAAAAAGGAGTCTAGAGCATCATTAATTTTTAGGGTTGCTTGTCTCCCATATAAGGATTTCCTAGGAAAATAATTGTGTTGATTGTCTACAGATATTTATGTGTGTGTTTCATTATGTTCTCTATTTCTTACGTTGTGTTTCATTATGTTTTATATTTCTTACATTTCTGCCCTCCTATTTTTGTTTCCAATCAAGGTTTATAAAATAACATGAGAAGCAACATGAGACTTGGAACAATCATTTTCATTATCTATATGGAAGGCAAGAAGGATTATATCCCCTTAAGCTTAAGCTTATGTAGTTTGTCAATTTTTATCATATATTTTTTGGTACTTGGGTAAATGTTTTTTTATCTATAGTACAAGTCATGAGTTCCCCAATTTTACCTCATGTAAAGCATGATTCTAGGATTACTACAATTTGTACTTGGTTTTTTATTGTGATGATGCCCTGTCTCAATCACTTGGCCATCTCTCGATGGGTAGTTAAATCTTTATAACAATACTTAATTAAAATTTATCTATTTGTATTATGTGAAATTATGTAAAAAATGGTATACTACTTTTCATAAAATTGGGTTGAGTTTATCATATATTTCAATGAAAGTTGATTAAATATGTTTTCTTTAAAAGGATCTAACAATTTTGTTAAGGTATGAATTTGCAATTTTCTATGGCTCTCTATCAACCTTCACTTCCTCATTTCTAGAAAACATCTACTTGCTCATTCGTATACCCACTTTCTATTCAAATGCATGAGTTTTGAACTCTCGATAACTATGTTTTTCCACGTAGGAAAATTATGTCACATTTTATACTAACTCTAAATATTATTTTGAAGTTTGAATTACTGTTATTCTTTTATATAATTTAACATTAGATATAAGTTTAAATTGAAAGCTACTTAGATGAAATATAGCTTAGATATGGCATTTGCAAATTATTACCTATTTATTGAACTAAAGGACATAATTATTACACATGTTTAATTTACATTCAAATGCTTCTTTGATTTATCTCCTATAGCTTAATGTAATGCTAGATATATAATTTAAGTTGAAAGCCCAAGAGATAAATATGACTTCTATGTGACATTTGTATTGAATCATCTATTTGTTGTATTATATGAACATAATTGGTACGCATATCTAATTTTCATTACTAATATGTCATGTCATGCTTCTTTAATTTATCTTTTATAGATGACCAGAGCATCCCTTTTTAATCTATCCCTTTTGACTTTGGATATGTGGGTAATACTCATCCGAATATTTTTCCATCATAAAGCAATGAGTAAAATTGTATTCCATTTGTGTCAATGTTAAGGTTAAGCACATGGATTAAAGTTTTATATAAGATACATTGCCACGGTGTACATTTATATCTAAAGATTCCAAAACCTCATTCAAGACAATATGTTTTTTTGGTGTAGTTTGATTGGTTATATTGCATTGCTTTTGCAGTTGTTGCTATGGGCCTCACCATCTAGTGATTTTAGGTAAAAAAATTATTTACATGGAATTTTTAAGTATCCTAGAATGTTTATTATTTATCACTACTAGCCTTGGTGATTTAGTTGTTTGTTTTGATGCTGCTTGGCTACCCATATTTAATATTTGTTCATGTTTATTCATTGTTAAGGCTTTTTATTGGCCTATCAGGATGTATTTTTCTCAAATCCATAATGGCTAAAAGAATGAAATTTATCTATGAAAAAGAGAGGTCATATGGAAAACAAATTGTTTGCAAGTCTTCTTTTGAACCCATAGAACTTGCAACCCCAATATGGATACAATACTAAGTAATACATAGCCTCCTCATCTAACTTAGCCAAGGATTTGCAATACTATATTTGAGTTGGCTAGCTCCATTTCAAGATATTATAATGTTAGATTATTATTTCTATAGATTTTGATTATGGTAGTAAAATGTTACAAAAACCGGAAACTACATATAATATTATTCTAGATATATGTAAAAAGGACATGGTAGAGAAAATCAAACAATATTAAACTTTTCATAAATAGTTTAGATATAAATACATTTTCTAATTTTGATTGTAAATTCCAAGGCTTAAAGAAATAATTTTTCTAATATTTTTTTTAATTAATAAATAAAAAAGAAGCATTTTCAATCAAAATCACATCCAACATATAATAAGAATAATAAAAACAATTTAAAACTTCATACACTATGACATTACTATATGGCAAATAGCATAAAAATATACAAGAAAAAAATTCTTTTATATAATAATGGAGAGCTTCAAATATACAAGAAAAAAAATCTTTCAGTTTTAAACAATCACATTTTAAACAATTAAAACTTGGAGAAAATCATCTGTTTTTGAATTTCAATTATATAAAAAATTAGTCAAATATTTCAAATCTGTTTTTCGGTTAGTTACAGAGTGTAGGTGCAGTTCTAGCTAGAGATAGACTCCAAGAAGGGGTTTCAAGACAGAGCAGGTTTCCAACATTCCAGTAAAGAAGGGAGGCAAATATTTCCAACAAAATATGATGTCTGTGTTTTCTTTAGTACTCAATCGAGCCTATATTAACTTGCAAGCGAGCCTGATGTCTCTTATATAATCACAAGGATTATTAAAAATATTGCTGCAATTTCCTCAACGGACTTGACAGTCCTCAATATAAATGGTATCCACATGCTCTGTTTTTGGACGTGGTAGTTGCTAATGGTATTCGAACGAGGCTAATGTCTTTTCAAGCGAGCCTGTACTCACTTGTATGTTGTTCCATAGGGATTCGTTTTTTTTACTAGACTATTATCCGCACAACAAGCCTGTCAATTGCATACTACTCATTGTTGTTGATCAAAATATGCTCTCCAGTACTCAATATGAATGGTACCCACAAGGCTCTGTTTTTTTTGGACGTGGTAGATTGTTACGGCCAGCAGGCTAGCCTAATATATCTAAAATAATGATACTGGGTAGACTGTTTAGGCTAGCAGGCGAGCCTAATATTTGGTAGACTGTTTCGCATCCTCTACACTTGCCGTTGCCTGAAAGGCTTGCAAAAGTGGTGTATTTTCAAGGCCTCATGTACAGAGAAACATCATACCATTTGGGATAAGGTGGGGTATTTTCTCTACTTTTTTTGGATGATAAAAAGCCAAAAACCTAAGTTGCAAATATTAAAACACTGTTAAATGGTTCAGTGCTTACCAATGAGTTTAATAAGAATGAACTGTAATCCCCAGGAAAAAAACAGATTTCACAGTAAATGTCTTTTTTAACATGTTCTAAATTTTCAAGGTTTTATTAACAAGGTAGGATTCATATGCTCTCTCTCAAGAAATCATTTTCTGATAGTCTTGCAGGATCTTCAATAAATTTAAAAATTTACATTTGCATATTGTGTCATAGAAAAATATGTTTTATTCTTACCAAAGTTTAAAGTTGTGTCTAAAATTCTAAATGTCTCCATATAATCTATTTTACTCCAATACAAATTGTCGTAGTGTTTTTTTATGCATTATTTGCTGGGAACTACCTTTCTCCCTCGAGAAGAGAAGGTCAAATGTTTAGAATTCATATAACCAAAATTTTAATACAGCACAAAAATTTTAATACAAAGACATTTTTCTAAGATACAGAGACATTTAATACAGAGACATTTTCATACATAGACATTACCTGACATTTTTCTAAAATACAGAGACATTAATACACAGACATTTTCATTTTCATACATTTTCGAGGGCATATGGAGACTTACCCGACGGAGTCGACGAGCGTGGACGGCAAGAGCACCAGGGTGGCACCAGCAGCAATAGCGCGAACAGAGCGAAAACGATACACTGCAATAACAGCGCGCGAATAATGAAACAATGAACCATAAACTTTCGCGGGCGATTTATTTATAGAAAATAGTTCAGCCGAACTATTTTAAAAGTAAAAGTTCGGCCAAACTCATAGTTCGGTCGAACTTTTGTTGCCGGTTTTCCAATCTTCGACAAAAATTATGTTTTCCTGCACCGTCAGTGTGCTTTCAATCTAAACGGAATCATGAGTTCGGCCGAACTTTATAAGAAAGTTCGACCGAACTCTTACAAATTTCGGCCAAACTTTGAAAAATGTTCGGCCGAACTATTGTTGAAAAAAAATTTCGGCCCCCGATTCTCACAAAAGTGTAACCCAGCTTCACGTTTCCGCCCCTATGCTATAATTATCTGAGGGTTCTACACAACCATGTGCATAAGAAGGTGATGTTATTCAAGCCCATATCAATGGATATGGCTTGTGTACAAGCATAGTTCCTAGACAACATATGACAGGAGAAAGGGAAATCAAATGGATCAAAGTAGAAATCGTACCAAGAAACTTCCAAAGAGTGGAAGAAGAAGTGGTAATCGGGAATGAAAAAAGACAAAAACCATAGCACACTAGTGCAAATATCTTATCAACCACTATGACAAATGTAACATTGATGATCATAAAAAGGAAAAGTGTTGGAAGTTGCACCAAAAGATCAACTTGAAGAACAGAAAGAAAGATCTTGAGAAGAAAAATATCCTACCCAAATATTTTATTAATCAGGTGGGAAGTCACTCATACATAGAAAAGAATATTTTATGTGCATTAGTGTAGAAGGGTGTGAATCTAAGTAACTTTTATAAATTGGAAGAGAAAACAAATACCAAACTCTTCCATATAAGGATAGAGGTCAAGAAGACAAGTATTGATGCTTTTCTCAACTCGAGATCATAGTAAAATCTCAATGTAGTAGATCTATTTTTATGAGGGTTTTTGGACCTTAATGGACAAAGCGGATGTGACGTAGACTGAGGTTCTTCTAAAAGCACAAGTTATCTCGGATAGTAACTCCTAACAGGCTCAATGGATCTATTAGCCTTTGGATATCTTCCTCTTGGAATGAAAAGAGCTCAGAAATCCTAAAACTATCTAATGTTATATGTGCATGAAACTAAAGCTACAAATTGGACTAACTAATATAATTTACAATGCCAACTAGAAACTTACATAACTGGAAATAATGAAAAGGAATGATTTCACTCCCTCATAGGAGACTTTTTTTATTTCTTAGTTTAGTCTCCAAAGTGATTTAAGCCTAAACATTAATTAAAATCTATGGAAAAAAATGATCTAAATTTTATTCAAGAAAATCATAAACATGCAACTATAGAATCACAATAAAGGAAAAAATAAAATAAATCCTATCCTGGGGGAGAAAAAAAAATCTAAAATCAATTCAGGTATATGTGCAGAGAAATAACCAAAAACATGGAATTATTTATACATTAAGATCAATAATTTTTTTTCATATGCATTAGATGTAAACCATGAACATCACAAAATATTTCTGCATAAAATAGATCAGTTTATAGTAAGTTGATCAAACTAATAGGTAACAATAATATTTAGGAAATAGTTTCATAAAGACAATTATCATCAAGTTTAAATGAAGGACTCAAGAAAAGTTATTGAATTCTTCAAAACTCACATAAAACATAAATAAGTAAAACTAAAAATTACTTTATTACTCTCTAGAAATAGTTCATACAAAGATTTGAGATTGATCCTCAACATTCACTCATCACTACTTCCTAAATGATATTGTTCCATCAAATGCTGACACCATCTCTATTATTATTCCTCTAGGAAAACAAAGCTTACAAAGAAAATAAGAATGCAAAGAGGATATAGATATCTCTCCACTTGACTGAGACTTCCCCTCATTTATTTCTTGAAAATGAGGGTTTATATACATTTTTATGAGCCCCCAATATCCTAAACTTAAATTAAATCTTGAAAATAAAACCAATTATTTCCAAAAATAAAATTCATTTTTATGGTCTCTTCATTGAATAACAATTGTTTCAAAATAAATTTAACATAATATTTGAGGATCTACCTTTGAAAATTAGATTTGTTGCCAAAAAAACATTCCCCGAATTGATAAACTAATTTCATTTTAAAGGATCATAGTTATGGTATTTGGTTGTTTATCTTCTTAATTCTCCAACTTTTAAAGAATGTTCCTTTTCTAAATGAAAATTTCTAAAATCTTTTGGAAGTTTATCACTCTCTTTAACTAACTCTGGTGATGTAGCATGTTTTTTTTCTACCACATATCTTCTAATGGACACCTGAAAACCACCCCACAACTTCAATCATTTAGAATTTCCCTTTTAGAAAATAATGTCTAGAAAGTATCTAATTTTGTAGTTGTGCTTAAATTGGGAAATGCAACTAATGAAATCAGAACAAAATGATGCTTTCACTCTGCAAAAAGATATCAAGAGTTAAAAAAGTATAAATAATTTTGTTAGCCATAAATTTTTATATTAGAAATATATTTAATAGTTTGACTGCCTATGCAAATAATTTCATTAATATATTTGAGAGAGCCATCATTCTCCTTTCTAGAAATGAAAATCTCTAGAATCTAGGGCCAAAAGTATTGCTAAAATCTGGTGTATAAAACCTCTTTGTGCTATCCATGGTAATTAATTTTAAATCCAACTTATGAGAATTTTTTATATCAATCGATGAGATTGTGGTTTTGGTGACTTTGTTGTGTGAGTAGATCCATGATATACATGGTTTGTCTCATAAACATAGTTCCAAAAGGCTTGTATGTAGGTCATGTGAAATTTTATCTGTTGGCATGCATAACAATGTATCAATCCCATTGATAAACAATGAAATATTCTTTTCACTATTAAAAATACTTTGAATCCCCTATAAACATTCATATCCTCCATGTAAACCTTTTCAGATTTGTTGGGTGATTTAACTTGAAAAATTATATGAACGATTGAGGACTTCACATTCCTTCGTGGCATTTTATTTACCAAGTTGTCATAGTGATCTAAAGTTTTCTAATTCCATTTAAGTTGAGGTCTGGTAGAGTGGAGTGCATGGGAAATCTACACATCAAATAGAATGGTCAGTATTTTCACATGGCATGTAACATAAGGGTAACAAAAATTGGTCATATAGGATTTCAAAACTACATTGTTCATGACCAAACTGATGTTTACAATGGGTGACAATAATAGTTTAAATTATGAAATGGAGTATCTAATGGTGGATTTTGTATTATCATGCATATACATTTTACTGCAACACGATGCATGCTTTGAGTTCCCATGCGATATGTAAGTTCCACTTCTTATTATTTTTCTAAACTACTCTGTAATGCCACATTCAACCTTCAGACAAATTCAAATGGATTAATAATTAGTCGAAATGTATGCACTAGAAAAGGGTTCTAGGAAATTTGAAACTAATGGGATGATCAATATCGATATGTGAAAATCATACAAGGTGAAGCAATCAAAGTGAAAATCCCAATATTCATAACAAAATAAATCTTGCAAAACATGATCGAACCCTAAAGGACCAAGAAGCTCAAAAGTAAAGAATGAGGATAGGAGGAATTGTAAACCACCCCAATGAAAAAATTATCCATGACTTTAAGTGGGGGTCCCTTAATTTGGTAAAAATGTAGCAAAGCTTTTAGTAGGCCAAGAAATGGACAAATACTGGGTGAAATAGTTATCTTTGGAAACATGATCTAAAGGTTTGCAATTGCAAGGAACTTGAGGATAAAGATCTTATTATACTGCATATTTCTTTAATATTGTGTTTTTAATTTATTGATTGATATTTAAAATTTATCAAAATTAGTAAAAATGGTTCCAATATTACCCAAAGAACTTTGATGGATAAAAGATGAATTTATTGATAACAAGATATGCTTTATTAGGGATCAATTATAAAAATTACCAAGTAATCAAATGAAAAACTAGTATATAAATATGACCCAAATATCATAGTTATGGTCGTTGCTAGAAGCAAGCATCAATAGCCTCGAAAGAGATACCTTTTAACCCATATTAGATGCCTTAGTCCCATTATAATGATTATAGAATTTTAGTTAAGCATCCTACCTATTTTCTATTAGGAAACCAGACTCAGAAGCCCCTTTAAAGGTGCAAGATATTTTCTAATATTTACATGTAAATTTATTCAAATAATGATTTGTACTCCCATATGTCACAAACAAAGCCACTGCTGCTAGTAACGATTGATAGGCTCAATAGGTACATATCTTGAACCAATTTTACTATTAATTTGGTAGCCTAAGGACAAATCCCCTCCTTTGGACAACCTTCCTCATTAAGAAATATGCCTCCTATCCCTTGGAAGAATTTAATTCAGTTAAGGAAAAATGTATTTTAAATATGAAAACCCATATGTGCACAAAATTTTAGGTCGAATTAAAAGACAAATTTTTTCTCCAATGAACCATCTAAATAAAATTCAAGTTAGCCTCATTTGGACATCATCATCAAGCATATTCTCCTTTTCTCTTCTTTGGATTGGCTTCCACAGGTCTAAGATTGGTTCCTGAAATTAGTTTGTACAGGTATGAAATTGCAGTCTTAGAACTTGCACGTTTGAAAAGAAAAATTTGACTTGGGGTCACATGTTTGGAACAAGGAATTCTTGGGTGTAGTCACTTGCATGATAGGTTTCTCTGTGCAGCTGGAGAGTTAAATCTGCACTCATGGTTACTATATTTGTGCAATTTTTACCTAATATATTTTTAACAATTGATTGCAAACTTTGACCATTTACCGCAGGCTTGGAAACTTTTATTTTGATCAGTTATGTCTATTGGGTTCATATCTTGGATATTGTTTAGGTGGTTTTGTTGGATAATATTATGATAAGTCATAATAAGAAGAAGAATTTGAAAGGGTTTTACCCCTTGTTGGGTTTTCCCTGGTCTTTGACCAAATCCTTGTGCCCCTTGTTATTTCTCTTGATTATATAGTATTTATTTCATTTAATATTATATCTACAATTTCTCTTGACCATTGGAAGATTAAATTGTTTTGAAATATTACTAATTGAAGAAAAAAATTGGGCTAAAGTAATTGTAACAACATAGAACAATGGAACATTAACATGGTATTAGAGCTAATGTGAAGAGAAAATTCTAAGGATACAAGAGGCAAGATAAATCATGTTTGAAAGAAGCTAAAGGAGCATATTTGATTTGGTCAAGATGACTACCTATTACTTCAAGGGTGATGAGAAGATAGGTGACTCATATAACTTTTCTACTTGAAATATCAAGTTGGAAGTCATATTGGAGGAAATCAATGTCTTTGAATATGTGCAAGGAAAGGTACCTAATACTCCAGCAAATGCTTATACTACTATCAATTCCATGTACAATACAGGTGGCCTCAAAACTAAGAAAATTCCCATTGATGGTTTGCAAGATCGTTTTCTTGTTTATGTTGGTAATTTGAAGAGTTCAAAGGCCATTTATGATAAGATGGTTGGGATGCATCAAGTCAAAAATTTGAATCATATCCTCTCCTTTAGAAGTAAGCTCAAGAAATTGAAAATGAATAAAGGAGAATTTGTGCAATCCTATATCATGAGGGTATCTCAACTAAGGGATCAAATAAAACATTTCGGTGAGATTATATCTGATAGAGAGTTGGTGATTATCACTCTTTAAGGTCTTAATCCAATTTGATAACCCCTCA
This sequence comes from Pinus albicaulis, assembly GCA_034641835.2. Lineage (NCBI taxonomy): Eukaryota > Viridiplantae > Streptophyta > Pinopsida > Pinales > Pinaceae > Pinus > Pinus albicaulis. The sequence continues at coordinate 1,136,473,101 of CM076580.1, forward strand.
TTACTACTATAAGAAACAAAAATACACTCCTAACATTTTATGAGCTCATCACACAATGAAATCAAGAGGAAACCACGTGATTACCCAAGGAAGGATTAAAAAGCATGACGAGGGAGAACCATATGCATTTGCACCACATGATAAGAAGAGGAAAGGCATAGGGAGACAATACAATAAAAGAAAATTCTCTCCTAGATCCAAGGGCTCTAAGAGAATATTGAGAAACAACAGGCCTCAAGTTAAATGCTTTAACTGCCACAAGTATAGTCACTATGCCCGAGATTGTTCAAGAACGAGAGACACTACAAGATCCAACCGAGGAAACAACAACAATTACAATGATACAATAATATGTGATGATAGAAGAAGAGGTGATAATATAATAAGGTGAGTTGAAAGAAGAAAAAGAGATACACCTGATGATCGAGAAGGTAGCTATCATCCTCAAAAGAGAGAAATAAACTCCAGGAATGAAAATAATGCAGATGTTATCCAATCAAATATATTATTATTTATGGTTTTTCTAGTTATTCTCCTCTAAATTTGTATGGTAGTTGATTGGAAGAGAGTGGGGCTTATACACTCTTGTCTGGATACAAGGAATTCCTCTCAAATCTAGTTGAGAGGGGGACATGTTTGAATATCATTCTTGGGGATAACTCTACAAATCTAGTGAAGGGATTTATTCTATTAAATTTGATTTGGAATCTAGGGAATCCATTATTCTTGATGAATTAATGTATGTTCCAGGACTAAACAAGAACTTTGTATCCACTTTTTCCTTGGAAGACAAGGGGATGAGAGTAACCTTCATAATAGGTAAAGTACTCATATGATGTGTGGAATCCCACATTTGGGATTCATTCACATAGGAATCTAGAGTTGAAGGACTCTATAGATTCAACGAGAGACCTCTGTTAGTAATGGTCCATGACATCAATCACCAAAGTGAGTTATGGCACCGCAAGATGGCACATCTACATTATGAAGCCCTACCAAAGTTGAAGAACTTAGTCTTCAGGATGCCTGATGTACAAGCTAGTCATGATGGAGTATCTCTAAGATGCACCAGTGGAAAGAAGAAATGGACCATTCCACTCTAGTAGGAATAAGACATATGGTATTCTTCAACTCATTCATTCTAACCTTTGTGAATCCATGCCAATACATTAACTTGGTGCTGTTATCTATTATATCATATTCATTGATTAATTCTCTAGGAAAACATGGATTTTCTATTTGAAGCATAAGGACAAGGCTTTTTATGTGTTTAAGGACTTCAAGGTGCTAATAGAGAATGAAAAATGGAAGAAAATTAAGGTCTCCATCTCTGAAAATGTTTATGATCTCATTGTTTCTCAAGAATATATCATCAACATATAAAACCAAAATCAAAGGAATACCTTGGACCACCTTGATGTAAAGGTTGGAGTCAACACTACTTCTTGTGAATCCAAACTTCACCAGGTAACTATCAATGCAGGCATACCAGGCTCAGGGAGCTTGCCTCAAATAATGATTATTATTTCTTCAACAGGCAAACATGAGTCTTCCTATCATGTACTTCAAATACCCGAGGTTTCTCAACATAAAATTCTTCTTGTAGCATACTATGAAGAATTGTTCTCTTTACATCCATATGGTGAAGAGTCCATCCATGAGTAGTAGCAAGGGAAATAATTGATCTAGTGGTGTTGTAGCAAGAAACTGGCACAAAGATGTCATCATAATATTCTCCCTCTTTTTGGGAGAATCCTCTAGCCACTAACCTTGCCTTTTCTTTTTCAATGCTTCCATCAAATCCATGTTTGATCTTGTAAAACCATTTTTAGGTTACGATGAAATTTCCTTTAGGTATCGTAACAACATCCCATACATAATCATTCATAATGGGTTAATATTATTCGGTCATAAATCCTTCCAAACTTGTTCTTTCACTATTTCTTCAAATTTGGGAGGTTTAGCTTGAATGATGTTTCTCATAGCTATGACATACCATTGGTACTTGTATGGCTTCTTGCTTTCTATAATGGAGCTTTTTGCAGGAATATATATCTTAACATCCTGTAAAGTATCATTAAGCCATAATGATATATTCTTGGTAGGGAGATCACTTAGAGGATAATCCAAGGGATCCATAGCCTCCATGGGATCATCAATAATGTCCTTCTTAGATTCCACCACAAAATGACCTTACATCATCCTTCTTTGGAGGAGGTGGAGTAATTTCTCTAGATTTTCGAAGGGAAGAATATTTATTGAAGGTCACATCCCTATTAAAACTGACCTTCCTTTGGCCAAAAATATATTTCTAAATGCTTTACAATTTTTACAATACCCAAAAAATGTACCTTTCTTCTGGTGGTTTCCAAATTTTTTCTCTTAATATCCTTTGACACATGAAAGTATAAGGGAAACCAAATATTATGAGATGTACAATATTAGGATTTGTACATGTGAACATTTCTTTAGGATTCTTATTATCCAAGGCTTCATGAAGAACCCAATTTTGTAAAAATACTGCTATATTTGTTGCTTCTACCCAAAGGAACTTTGGTACCTTTTGATCGTATAGCATGGATCAAATAACATCCACAATAAACTTGTTATTTCTTTCAGGCTCATTTTTTCTTGAGATTTTAGGGTACAATAGTTTCTTTCTTGATACCTTCCTTCTTGAAGAAGTTAATGAGGTCATTTGAAATGTACTCTCTACCATTTGGAAAATATGTCATATAGTTATTGGAGACATTTGGAATTATAAAATGAAAATCCTTGGAAACCTTGATGGAAATGAACTTCATGAAGTTTTTCAAAGATATTATTGGACCCGACTTGGGTAACCCCTTTGAGTATCAACAATTTATTGGAGGATTGATGTTTCTTGTGAACACCCATCCTGACATATGTTTTGTAGTAAATGTATTGAGTCAATTCATGACTGATCCACTTCATGCACATTGGAATGTTGCCAAATTTTTTTTATATTTGCATGTGAAAATAAATATTGGCTTGAGATGTACTACCTGAGATACATAATTACATTGATATACCAATGTTGTTGGGATGGGAACATTATTGACAGGAAGAGCACATCTGAGTACTAATTTAGCTTGGGATCTGTCATGATATCTTGGATGAGAAGGAAACACAATTTTTTGGCTTTGTGTATGGTATATGTAGAGTATATTGTTTCTATCATGGCTAGATATGAGGCTATTTGGTTGAGGAACATATTTGGAGAGTTGTTTGAGCATGTCCTAGACACAAAAATGATATATTGCAACAACAAGAGTGGGATCCAACTCATAGAGAATCATGTATTTCATGAAAATTACGAGCATATTGAGATCATATATCATTACATACATGAAACGGTGTAGAAAGGAGTCATGAGACTTTGTCATATTTTTATTAACAAGAAGATTGTAGAAATATTGACTAAGGCTTTTCCAAAAGGAAATTTATTCATCTTCAGAGAGAAGCTTGGACTAATGGATGTGACCCTCCTAGGTAAGGGTCTCGGCTGGTTGAGGACACTGAGTAGTTCTCTTCCCCCCTATCTGAGCTCCCAGGGTGAGGAATTGAGTTGAAGAGCTCCTAGGGTTGAGGGAACTCGTGGAAAATAGGTGTGTGTAATCATTACCTCTTGGTAATTGTGTTTCCCCTTTATTTTCATCTCAGGGCATGTTTTATCCTTACCTCGTAGTAAATGTGTGTCTCCCCATGTTGAGTATACCCTCATATTCATCCAATAAGTTGATGGTTTTGTTAAAGTTATACAAATTAAACTATAAAACTCCTCCAATCTTTTTATCATAACAAGATAATGACACAGATTGCTCAATATATATAATAATAAAAAAGGAAAAATCTAATATTTTTTATTTTATTTGTTAGGCATTTAATGAAGACATAAAAGAAAAAATAAGTACATCCATTCACGAATTACAATTTACAACATAATGATAAATTGACAGAGATTTAAAAAAAAAACAAATTAAATAAGAGCGAGCTAATTAGGATTACATGCCAAAACCTTAAAATCATGTAGATCATAAGTTGTGAAAAGAAAAGTAGAAAAACTTAATAAAATGTGATGGGTATATAAAGATATAGATTTCATAAAATAAGAGGTTTATTTTATTAAAATCATATTTAGGTACCAACAATAGGTCTTTGCGAAGGCCATTGACTAGTTTAAATACTTGGAATCTTGTAATGTTGGCCACTAGTAAACATAACAAAATCATTCCATAACCATAGTCCATTAAAAATAGCTACATCTCATCATATAATGTCATCACATAACAAACCCATAAACAAAAACCTTGTTGCTCCTTATCACCTTGTTCCTCCTCATAAAATCATATAACTAAAGTGGTGTTAGAATATATATATATATATATATATATATATATATATATATATATAATGTGGTCAATTTAATGATATTGTTTAGTATGCCATGAACATATGTGATATGTCAGAGCTCCATTCAATGAACCCTAGTGGTATTTTATTTGAGTTGATGCCTTATGCCCTATCAGTCGTGTTCCTATATTTCAAATGGAATTTCCTTGGATTTATTCCTTTCTATATAAATAACACCATACTATTGTTGTTTTTGTATTTGCAAATATGATAGGCTGTGCAAAATCATAACATTCACCTCTGCTTCCCTTTCTTGAGATCTAACAAACTTTTAATTGTCTTCCTTGCAACTCCTCAATTCAATTGATAATTTTATGGTATCCATCCAATTAGGGGAATTTTCCTTTGAATTATTTCCAACTGGATCTTCTTCCAAATCACAATGGGCTTTGTCCATGTTTCACTATACCATTCTAATGTTCTTTGAATATTCCTATGTGTCGTCATCCACACACAATTTTTACCTCACTCAATATATAAAATGATTTAAATTGGATCATTATATTGTTTTTCATCCATCATGATGCTTTCAAAGTGGAAAAATACGAAGAATCAACTCATATGACCATTTTTATGGGCGGGACCTAGTTTTGAAAATTGGCGTCTGAAACCTTCCAAGAGAATTTTGAGGCATCAAATAATGTTTTTAGGGGGTAAAATTTGTTTTCTTTTTCTATACACTGTTTTTTCATATTATACAAACATATACCTTTCCAACATATATCTTTGACGATATCTATATATATATATATATATATATATATATATATATATATATATATATATATATATATATATATATATATATATATATATATATATATAATGTAGTCAAATTAATGGTATTTTTTAATATGCCACAGACATATGTGATATGTTAGAGGTCCATTTAGTGAATCCATAGTGGCATTTTCTTTGATTTTCTACATTATGACCTATTAGTCATGTTCCTATATTTCAAATGGAATTTCCTTGGATTTATTCCTTTCTATATAACTAATACTGTGCTACTGTTGTTTTTATCTTTGCAAATATGACACGATATGCAAAATCAGAACATTTACCTCTGCTTTCCTTTCTTTGAGCTCTAACAAAATTTTAATTGTCTTCCTTGCAACTACTCAATTCAACTCTTGATATTTTTATGGTATCCATAAAATTAGGGAAATTTTCCTCTGAATTCTTTCCAACTGGATCTTCTTCAAAATCACAATGAGCTTTGTCCATGTTGCACTATACCATTTTAATGTTCATTGAATATTATATGCATTGTCATCCACACAATTTTTACCTCACTGAATATATAAAATGATCTAAATTGGATCATTATATTGTTTTTCTTCCATCATGATGCTTTAAAAGTGGAAAAAGAGGAAGAATCAACTCACATGACCACACTACAAGGAAAAGACCCTCTAGCGAATGCTTTTAAGGAACCCCTTATGAAAATACCCCAGACATCCATTTGTAGGGCAGGTTACTAGAGGAGGTTGGTTGGTGGAGTTTTTTGCGGATGTTTTTCTTCCAGTGTGCTTATCATCCTAAACCGCACTAGTGCGTTCACCTAGAGAAAGCACCAATGCACATAAAACATTGGCACACCAAAACACTGTTTGCTCTATAAAAACTTGCCCAATGCGTCTTATTACTGTAATGTATCAGTGCTTTACAAAGGTTCTGCACTGTTTCTTTCTAAAAACCCATATCAAAACTAAAACAGACCAGAGCGGTCTTACGCACCGCATCAAAGTGCCATAAAAACACACACACTGGAACAGGGTTAAATAAAAAATAAATTACGGAAAAAAATATGCGTTTTTCACTTTTCAGTGCTCTAGAGCTCTCAAGCGTTGGTGAATTTTTTCCTTGTATGAGGCACCCTACCATTAGTGCTCCTATTGCACGCACTATTACTCTCCATTTCCCACCATATGCATTTTTAAATTTTGCAAAACGGTAGTCAAATTTAGTTTTACAAATTCTACAGCCAATATGCCTCCTCGATGGAAAAATGTACAGATATTTTCCTTTTTTTCCATAATTAAACCCTTTAGCGAATTATTTTTGTAAACTAGCTTAAAATTCACTGTTTAAAATATATATATATATATATATATATATATATATATATATATATATATTTGTCGCGTGGTGCACTCGAGCCGTTCGGCTTGCACCGTTTTGCAATGCTGCTTGTAAATTTATAGGCTACACTGCAACCGATGCTAATGGTATCAACACTGGTTCCAGGGCAGTACTGAAAGGTGCATCGTGACTTTTTAAAATTTTAAAAAAATGTGGTGCAGTCGGTTACCTGGCTGCATCGTTGATCCTATGGAATAGCGGGAATGCGGTGTGTTGACTGAAATATCCGCCCTGGGCCGGGAAATTTTGTTAGCCCACCACATTCTAGCATTTCGACATGGTCAATGGTGCGACCTAGTAAAATACCACACCATTGAATATGTACGGATTTTACAATGGCGGTGTGCTGACCAAACTATATGCCCTAGGGCAGATAGTTTGGTCAGTGCACCACTCTCCCGACACTGGGCCATAGTCAACGGTGTGGTATGTTATAACACTGCATCGTTGAATTTGGAACAATGCCACGAGTGAAGTGTGCTTAAAATTTGCAGGTGCACTACCTCTAATGTGCTGCAAATTTTCTGGTGCACTGCCTCCGGTGCGTGACAAGAAAAGACGCCCTGTTACCGATGCATGCCTATTTTTTCTGGCGCACCGAATTTTTTTTTTTCTTTAAAAAAAAATTATATATGTATATTCATAAATACATGTCTCATTTAATAAAAAAATTGTATTTAATATGTTAATCATTCAATGACATGAAACGAGAGAAGAGAGGGAATAACAACAACAATAGGCGGACCAGTATAACATGGTTCACCTATGGGAGGCATGAGAGAGGGAGAGAGATGTGTACCCTCACGCTATTACAGAAGCTACCCAGGGGCTCCAAAGGTAGGTAGGCCTCCTCAAGTAATATGAGGAGGTTATTTCCCTAAAGGGCCATGGTTTGCTTTTGTGACATCTTATTCATAGATGTAATGCCCACCTACAGGCTTCCTAGGTTTGTCCTAACCAGTGGTACGCACCCACCGAGGAGGAAATCTATTTCATTATGTTAGGGTCCCGTGACTTGGCTGATTGGCAAGCCAAATGACAGTGTAACATCAAACCAATCTTTGGAGCCCAAGGACCTAGCCCTCCTGGACTCAGAGAGGGCTCTCTCTATTTGTGTAAGGGATATATGTGTGTTTTCTTATTGTGTTCTTGATTTTAGGCTAGTTATGAAGTAGGTTTTTTTTGTTTTGGTTTTTAGGTTGTAAGGGATGAATTGATCAAAGTCTAATATAGGTAAAAAAGATGTCAGATCAACTGGGCTATGGGGTCGAAAAGGTCAAGAAAGCTTTCAAATGGTGAGACAAGGTTGTTGAAGGGTCGATTTGATTCGAGGTAAAATGGATCTTTGGGAAAAATGGAGTGAGATGGACATTAAATTTGTGAAGAACAAAGGATTTCAAGCATAACTAGTTTGATAGCTAACATAAACATAGTAGGGCTAGCCATTAATCATGAGAAATGTAACTGTAAACTGATCAATGCATAGAAATAAACATTCAAGCAGTGCATAGAGATATATGACTCTCTAACTTTGGGAAATGGCTATCAAACTTTGGGGAAATACATTTAAGACAAACAAACAACTCAAATCACTATGAAGGAATGCCTAAACATAGTATTCCAAGCTATTGGGCACTTTGAAGCAAGATTGCATAGTTTTAGGCAAAGGGCAAGATCAGTACAAGACCTCCTTGGTTTAACAAATGACAATCTAATCAATCAAAGAGAGGTTTCAGAGGTGGAGATATGACTAGCCATGAGTAAGCAGGGCATACCGTAAATCATACTTAGCATGCATAAAACCATAAATGAAACAAGCAAACAATATTCTTAAGTTATTAAAGAGAAATCAAGAATTCTTTAATGTGACTAGGAATGAAGAAAACATGGAAGCTATAAAAAAACAGGAAATTTGAAGTGCCTCCAAGGGCATGTCTCGAATATGTTCTCTACTGTCTTATAGCAATCAAGAACATGGAATTATAAATGAAAACTAAGAAACAAAACAGAGAGAGAGACACTATACCATTCTACCAAGTCATGGAATCCAACAACAATCCTCTTTCATCATCCAAAGACATCCAAGAAACTATCCAAAAGCATGAGACAAGTGTTTCTTCCAGAGCTTATATGACCATATATTGCTTCTATTCATCAAGTTCAACCTTGTTTAAAATGAAAGCCTTTGGAATATATAGGCCAAAGTGAGGAAAACCTCTTAGTTCAACTTGCAATCTCATTGGCCTATCCAAAATATCTGATTTTGTCCTTGAGGATTTTCAAAGCCCAAGGCACAAAATGTCTAATAAAATATCTAAAAAATGCTAAAAAAGGGAAATATATTGACTTTTCATAACTTATCATGTACAAAAATAGCTAAACTCACATGAAGAAGAGTCACTTTTGAAAGGTTCAATTTTTACAAAAATACTCAAGAAATACATCAGCAGAAAGTTCCCTGACTTTCCGGCAACGTTTGGAGGTCTTCACGATGTCGAAATGAGGCTCGTGATGGCTCGTTGGAAAGCTCTAAGTGTCTAATTTCTGAAAATTTTTATTTTGCTCCAAACTGACCACTATAAGTTCTCTAAAAATAGGACTGTGTGTAAAAACCCAAAAAATAAGCCTTGCTTATAAATGGGGCAGAGTGTAGAAAAAGCAAGTGTTTTTTGCCATTATGGGGGAGAAAATGATCTTCAATTGATCTGAAAATCACTAAGTATATGACCATGGAAATATGGCATCTAATGATACCATTTTCATCCTTTGAGGATTCCCCAAACTGAAATGGCGATGCCCATGACTTTTAGCCAAAAACCCAAAAATGACAAAAAACCAAAATTTGTCGAATTTCACCCAAATTTGGCGAGCATGACCCTCAAGGGTTTTGAGGAACATTATATGAAGCTGAGGCCAAAATTTGGAGCTTTGAGGTGTCTTTCCTCAATTTTGGTGCTGGGCGCTTCCCTTTAGCCTCCTTGAGTTTTTCCTGAGCGGCCTTCAATTTCTGCCGAGAAAACTGATTGAGCTTTTTATAATGCCTGGTCATCCTTTGTTGAAGGTCCAAGTCTCTATTTTCCTTCCCCAATTTTTTCTCCAAGTGATCATTAACTCTCTCAAGCCATGATTCCCGATTTTTCTCTATCTCTTGTTCGAACAATGTAGTGAGAGGGGTAGATTGGAGAAGGGCATCTTCTTCTTCCTTTTGTTTCTCAAGGGCCTTTTTGAGCCCCATGGTTCTTGGCCTCTTTCACCTAGGCTAATCTTCATCTTTGCTCTCATCGAACTCACCCATGAGTTCTTCCAATCTCACTTGTGCTTTGGAGGCCTCCTTTTTGTATTTTATGGCCCGTGTCTCATATACCGCCATATCGACACTCATTTGTTTGTTTTGAATTTGCAGAAAGTGATTGAAATTTCTAATCCTCTCAAGATCAGTCCTCAAAGCATCAATTTGGTTTTCGCCATTGATCAAGAGATTTTCTAGGATCTGGGCTTCATTGTCACTATCATCACTTTGGATTTGGAAGATGTCGAATTCCCTTTCCTTTTCATGACTGCTTTCTTCTTTCTCCTTTCCTTTGCTTTGGGTGGCTCTTTTAGTCTTCCTCCTCTTGGGAAATTCGAAAATGGGCTTGTTTGGAAATTTTCCCTTGCTTTGGAGGGCCCTAGTCACATTTGGAGTTACAACTCTAGGCACCCTTTTCCTTGATGTTTGGGGCTTGGCCATTTTCGGAGAAGCGAGCATGACCCCTTGCCTAGGAGAGGCAGCTAACACATGCTCCATTGGATCTTTACCCTGGCTACTTTGCTCATCATTCTTGCCACTGTCTTAGATTTCTTCATGGATGCCTTGGCTGTCCTTTTGCATTTAGTTTTGAGGGCTTTCCTCCTCACTGTGTTGCACCTATTTATCATGCTTCCCTTCTTCTTCATGAGGCTGCTGTTCCTTTTTATGAGGTTGTTTTTCATCATCATGTGGCTGCCTCTGTTCATCATCCTATGGCTGCTTCTGTTCATGAGGCTACTCACCCTCACTATGCTACACTTGTTCATCATCATGCTGATATTTTGCCTCACTGTATTCTTCTGCCCCTTGCTGCCCTGTTTCACTATGATGCTTCTCATCATCATCTTCCTCAACATCCCCTTGCTGCCCTATTTCATCATGCTGTTGCTCATCATCACTTTCCTCTTCTTGCTCATGCTCTTCTTCCTCATCATGCTCTTTTGTTTGTTCAATGGGAAATTTGAGCTTCTTGGGAATAGGCTTGGTTGAAGAAGGTGAAGGATGGTGAGTGGAAGGTGAAGGAGATGTATGAAATGAAGGGACAGTGGTGAAATCTAGATGTGTGATGAAAGTATCCCAAGAGACTTCCTTCTTCTCAAGCTGACGAAGAATGATAACCTTGATGAGGGAGTGATGGAAGAGGCAGGCTGTTTGCTGAGAAGGAGGCTTTTTCTGAACAGTGGAGGCCATTTTCTCGATGCTTCTATGTAGAAAGAAAGGGATATTTAACAATTTGGCCCTTGTGAAATGCATGAGTAATCGAATATGATAGGCATAGACTCGGGAGAATCTTTCGTCACAAGTGAAGTATTTCATGATTATCTTCATGAGGGGGGTGTAACTAGTCAATAGATATGAGAAGGGAAAAATGGATGGGCATGAATCTCTATGCTCAGGCTTCAGAAAAGGCTTGTATTCTTCCAAGTCCAGGTGGCTTTGTTTAAACCACTTCTCCCTGACATAAGGGATTTTGGTGGCCTTGGAAATGGACCTTGGAGAGAATTTGAAATCTAGGCTTGGTAGCTAGAAGTGCTTCTCTTGAAACCTCAAAGCACAAAGATATGTCAAAGGGGAATAGCTCTTCACCTCTTGCACTCTTTGACAAAAATCTAAACACCCAACTACATGGAAGTTAAACAAAACTGATGGATGGGCATTTACCTCTTCAGTGGAGATGGGCTCAAACCTCTTGTGAAGGTCACTCCTACTGTCTTGCCTGGGAGGCATTTTGTTTTGAATGTTCTTTGCAAAACCAAGCTGCCTCAAATGGCCTTTGGAATGTTTTTCTCAAGCACACACCTCTGTCCTCCTTGTCAGTCACTGTTTGACCAAGACAAACTGCTTCAAATTTTTTGTGAAATGGTTCCCCAACACCAACTTTGTGCTTTTTCTAAATCACTGTTTTGTCCTCTTTTGTGCAAAAAAACAAGTTTTTGTCAAATGAAGAGCAACAGTCAATTGATTACTGTGCTTGGGCAAGGTAATTTGAAAAGAGGTATTGGTGGCTTTTTTGTAGAATAGAGATCTCCTTGTGTTTTGACATAAGCAAAACAACCTTGTATTTAGACAAAAAAAAAACACCCTTCCCCAATCAAAAACACTATTCTTGTATTCACTGTTTTTGCAGAGGTAGAAAAAACACCCTCAACTTATTTTGTAAAATCTCTCACCACACTCTGTGTTATGGAACAGTGGAGGCAGCACTAGTTTTTTATTTCATAACATGGAGAAGGCATTTTATAATGATCAAAATTCCACCTTATAAATAGTGTTTCTTTCTCCCCTTTGAGTTTTAGACAAAGTCTGATTTTGTTTCACTGTGGGTTATCACCGTGTTTGAAGGTAGCTAGGGTTCTTCAGAACTGACTAAACACACCTTAGCCTATTACAGTGTGGATATTTGACACTCACAGTCAACCATATCCTTTGATTTTCGACCAAAAAATCCCACTTTATAACATCATTTGTCTCTTGGAAACATAGCAAAGGCATATCACCCCTTAAACTCAAAATTTGTATTAGAGTAAGGAAAATACCAAAAAAGGTTTAAGGGCCTTCGTTTGATGAGTTGATCAAGTTTAGAGCTTGTTGGAAAGCACAAGGAGTGAGTGGCACGTTTGTTAGAAAGAACGCCGCGTAGTGGAGAAAGTGTCGGGTCGGCCTTCGAGCAGTGGTGACCGCGCGCTACAGGCGCGCTGCATGCCGCGCAGTAGTGTAAGGCCTTTTTAATTCTTTGCCTAAACGTTCCATGTGCTTTTCCAGGCACGCCATGTAGTCTTAAGCCTCCAAAAACTCTACAAATTTTCTTGAAATCCTTCTTTTCTCTAATGAGTGGCTAAGAGAGCGTTTGTGAATGCTTGCTTATGTTTTTTGAACCTTGCAATGAGACATGGAAATGATCCTTTGTCCTCTTAAAGTCGAAACCCTTTGAACTTAACTTGTGAGGGTTTAAAAGCTTTTTCAAAGACCTCTTGGTTTGTAAAACAAAACATGAAGCATTGCTTCGTCATTTTATCATTTTTAAAACATCACACAATCCAATATTTTGACCAGGACTCTTTAAAGTGCTATGGATGACATTTTTGAAGATCTTCATACATATGACCCCTTTTCAAAGTGAAAAAGCCATTTTGAAAGCCAAAATCTCTCTCAGTGTTTTTCTCATTAAGACAATACCCTTTTCACTATTTTCCTATTTCTGTCCCTTTAAAGGAAAAACTCTGCTCAAACCATGTTGATGATTATAGATGCATGCTCTGCATGATATTCCTCTTTGACTGTGGTTGAAACTTAGTTTAATTCACCTAGGTTTTATCACCATCTGTTTATCAAAATTAAACTCCTTTAAAAACCTCTCCTACAATCAAATGCAACAACAAGGTATTTTACCTGTTTTCATAAGGAACAAGCCTTTGTTTGTGACAGTGGCATGCTTCAATTGCTTTGAGTGTTGTTCCTGAAATTAAAACACTTGTCGTACCCTTTTATACATAATGTCTCTGTGTTGTTTATTTGCGAGGTCCTTTTGAGAAACAAGGCTTAGGTCACCTTCTTGTCCATTTTGATGAGTTTTTGAAAAATATCTTCATGAATAGGAAGAGAAAACCTTCTTTGAATTTCAACATCACTCTTTGGCCTATGTCTAACCTAGCTTTTCAACTTACAAAACTTGAATGGATTTCTACTAATTTCAACCCTGTCTTTTAAAGGAAAACACTGGCTAGATTTCATGCCTATTGATCAAGGAGGAAATTTCTAGAAACTTTTAATGAAATCGCATACCTTAGCAGGACTTGTTCATTTTGGCTTGAGATTTCCTTTGAATGAAAACTCTGATAGCAGAAAAATCAAAACTCTTGGATTATCATAGTACCACTACTTTCCTTCTGTTTTGAACACCATTTTTCTATCCATAAGCCTTCAGTTGCTTTCCCACTGCACTTAAAACTCTGCCTCTATTCCTAGCCCTCTGCTTATTATATGAAGGAGGCATTTATCATAGTGACAAACCCTCTTCTTGTAAAATGAAGGAGGTTTTCTCAGTCTTTCAACCCTCTTCTTATGTATGGAGGAGGTTTTCTCAGTCTTTCAACCCTCTGCTCATGTATGGAGGAGGTTTTCTCAGTGATGCCATTTCATTAGTTTTTAAAACAGGGTTATCTTTCCTTTCACTGCCTATTCATACTTAAGCAAATGAAAATGACAATATGAAAATATGCCATGAAGGGCATCTCTCTAAGACATGTAATTCTGCTTTTCAAATACCTTTGTGCATATTTAGTCAATTAGAGGTAGCCTGGCCAGTATTTGCAGAGCATTTCTTGAAATTTATAATTCACTAACATTTGACTGTGTTTGCAGGAGCTTAATGAAATAAATCTCTGTCCAGTATTTTCATCCCAGGCTCAAAACCACATGAGAAGCAGCTATCTTCTCATGTTGAGTTTAATACTGTCTTCTGGAACACTAGTATACTTCTGCTCTTTGAAAAAGACATTGAAACACTTGTGCATCTATCTAATATCAGCTTGACCTGTGGCATATGTATTGTTGAGACTTCAAGGCTTGTTAGTGGCACGACTTAAGGGTGTAACCAAACTTTATTTGCAAAAAAGGAAGGTCTTCTAGGACTAGTTGATAATAGATAGAGGTTCTTTTGGCTTTAGGATAGTTTACCAGGGGAAAATCGCCTAAAGCGCCACTACCTAACTTAGGGGAGACTTCTTGGACAAATTTGGATTATTCTCTTTAGAGTTGATGGAAAAGCTTGTATGGCTGAGGCTAGATAGGGCTTTGACAATGAGGTTTTATCTTGTGATGGGCTAATTGAAAAGGTTAGGAGGGAAAAAATGGTTATGGGTGTTTTCTGGCTGACAAATTTGACAAATTTGAGATCAACTGCTAGAAAAATTGCCTTTAGCAAATAGTCATCATCAACAGGTGAAAAATACTGATAACTAACACATTACTGGAATATCGAGGAGAGGGATGGATTTTCCCTCGTTCATAGAGGTTATAGTTGGCTATGCAGCAAGGAGTCAGTTGGTGTACTCCTAGAGATACATTAGCATGGATATACTGTCTGCTTCAGATTTTCAGGTCTCCAGAGGTCAGTTACGTATTATTGCATTTGGTAGTGAGGAGGTGAGGTGCCTCTCACTTCTGATTTTGACCATTTCACAGAACACCAACGACAAGAAATGCATTATTTTCCTGCTTCTATATCATCTTGATTCTTTAGTACAAGAGCCACGAGTTGTCAAGTGGTCTGCCATTTTTTTGTGGCAGTTCTGTACAGCCTTATATAAATGTCGTGCTCAGGCACAAGGGAGGGTCAACTTCCCTTTTTCTTCTGAACTTTTTTGTTTTCTTTTTGAGAGTTTTCCAGAGACGAGGCCTACTTTTGGTTGGAAACCTCGTAAGCCGATGCTGGATGCACGGATGCACATGTGGGGACAGTCGATGACCAAGAGGGGTGAGACTAAGTTTTCGCAAGGATATCGCATGATGCACTATAGTTTCTAGCCAATGTTGACGAGCATCCCTTCATTATGGTCCACTGTCCTTATGTTTGTTTGGATTGGAAAGGGTGTGCCAACATACTCTTCATATATGATGAGCCGCCATATCATAGAGGTAATATTACTGTTTTATTTAAATTTATTCCAACATGCTCTTTAACTTGTTTTTATTAAACTGTTTAATGAAATTGTCTAATTATTCTTTTGTACTTATATATATTTTGTAGACATTGGGTATTTTGATGGCGATGAGATGCTAGCGCCACCAAATGATCCTGGTGTGGATAATGATGATGATCAGGATATGGAAGATGTTGAGGATCATGAGGCCGGTGCAGAGAGACTTTCTCCCGCTGGTGCACCAGTACCACCTTTTACTAGGTGCAATAGGCTTGATAGTAAATTTAGGATGGAGTTGGAGGACCAACTCTGTGAATTATTTGTTGAGGTAGGAGTCCGGCCCGCCACTATGAGAGATATACAGGTGGATGGTAGGCTTGTACATATGTGGAGAGGCATGCCGTGTGACATGTATAGCCTGATGCGGCATGTCGTAAGAGCTAAAACCTTAGTTACGCGGTTGAGGAAGGCACTTCGACGTTACAGGCATGGTTGAGACATACCACGTGATCGATAGTCCGTGAGCAACGATGCATCATCTGATGATAGCGATAAGGGGAGTGATCATCATTCACCTCATGCTGCACCAGATGAATAGCCTACAACATCAACCAACAGTCATCATGGATAGCAGGCTAGACCATCGACCACGTTGAGTCACCAGCCTGCAGCATCCAACAGTACTCATGATCATGAGCAGGCTAGATCATCGACCATGTCGAGTCATCACAATGAGTAGCCAACAGTTGATCCTGATCAGTAGGAGGCACCAGTACCACATCAGCAGGCACGTGATGATCAACATGTATCTGAGCTTGTGAAGGCTGCACCATTGACTGAGCAGGCCTAGAATAGTACTGTTATTGATGATGTACCACCAGCTGATATATGAAATTTATATCATAGTCATATATTTTCGACAATATACAGTTATATATATATATATGGTCCATGTATTTTATGTTCATGTTGCAGTTGTACTTAATTTACATGTTGGTGATCATCATGATGTGTATATTGTTAGCTCATGTTAGATATGTTCACATAATGTGAAGCTTACAGATAGATGTGTATGTGATAGCATTTATTTGACATGAGATGTATATTTGATGTTTTTATTATGATGATGTTATACAATGCTAATTGTGTTTTTCTAGATGATCATGATCATGATGATGTTAGCAAATTTGAATGTTTTTTTTAGTCGAATATGATGTTTGTAAAATGGTTAGCATGATCGTGATGTTTATTAATTAATTTAATATTAAACGATCATGATATTTATTAAATATTTTGTAATATTCCCAATTAGCCCAAGCTAATGGGAATATTCATTTTTGTTTCATTTTTGTATTTCATGAATAAAAATGTAAAGGAGGATCACAAAAATCCTAAAACAACAAATAAATCAATGCCACATGTGAACAAGGCTAAATCTGGGCTATTTAAATAAGCACCCTTAGGTGTGAAAGGGGTTGAATCTTTTCACTGGGTTAACCATTACCAAATCAACAACATTGTCTTAGAGGAGTGGCCACCAATGAGGCACATCGCAATTTTAGTTGGAGGTGTTTCATGTGAAAGGAGCTATTCCATTGACCTGGTTTAGGGTTTTGCAAGCTCTCAAACTTATAAAAGGAAGTGGATAACATCATGAGAGGGTTGTTGATGATTATGATATTTCTAAGTATTTTGTCTATTTAGAAATTTCTTATTCTCCTTGCTGTTTAGCAGAGAATAGTGATGTTTAGCACTGGGTGTTCCTGATCAGGAATCCCACCTCTTTCCTTGAGAATCCTCTTGGAAGAGTTTTCATTTCTTGTCCACTATTAGGCATTTGGTCAAGCTCTTCTTCTAACTACAATGCAGATCCTGTTGAGGGTTTGGTTTTCTTTGTAAGCTGCAGCAAGTGGAGGCTAGATCTACACAAATCTAGGCCAATCTAGTGCCTCTTTTCAGTGGGGAAGGTTTCTATCCCATTGGCAAGAGAGTATTGGATGATTGGAGCCACATTTTCAGATCTTGGCATCAGGCCAAACATGTTATGGAACCTAAAACATAGTATTTCTTCCAGAACCGTGTTATTTGTGTGGGTGTTGTTGCAGGGTCTTTTGGCACACATTTTGGAGGATTGGCTTTCATGTATTGGGGATTTTCCCTTCACATTTGAGATCCACTAGAGGGGATCTTCATATTGTATATTTTAGATCAGATCTATATGTCACATAATTTCATAATATTTTTGTAGATCTGCAGCATTAGATCTCAAATCTACTCCTTGTACCTCATCTTTTCCTGAAAACCCCAAGGGGGAATTTAAGAAGAGCCTA
Source organism: Pinus albicaulis (assembly GCA_034641835.2). Lineage (NCBI taxonomy): Eukaryota > Viridiplantae > Streptophyta > Pinopsida > Pinales > Pinaceae > Pinus > Pinus albicaulis. The sequence goes on from CM076580.1 coordinate 1,136,490,941, forward strand.
TCTAGTGTATAGATCTAATATAGATCTAAATTTTTGTACACAGATCCACTGTAGATCTAAAGTGTAATGTACAGTAGTTGCAACTAATAAAAATAATGCAATCAAGCTCTTTCGGTCTTAATACATGGTTGTAGCACCTCATTTTGAGGTTTTTCTTCCATAAAAGACTTCTATTTCCTATTGTACATCTCATGGGCTATCTTATTCATATATTTAGTTGATGTATATGTAAATAATGAGCCTCCATATTGGCCTCCTAATCTTACTTAGCTGATCTGTGTTATTTCTCTGCATTATTGTTTAATATTGCTGCATTTCCCAATTGAGATTATTATAGTGGTATCAGAGAAATAATCTTAGCACAGCCTGTAAGAAGCCAATATGTATTCAAAATAAGAAGATCCTCTTACTGACAGAGAGAAGAGGTATCTAAAAAGAAGACAGAAGAAATTTGATTACACAAATGATGATAGAGACAAGGGTAAAGCCCCTGAATCTGGAAGTGATGAAGAAGGAAAGGACTTTGCAAAGATCCTTTTGAGAGCCATGCAAGATCTTGCTAGAGAGATCAAAGAGATGAGAATGGACAGAATAAAAGAATCTCCTAAGAGATTTCATCTTGGAGAAATATCTAGCATGTCTCACCACTAGAATGATCAACCAGTGCATCAGCCACAAGTTTCCTAACGCTCTACCATGCCTACCTTTTTAGCTGTGGGAAATGAAGGGTTGCAAGAGCAAGCATCCCTTGAAGACTATTTTGAAGAATATGAGTCTCAAAATCAGAGATTCAAATATCACTTGAGTTTTCAAGAGTTCTGTCACCTCAAGGACAAAAGAAGACCAAGGCATCAACATAAAGATGGTGGATTCACTTAGAATCATGATCAACATCACTTTATGGGTATATTCTTTTTACCCAATTTTTATGGGTCATCCAAATGTTTTTCCAAAGCATGGTTAGAAAAAAAATAAATCTTCTTTTAGTTGAACAAGGTTGCAGAGATGGAAGCTATCAATATTGCAGCGCTGCACTTTGAAGGTGAAGCACATGACTGGTGGTTCCACTGCTTGTCTATATTGGGTCATGCCAATGTGACTACTTATTCAGATTTCACTAGAAGGCTAGTGGAAAGATTTGATAGAAGAGATCTAGAGGCACCATTCATGAGCCTTCCAAAGTTGAATCAATCAGGTAATAGAGAGTCTTATATTTCTAAATTTTTGAGATTATCTGTTAGGGATCCTGATTTGTCTGTAGCAAGGAGAGTGTACATGTTCATCGATGGCCTAGATAAACCTCTTCATGGGTTCGTAAAGTATACCAAGCCCACTACCTTTCATTATGCCATTATGAGGGCTATAGACCTTGAAGATGCCTTGCCAAATTCAAAGGAAAACTTTCAACACAAGCCCTCTTTTCCTTCTAAAGGAAAGGAAGAGAAAGCTGCTCCTTCAAAGGAGAGCTCATACAAGAAGCCTCTTGATGATGAAGTCAGGAGAGATCTGAGAAAGAAGAAGCTATGCTTCACTTGCCAAGAACCATGGGAACTTGGACATAGATGTGCTGCTAGAAAAGCACATTACATAGAGGTCTTCTCAGATATTGAGGAGGAAGAAGAAGATGAACCAAGAAGATGTCACAACGCTGACACTGCTGGCAGAGATACAACACCATCAGGAGATGGGAATGGAGCATTTTCTCCTATTAGAGGGAATCTTGCATCTTTGAGAGGAGTACCCAAGTACTTCACCTTAAGAGTTCAAGGTTCAATCTTGAATCAAAGGGTTTTTGTACTTACTAATAGTGGGGCCACCAACAACTTCATTGATGCCCATATTGTGAAAAGGAGGGCAATACCCACTGATACTTTTGAGGGATTCACTGTTTTGGTCCCAGGAGATAGAAAAATGCAATTCATGCATTATGTCCCATCACTTTTAGTCACCATGGGTACCTACACTTTGGTTGATCACTTCTTTGTGGTTGACATAGCAGACACTAATGTGTTTTTGGGTGTTCAATGGTTGATTAAATTGGGGAAAGTCACCACTAATTGGGAGGCTTTGCAAATGGAATGGGTGGACAAGAAGAGTGGTGAATCTCAAATGATCAAAGGCATGCATACATACCCCTCACATACCACTTCCACACAGAAAGAAGAGATGGATTTGCACAGTGGAAGCAAGGACTTTACAGCCCCATCTATCATATTCATGTTATTTCTGCATGGGAAACTCTTATCTAGTGGAAAACCACCTGGAAGGCCACCTGATTCAGATTTTGTGATAAATACCTCACAATATGCTACTCCAAGTTTAGATCCAGGAGGGATTGGAGCACTAGAAGACAAAGCTACATCACTGGAAGTCTTGGGTAAGCTAAAGAAGGAGGGAGATCTCTTCCCTTATCATCATCATCCACTCTCATTTCTGGTTCTCCACTATGGGAGGAGAAGAATGGAAGGAATGGCCTTCCAACACACACCTTTGGCATGGGAGATGTCAAGGAGAAGAGTAGAAACATGACAAATATTTCTGTTGATGCACCATCAACGCTGTCATTGTTGAGCAGATTAGATCTATATTGGAAAGCCCAACTGTTGGTGGATTATTCCAAAGATCTTCACACTTGTATGTTACTTGATGACCAGCTTCATGAAGAGGGCTATTTAGTCCAAGGAGGAGTCATCTATCATCATGGTAGGATATTTTTTTCTAGAGCCTCCAAGCTCAAGAAGAAGTTACTACAAAGAGCTTACAAAGAGTTTTGTTTCAGCCATATGTATTCCATGAGGATCTACAACATCATCATGAGGAGCTATGATTGGGAAGGATTGAAAGAAGAACCACATCAAAATTTTCAAGAATGCATGAACTTTGTGAAGTTGGGGCAGGAACATGATTCTATGAAGGAGTTATTTCAACCATCTCTTCCTTCTTTTGAGAGAGGAGATAGATCCATGAACCACTCCATTTGTATGAGGAGCATTGTTGGTGAAGAATCTGATCATGTAAAGCATGTTTTATTTTCTGATTGTATATATTCTTTCACCATGTTTATGCAGGCCATGGCTCCAAGGAGGAGCAATACGTAAAATCTCATGGCCAAAAATGGGCCACACAAATTTCTGAATTTGGCCACTCAATTGATGAGCAAAGGGAGATTTTCTATCATGATGGGTGCTTTCCTAAAGCACCAAACATATCTCACACTTTCAGCCATAGTGAGATAACATGGGAAACAAGTAAGTGGTGGGGAAACCACTTACCATACCTTGATCTGATGTAGCCAGGAGATGCGCTGCACTGGTACCATATGTGGGATTATGACCCACCTCCACATGCTCAAATTTCTGTTTGTATGTATATAGTTTTGCTCAAATACATTGATGACATACTTGTACTTTTTATGGTGATGTATGGAGGGAGGATGGGAGGCATGTATGTACCACATGGGATGGAGGATCTCTATGTATCATATGCTACATGTATTAGGGAGAGAATTGGTTCAACCATGTTTGTTTCATTTGAGTCATTGACTCCTTGTGGGATGGACTATGTACATCTCATGATGACTTTGGAGGAACAATTCATGGATGGTTGGATTGGTGAACACTTGGCTTATGGAGGAAGCTTAACACATGATGGTGCCACCAATGCAGAAGGATAAGAGTTGTAGTACTCACCTTATCAGTTGCTTGAGGACAAGCAACATTTTGGAGGGGAGAACTGTAATATTCCCAATTAGCCCAGGCTAATGGGAATATTCATTTTTGTTTCATTTTTCTGTTTCATGAATAAAAATGTAAAGGAGGATCATAAAAATCCTAAAACAACAAATAAATCAATGCCACATGTGAACAAGGCTAAATTTGAGCTATTTAAATAAGCACCCTTATGTGTGAAAGGGGCTAAATCTTTTGACTGGGTAAACCATGACCAAATCAACAATGTTGTCTTGGAGGAGTGGCCATCAATGAGGCACATTGCAGTTTTAGTTGGATGTGTTTCATGTGAAAGGAGCTATTCCATTCAGATGGTTTAGGGTTTTGCAAGCTTTCAAACTTATAAAAGGAAGAGGATAGAAGCATGAGAAGGATGTTGGTGATTATGATATTTCTGAAGATTTTTTCTGTTTAGACATTTCCTATTCTCTACTAGAGAATACTGTTGTTTAGCACTGCGTGTTCCTGATCTGGAATCCCACCTCTTTCCTTGAGAGGCCTCTTGGAAGAGTTTGCATTTATTGTCCACTATCAGGCATTTTTCCAAGCTCTTCTTCCAACTAAAACACAGATCCTGTTGAGGGTTTGGTTGTCTTTGTAAGCTGCAGCAAGTGGAGGCTAGATCTACTCAAATCTAGGCCAATCTATTGCCTCTTTTCAGTGGGGAAGGCTTCTATTCCATTGGAAAGAGAGTATTGGATGATTGGAGCTATATTTTCAGATCTTTGCATCAGGCCAAACTTGTTCTAGAGCCTACAACGCAGTCTTGCTTCCAGAACTGCATTATTTGTGTGGGTGTTGTTGCAGGCTCCTTTGGCACACATTTTGGAGGATTGGATTCCATGTGTTGGGGATCTTCCCTTCACATTTGAGATCCACTGAAGGGGATCTTCATATTATATATTTTAGATCAGATCTATATGTCATAGAATTTTTGAATATTTCTTCAAATCTGTAGAATTAGATCTCAAATATACTCCTTGTACCTCATCTTTTGCTAAAAACCCCAAAGGGGAATTTAAGAAGAGCCTATCTAGTGTACATATCTGATATAGATCTAAATTTTTTGTACACAGATCTGCTCTAGATCTGAAGTTTAATCTATAGTAGTTGCAGCTAATAAAAATAACGCTACAAGCTCTTTCAGTATTAGTACATGGTTGCAACACCTCATTTTGAGGATTTTCTTCCATAAAAGTCTTCTATTTCCTGTTGTACATCTCATGGGCTGTCTTATTCATATATTTAGCTGATATATATGTAAATAAAGAGCCTCCATATAGGCCTCTTCCTCTTACCTAGATGATGTGTGTTATTTCTCTACATTATTGTTTAATATTGATGCATTTCGCAATTGGGAATATTACCAATTATGTTGTGATTGTAATTGAAATTTTAATTTTAATTGTATGTAAAATTGTAAAATTGTATTTGTATTTTTAATTGCAATTGTATGTAAAATACTTGTAAAATTTTAATTTTAATTGTAGTATTTAATTTATTGTGAAATGATTGTAATTGTAATCTTAATTGTAATTGTATATATGTAGAATTGTAAAATTTTCATTGTAATTTTAATTGTATGTAAAATTCTAAAATTGTAATTGTAATGGTATATATGTAAATTTGTAAAATTGTAATTGTAATTGTAAATTTTATGTAAAATTCTAGTATTGTAATTGTTATTGTATGTGAAATTTTAAAATTGTAACTGTAATTGTAATTGTATGTGAAATTGTAAAATTGTAATTGTAATTCTAATTTTAATTATATGTAAAATATATGTAAAATTTTAATTGTATTACAGTGAAATGATTGTAATTGTAAAATTATAATTGTAATTGTAATTGTATGTAAAATTCTAAATTTGTAATTGTAATTTTAATTGTAACTGTATCTGAAATTGTAAAATTATAGTAATAACTATAATCGTAATTTTAATTGTAATTGTATGTAGAATATTTGTAAAATTTTAATTGTATTAATGTGAAAATTTTAATTGTATTAATGTGAAATGATTTTATTAAAAATTTTAAATTTCGAAATTTGTAAAATTTTAAATAATTGTAAAACAATAAATCTAGAATAATATGAATTTTTGTAACATAATAAAGTTTAGAAAATAATGAAAATAAATTCATGTACTTAGAATTATCATTATTTGATTATGATCTTACATACAAAAAAACAGAACTTTATACAGTACACCATTGTTTTTGAGATCAACATAATTGCAAATTCTCAACTAAAATATTGATTTTAACATTAACACAATGCAAATCACCAATTAATTAAAATTACATATTATAATGTTTCAAAAAACCCATCTTAAAAAGTATAAATATTGATGAAATAACACATGTACCATATCAATATCAGTTCTCATGATCACCCTCATTATCTTCCAGCTCACAGAGCATGATAACACTATTGTTCAAAAAAGTATGTTTTGATCTAGGGTCATGTCTCAATATGAACCATCAATCCCGATCCAACACATATGGGTAAAAAAACACCTGGTTGCAGTGTTTGCAGAAAACATAAGGCTCCTTAGCTTCATCCCACATCTTTCTAAAGTTGATACATATTAGCCTACTATCGCGATATTCATTTACATTATTACGATCAAAGTGTCCCACTACTTGCACCTAAAAACAACACATTGGAAAGAAGAGAAATCCACTTCAATGATCTCTTTTATCTTTTTGACGTAACCTAACATCCCTCATACTAGGTTTTAATCACGGTGGCTAGATCAACTAGATTGATCGAACTTGACTTCCACTCCACAGTCTTGTGTGATGTGTCCATCATCGGCATTTTCTGTGCAAAAATGGTGTCCACATTCCCACATAGAAGGGAACAAATGCACCTATAAAAAGGTTAAAAAATCTTAGTCTCATGTGTCTTATAATAACCCAACAGTTAAAATATGAAATATATCTGTAATTACATTTGAAAGGTGCATTATTAAGTTTCAAACATACATATAAATTAAATATATTATTACTGAGTTGCTGCACCCAAGCCCTACGTTTAGCGCATCCTCTTGAGCACGCGGGTAACAACCAGTTGCACCGTATTTCTCTCTGACTTGGTTAGCAACCCAAATATTGGGGCATACTTTTGGCATATTTTCTTATAAATGATCGGGATGAGGCACACTTATACCATTCAACTGTCTCAATTCTTCCCTGTCACTATCGCATTTCATCCTGTTTTTCTCGTACAATGCGACCCACGATTGTGTCACTTCGAAATTGTAAAGAATGAATTTATTGATTGCTTTAATTTCTACATTCGCTGATGAAATCAAACCGAAATTATATAGTAAATAGGGATCAAAATATACATTATGTTGGAGTTCAAAATGAATATTTACTTTGTGTAAATTTGAAAAATTATAAGTCGCTTATTCTTTATCAAGCGCTTTTTTCCACTCATTTAGAGAAACTTCCCTTCTCTGTTGTCTTCATCCCAAATCACCACACCTGTTCTGTTGCCAATTTGATTGATGTACTCAAGGCATAATAGAAATACTCATTTGATATGTACCCCTCTTCCATAGACCCCTTGGATTTTTCCCTTTGTCGAACAAAACCTTTCCATTTCATCATGTACCTCTCTAAGAATAACATCCAATGACAATAAGCAACCCCAAATAATCCAACCTCATCTACTAGGTGGATTAGAAGATGAACCTGCAAGTCCATGAAACTCATCGGCAGTTCCTTCTCAAACATACAAGCAATCTCATCTATCTCTTGACGCCACCGTCGAATGCTAGCCACATGAATCTCCTTTGATGTGATCCAACATACAAATGCAAATAATTTAGATATGGCACATCCTAGGTCTTGAGGGAATTTATGTTTCACACACCCACGCATGAACAAAGGATAATTACACTGCAAAGTTATAAACACGTGCAATAATATGCAAAATCAGTTATGATTTATGATCCTTGCATGGGATAAAATTTATTAATACAAAAAATAATAAAATCATGCTTTTGACATTATACGTACTCTTAGAAGATTTAAATGTTCATGCGATTTTAACACTAGAAAATGGTCATCCAAGGTGAAGTAGCACCGTAATGAAGACCTATATGAAGATGGCACTCTCACACCCATTATAACTTCCTTTGCCAAAGAAAGATCATTTTTTTAAAAATCCATGGGACATCACCTTCTTTGAAATACCATGAATTAGAGGGACTAATGCCTGCCTCTGATACTATATTTTCTAATCGTCTTGGCCAATGTTTCTTTATATTTTTTGAAGTAATAAGATATTTCCTGACAACCAATTCTCACTTTTTTTCGATGATATGTTCCTCCATAAAGAAGATGAAACATTTTTAAATATATGCATGGGATCTAATAAGTGGGTAATCTTAAGATGCTCCCAATATGGGAGGTTATAAAAGATATATTTCCTTTTCATCCCAATGGGGAATTTCTCAACATAGGTGTTGAAGAATTCTAGATCATCGAACATAGGCTCCCCATTTGAATCAAGCATTTCTATGAACTCCTTCTCCTTCTCTCTCTCATATTCTCTAAGCCATTCAACTGGTGCCGTTATTGGAGGCCTTTGGGTTCCCTCTCATTTACCATTGAAAGGGGATGTTGCTCTTCTGTAAGGGTGTTATTCTGGGATGAATACCCTGGAGCAATCATACACTGGCTTTTGTAGGTCCTTCGACCATCTAGCTTTCAAATAAGGTCCACAACATTTACATCCAAAATACCCTTTTGTTACAAAAAATGCGAGATTATTGTATACAATTTATATGCATGTCATGTTAAAGAATATCATGAATATCAGAACAATTAAAATGAATTAAATAGCTAATATGTGAAAGAATATTGTTACATATATAAACAAATCAATAAACATGTAATTTACCAGAGCAAACAACTAAGCATGGATAATCATGTGTCATGTAAGCATATATGCCATACAACATAAAACTCCTATCTGCTGTGATTGGTCTTGATACATCATATACATTTATCCCATCCCATAATTCATTCAATTCATCTACCAGTGGTTGTAAGTAGACATCCATATTCTTCACTTTTCTTCTACCAGGGACTATGAGAACCAACATAAGATGTTCACTCTTCATGGACAACCATGTGGGGATATTTTTATTGATCACTACTACAGGCCAAACATAATAATTGGTGTTCTGCAGGGAATATGGGTTGACACTATCCATGGCTGTGTTGAGTCGTGGACTTCGTACTTCATCCCTGAATTTTTCATGCCATGTATCCTATAAATGCTTCATGGCTATTGAATTAGTTGGGATTCACATAAATCCCAACTCACTTCTGTGTGAGGCATGCCATCCCTGCAACATAGGTAATTCTTTGCAACAGAAGATCCTTTTAATCCTTGGGATTATAGGCATGTGGCTCAATATCTTAAAAGGAGGACCACGTGACTTACCCTTAATTTTTTATTTATCATACTTGTCATTCCCACATTTTGGACATACATCTTTGTCTTCATATTCTCCTCTATATAGAATACAGTCATTTGGACATCCATGATATGATATGTACTCAACACCCAACATTTTCAACAATTTATTTCCCTCTTCGCAGCTATCGGGCAAGACATTATCTCTTGGAATAACCTTCTTTTTGAATAACCTGTAGGTTGTGATCATGGAAAATATTAATAAACGTACATTAATGCCGATACAATTATTAATGTTTATAAAATTTACCATTTGTAGTGCTCACTGTGTACTGATTATATTTCTCAAATTTATATAAGGGAGGACTTTATGGTAACTTACCGCAAAATTTATGAGAAACATGCATTCAACGAGCCAAAATTTCCTTTCAAGTTTTACAGTAACATCGTTGTCCCCAACTGGGTAGACTTTGACTGACCGCCAAGTCCAAAGAGAGGGGTGGTGGAAGACAATTTAAGGCTTTCGAAAAATGTGTCAGCGATATGAGCATCATCCCCTAGTTGATCATCATTTTGGAATGCATCTAACAACATTTTCTCCATGGCAGTCATATCCCTTAAGTAATCATCAATACCAACATCTATTTTATTGCCTCCATTTCCAGCTTGTGAAGAAATACTATTGTTGTAGTCATTCCTAATTGGTGAATTTGGACATAGCGGGAATTGAATCGGTGGTTGATTCAACCATTCTTGGTATCGTTTCTCTTTGATTTTTTCTCTTAATTCAGTCTTCTCTTGATTTGAAATTTTTGTGGGGTGCAATGGAAGATGGTAGGTAGGTCTCTCATCACCACTAGAATCCTAAGAATTTAAAAAAAAATATTTGAACATGATTAGTATAAAATATATCATATCAATTAGTAAGCATGTTGACAATATTGCATGATTTAGTTGGTTTAACGTTGAAATAATTACATTAATCAATATACCAAAAAATTATAATTATTTCCATCATTATCCAAGGATTGTGGCTAGAAGATGCAATATCGTTACAATTGGTAGGGTGAAGCCACTATCCATTTTCATCTACTGAATGCGCCTTAATGTATGCTTCTCTTGATAAGAGCTTATGACATTTTGGAGTTATTTGAATATTTTGTGCATCTGAACTCGATTCTGAATTTGCGTGAACTTGTAAATTTGTATATATTATAAATTTAATTAATTTGTGCATGAATGACATGCATAAAAGACATAAATTCAATTAGATAATGAAAATATAAATAAAATATGAAGCAAATATTACGTCTCGTGATGGATAGGAAGAACTCCACGATGGACTTTGAGAAATATTATGGAATGAGATGGATTTTCAAGGATTGTCCATTTGATATAATTATTATATTTTGTCCCCTCATTTGATCAAAATCAACAATAAATTTTGGTGTACACACCTAAAAGTAATTTTTGTGCCTTAAAAATGGACTTCTTGTTATCGATGCTATTGTACAGATAACTGCACCAGTTTGTTTTAGTTACTATGCACCGATGTCATGTTATCAATGGACGTACCGGTGTGATGATATTAACTGATGCACTGGTGACGCATAACCACAAATTAAAAAAAAAAAAAAAAAAACTTTATTTTTTTAAGTGAAAAAAAAGGTGGTAAATTGAAAAATGGGCAGAAAAATATTTTCAAAAATCTAATTTCATAAAATACTTCTTTAAATACTAAACACTTTTCATTATTTAACAAATTTTGCAAAAAGAATCAGCCATGGATTTGCAGGAGACATACCTAGAGCAAGAGAGCACGAGAGCACTGTGGAGCAATGAAATACATTTGAACAATAGTATTCATACATTCATAATTCCAAACCTCTGGTGATTCAAACCCCGTAGCATAGAATTTCAAATGATCTCGTGATTAAATTTTTTTATTTTTTATTTTTTATTTTTTATTTTTACTATAGTTTGTTTTACACAGTAAGTAAAAAATTTCAATTTGTTTTTCATTTTTAGAAACAAGAAAATTAAAAATCCATTTTTACCCTAAACCCTTCATTCTTTTTGTTTCTTCCATTTCTTCTCCCTGTTTCTGCGATTTCAGATTTAAGGATTTTCATTTTAGATTTATAGGGTTTGTATTGCTATATATAGGCCTATGAAATCCAACCCATGGGGGGACTTGCATAGTCGAAACCCAATCCATGTCGGCCCTTGCGTGAATTTTTAAAAAAATGAATTTTTTAAATCGGTGCACTCAATGTAACCTAGCGCACCGGTGCACTAGATTATCCCAGCACACCGTGCATGTACTGTTTGATAAAAAATTCAAAAACATTTTTTTTTAATCTGTGCGCCATATGTAAAATATGGCATCGATGCACTATTCCATTATGGTGCACCGTGAACGTACTGTTTCACAAAAATAATTTTGATTGTGTTAATTGGTGCACCATGTAACATATAACACACTGCACTGGGTCTCCTAGTTGACAGAGAGGGCTATACGATGGTCCCTTTTTTGTGTGGGTCATTTATAAGAATAGGCCACACCAACCCCTCCACGACACTATATGCTACAAAAACTAACATTAGATGGTTTTTCTTATTTTGTCTATGTTAATCGGTGCGGTGGTTGACATGTAACACATCGGTGCTCCTTGTTGCAATAAAGCATTGTGCGATGTTTTATACTATTTGGGCAGTGCATTTATAAGACCACCACGCACCAATGTCGATGTGTACACATGAAAAGAGCACTGGTTTCTTGATATTTTTTTTAACTTGAAAATTTGACAATTTATTTATAGAATATATTAATGAATGATATGGTACAAGTTTCATATTGATAAATAAATCGCTAACAAGAGATCAAGTAAAAAAAATATTGATAACACATCAAGAAAAGAAAAAAAGGCAAGTTCTTTGTAAATTATTTATGTTATCACTCAGTAATTTCTCAAGGTTAAAGAAAGAGCTCACTGAGGTAACCACAAACCTACTTTCAAGCTTTAGGATCTAGCCTTCCTAAGGCTCAGAGAGGGATCTCTCTATAAGATTTAACTTTGTTTTTAATATATTATATTAGGCTAGTTATATGAGATAATTTGGTGTTCATGTTTGGTTTGATTTGGTGGGAAAAATCACTTAATGAGATGGATAGTGGTAGATCTTTTTTTTCATTAGGCAAATGGAGTCATTTTGTCAAGTAGATAGGTCAGGATCAAGGTCTAAAGTCAAATATTTTTAGGGAAAGATAGCAGAGTCACTCAAGATCTTTGAGGCTGATTGGTGAAGTGGTTTAATCGGGATAAAGAGCAATCAAGTATTCCTTGATCCAGATAAGGAGTGAAGAGGACAGAGGTAATTCGAGAAAGGGAGCAATTAAGGGTTCCTTACTCTAGAAATCAGCAGAAAAGATCAAAATGAAAACCAGTAAATAACAGAGTGCTTTTAACAAATTCTGATATATCACTTTCTCATTTCACAATTAAATTTAGAACACATATATGTATGAATGTAAAACATAAGGATATTTAACAAATAACAGAAGAAAGTACTTCACTTAAGTGGCCCAACACATGAATCCTGAAATATGATGCTTTACTGATTTGATCCAACCTGCTGACTTGAAACTTGGTACAAAAGAACTTCAGGTACAAAAATATTGACTATAGAAATCTTCAACAATTTATTCCACAATAATACTTCAAATGATGAAGTATTTATACAAATTCTAAACTAGAATATCTTGAAAAAATATCAAGATTGGTTCACAAATATCTCAAACTATTTTACATAAATAGAACTTAATAAAAGGACACTCAAAACTAATGAATCTATTTGGCACTATTTTTATGGATTGATGATGAAAAAGAAGAGAAATTCGAATTTGATATCAACTCTTAGTTGATGTAAGGCATCCAAGTCAATAATTGTCTCCTTCCTTTGTGCATTTTGTTCCAGAAATTTTGAAAAATTGGGGTCCAGTGATACATTTGTATATCTCAATCCAAGAAAGATATGTAAAGAGTGAAAGTTATTATTGTATATAAATATGTTTTTGAGATAAACCTCTCTCAGTTTCCTAAAATTGCACTCTAGTTGTTCACATTAAGCTATGCAAAATGATGTGCAAAACAGAATTTTGCATAATCTGAAAATTTGGCTGTGAAGATGTGCATGTATCTCTCATTCTGTAATACCTGTATAAAAAGTGAGATACATTTTTGTAGATTGGCCTCTTATGAACACAAAAATCCTCCAGTTTTGCAAAATTAATCTTGGATTGGTCACAATAGTTTCTACAAAATAATGAATTAAATAGGAAATTTCTGGAAAATATCCCTTCCTGCTCTGTTTTCATCTTTTAACCTTACTGTTTTTTTAACTTTTTTTACTTTCACTTTGGATAAAATTCATTGTTGTTGGTGAAATTTTTTTCATCTCTGTTTAATCATTGCTGCCCCCATGTTTACTTTTACTGTTTTTACCTTGACTGCTCTGTTTTTCTGATTTGACTTTCACTCTGACTTTTATCTGATACATTTTAACTCTGATGCTCTTTAACTGTTCTAATTTTGCTATCACTGTGAATTTTTATTTCACTTTTACCATTCACTATGCAAATTTATCTCTCTCTGCTTAGATGACTTCTTTCTGTTCTGCTGCTTGGAATCTTTTGTTTAAGGAATATCATTTAAAATTAATTTCTTTGTAATTTTTTTAGGAGCAAACAACTTTAACTAGTATTTAAACTGTTTATCCCAATTCTCCTTTTGCTACTAACCTAAAAAAAAAAATTTCATTAATCAAATCCAGGTCTACAAGGAGGGATTATGGCTTTGATGATGGGTCAAGACTATAAAAAATGGTTTGAACTGTAGTGGGGTTTCTGGGGTTGTGAAAGCTTTCATAAGCTTTTTCTAATCTTTATAGCACTCAGAGGTCTTCCTCAACATTCGTAGCAGTAGAAATAGGTTGGTTTTGTTCAATTTAGGCTTAACCTGGAGTCGGCAGCATTTTCTTAGGCTGAAAATGACTCTTTTTGTGCGAAATTCTAACAAACAGGAGGAAAAACAGTGCAAGCGGGGTTTTTTATTGGTTTTTATTTAACATTAAAATTCATTAATGCATAGTCTTATCACATGGATGGAAGGTTTGGCATGTAGGAGGGAAAAACCGCCAGGGGTTATCGCAACATTAGAGGACGGTTTATGGTTTTACTTGGAAGGATGCATTCCAATGTTGAATGAACGCATGGAGGAGAGAGAGCGGGCAAAAACCACTCATATCACAAATCAAAAATTGTTTAACAAATGCACTGTTGAAAATGAGATATGGATTGTGAGTCATCGGATCGAGCGGAGGGAGTGTGAATGGTCCAAATTTATTGATGAAGTTAAATGGGATAAGGGAATATATGGGAATCAATACATTAATTTAAATGTTAATATGAAATTTATTTGCGGAAGGAGGAAATACATTAAGCATAGCGTAAAACATATGTTTTTTAAGCGGAATTTCATCATTGTGAGACCCAACATAACATTTAGCACTTATACTTAGGCAAAAAGAATTTTTGTGGGTTTTTTGGGTATTTTTGTATGAAAAAGGGAATTTAGTCAACAGCGTTTTTCTTTTCCTAGGTAAAATGTGTTTTAAACTTAGGAAAATGGTATTTTACAGAGGAAAATGAATGAGGTAAGGAGGAAAAGTAATTTTTACGAAGGAGAAGGGTTTTTATGAGGGGAATTCTAATACCCTCGTGCCAATTAATCATTAAGCCGTGGGTACGGTCCCAACAAACTTCAGAGAAATGCTATGAGTCTTTATGACTGAAGGATTTAGTACTGGAACACATTGTCGGGAGAGAAATTAGTAATATACCAAATGATGTTTATCCATGCCTTGTGAAACTGCTTTCTTCCTACCCATAATTTATTTTACCATTTTTTACTTTATTTAGGTGCATTTGAGCTTGCAAACCCTTATTTATTTTTCTTTTAAAACATGAAACTGTATAATTCTAACCTTATTTTATACAAGGGCTCAGATTAAATTGTTGAGCTTCCTTATTTATTCTCAATCTATCTACTGATTTGTCAAGTTTAAACTGTTTGACAAGATCATTATTCTCTATCTATCAACATGAAATTTAAAGAATGAAAAACCAAGATTAAACTAGTTTACTAATCATGGATTATAGTATTTTGAACAAGCTACACATAATCATTTTATTTTGTAGTAAAAGTAAAAATTAGTGGCATTTTGATTTCCATCACTTTCATGTCTTATTCTTATCTATTTTTTGTGTTTGGGGTCCATTTTTAATTCTTTTTGATCCTTTTCTTTTAAGTCCTTTGATTTTTCTTTTAGGACTTTTACCCTCTTTTCATTTTTTATTTTCAAATATGGGAAAATGATTTGTTGAAAGCAAAGTATGTACATATTACAAGACTAATCAAAGTGAATTCAAAAATTATGAATCCTATTATTATAGGACCCTAACAGCGGCTCCACATGGGGATGGCATTCCTGGCGAAATTTCAAGAAATTTAAGATTAGTAGCCTTCTCTATTGAGATATTCCTATATGTGCAACATGCTCTGTCATATAATCTGTAACTGGACATCTCATACTAAAACCAAGCCTTTTCTTCAAACTGAAATCTGAAAACACATTGAACTAAAACTGAAAATATTCTCAGAATTCTGAGCTTATTTACAGTCATCTACCTACTCTAATCTACTCATAATCTTGTTGCATCAGGTAATACAAAAATGCTAATGAAGCCAGTTAAGTATTTGTCGAAACGAATGGATAACTTGACTGCTTGTCATCAAAATTGGAAGCATAACTTGATCATGTGTCTTCATAATCAAATATATGATGTGTAATGGCATATGCTGATGTATTTGATCCTCATAGAGAAAACATGTTTGCAGACTTGAGCTAAAAATAATCTTCATATAATTTGCTATAGGATCATCAAAAGCATGATGTATGATTTGTGCTTCTAGGCCTTCAATGACTAATTGATTAGTTGTATCCTTAATATTAAACCCTGAAACTATTTTTTTAGTCTTGTACTTGAAATCATAATCATCCTCAATCTGCAAGTCAAAAGGTAGTAAAATTTCCTCTTGCTTTGGAGAAGGAGTATTTTCCAAGAATTCTTTAGGATCTCGGAAATTATAAGACTGAATTTGAGAATGCAAAAGTTTAATGCCATTTTCATATTTTTCAGAAACTATCTCAAGAAAGCAAATTTTAAGTTGCGTAGATCATTTTCTTGATTTTAAAAGAAGAAAGACAACTCTTAGAAATCCTCATCAAGCTGAAATTCAAATAACCCATCCCTGAATTCATTGAAAATCTCATGAGATGATAGGTTTGCCACAAACCCTGTCATGTTTTATCACCATTAATGATTTGGAATATGGATTCTTTGGTTATGGTGTTTCTTCTGAACTTTGAAGTTCCGGATCTTTGACAATGGAGTTGCTAGGTGGATGATTTTAACCTTTGTCTGTCTGATCAATGTCCACCATCATAGATCAGATCTGAACCTGTAGAATATTTCTGAAGAAAATGTTAGTCTTCCCTAGTATGGTTGCCAATATTTTATCACTCAGTAATTTATCAAGGTTAAATAAAGAACTCACCGAGGTAACCACAAAACCTAATTTCAAGCTTTAGGATCTAGCCTTCCTAAAGCTCAGAGAGGGCTCTCTCTATAAGATTTAACTTTGTTTTTAATATATGATCTTAGGCTAGTTATATGAAACAATTTGGTTTGGTTTGGTGGGAAAAATTACTTAATGAGATGGATAGTGGTAGATCTGTATTTCCATTGGGCAAATGGAGTCAATATGTCAAGCAGATAGGTCACGATCAAGGTCTAAAGTCAAATATTTTCAGGGCAAGATAGCAGAGTCACTCAAGATCTTTGAGGCTGATTGGTGAAGTGGTTTAATTGGGATAAAGATAAATCAAGGATTCCTTGATCCGGATAAGGAGTGAAGAGGATAGAGGTCATTCGAAAAAGGGAGCAATTAAGGGTTCCCTACTTCGGAAATCAACAGAAAACATCAAAATGAAAACTAGTAAATAACAGAGTGCTTTTAACAAATTCTGATATATCACTTCCTCATTTCACATTTAAATTTAGAACACATATATGTATGAATGGAAAACATAAGGATATTTAACAAATAACAAAAGAAAGTACTTCACTTAAGTGGCCCAATACATGAATCCTGAAATATGATGCTTTACTGATTTGATCTAGCCTGCTGACTTGAAACTTGGTACAAAAGCCCTTAAGGCACAAAAATATTGAGCATATAAATCTTCAACAATTTATTCCACAATAATACTTCAAAGGATGAAGTATTTATACAAACTCTAAACTAGAATATCTTGAAAAAATATCAAGATTGGTTTACAAATATCTCAAACTGTTTTACAGAAATAGAACTTAATAAAAGGACACTCAAAACTAATGAATCTATTTGGCACCATTTTTATGGATTGAAAATGAAAAATAAGAGAAATTCAAATTTGATATCAACTCTTAGTTGATGATGAGGCATCCAAGTCACTAACTGTCTCCTTCCTTTGAGCATTTTGTTCCAAACTTTTGTAAAATTTGGGTCCAGTGATACCTTTTTATATCTCAATCCAAGATATATATGTAAAAATGGAAAGAGATTATTCTGGATAAATATGGTGTTAAGATAAACCTCTCTCAGTTTCCTATAATTCCACTCCATTTTTTGACAATCAACTCTGCAAAACGATGTGTAAAATAGAATTTTTCACAATCTGAAAATTAGGCTGTGAAGATGTGCATGTATCTCTCATTCTATAATACCTGTGTAAAAAGTGAGATATGTTTATCACTCTAATAATTCTCTAATTTGTGAGATTTTAATTTATAGTTTAAAGAAAATTAGAGGTAACCACAAACCTACTTTTAAACTCTAGGATTTAGCCTTCCTAGGGTTCAGAGAGGGCTCTCTCTATAAGATTTAACTTTGTTTTTTATTTTTTATTTTAGGCTAGTTATATGGAAAATTTAGTTTTAATATTTGGTTTGGCTGGTGGGAAAAATCACTTAAAGATATAGATAGTAATAGATCTGGTTTTCTATTCGGCAAAAGGAGTCAATATGTCAAGCAGATAGCTCTAGATCAAGATGAAAAGTCAAATATTTTCAGGGCAAGATAGACAAGTCGCTAAAGATCTTTGAAGGCTGATTGTTGAAGTGGATTAATCGGGATAAAGAGAAATTAAGAATTATTTGATCCAGATAAAGAAGGAGAAGAAATAGTTCATTCGAAAGAGGGAGAAATTAAGGGTTCCCTACTCTGGAAATAAGCAGAAAACATAGAAATGATTAATAGTTCAAGACAGAGTGCTTTTAACAAATTCTATAATAATACTCCTGATTTATCATTCAAATTTAGAACACATTTATGAAAGTATGTAAAACATAAGAAGATTAACAATGACAGTAGAAATTACTTCACTTCAATGGCTCATCACATGAATCCTGAAATATATGCTTTATGGTTTTGATCGAATTTTCTACTTGAACTTGCTACAAGAAATCCTTCAAGTACAACAAAAATGACTATAAAAATCTTCAACAATTTATTCCACAATAAAACTTCAAAGAGTGAAGTATTTATACAAAAATGTTTACAAAATATCCTAGAATACTCATAGGAATTTTCTAAGGAAAATAAAATATCTTTTACAACAATATAGTGACAGTTGCTTAACAACTTAGCAAGTTGTCTTATTTATCCAAATAAAATAGAAATGTTGTTTTGAATTGGGTATAGCTGGATGTTGTGTTGTCTTATTTGCTGGCAAAAGATATTTTAAATCTGTTGTGAAATGTTATCTCTTATCTGATACTCTTTCATCTGATACACTTTACCATCTGATACTCTTTAACCATCATTTTAATTGCCTTACTACTGTAAATTTCTGTTTTTACTATGTAAAAACAACAAACTGTTTTTCTTCCTTTTTTACTGTAAAAATGTCTTTTATAGCAAATCAGTAAGTTTTTGCCAAAATTCTTCATCAGGAAATTTGATCTTGGTAAGTTTTCTGTAGTTTTCATCAGCTTCCGTGTATCTGATAAATGCTGGTTTAACCACAAAGATATGTTTTATTTCATGCTGCAAATAA
This sequence comes from Pinus albicaulis, assembly GCA_034641835.2. NCBI lineage: Eukaryota > Viridiplantae > Streptophyta > Pinopsida > Pinales > Pinaceae > Pinus > Pinus albicaulis. Next base: position 1,136,510,326 of record CM076580.1, read on the forward strand.
AACAAATTTTCATTTCTTTTTTGAAAGACTTTTCCAGTAGGCACTCCTTGCCAATCTGTCTTGTTTACCTATTCCTTAGTAAAATCTCTAATCTTTTAGTTGTAATCCTCTCGCTTCATTAATTTGTCATTTAAGACAAGAATATTTAGCAAGCCTTTTTGCCTCAATGTATCAAACTTTACCATAAATCTAGTTATGGCCAAATCCATGTTTTGGCACTTCTCTTCAAGATGCTTCATCAAATTCTTCTTTGTAATCACCTTTCTCACTTGAGGAATTGTTTCAGTTCTATCAGTGATGCCTATTTCATCCAATTCTTGTTTGTTCTTGGTGTTCAGAAATTTGATTATTTCTAGGGCCTCTTCAAGTTTGGCACCTAGTTCTTCCTTTGTTTTCACAATTTCTTCTTTTACTACTTTAAGCAGGTCCTTTTGTTCATAAATTACCTGAATAGAAGGCCAAGTATCATCGATTGACTCAATGATCTTGGACCACAACTAATTCTTTATGAAATTCATTGGTTCCTTCAATGTCAACTCTGCTTCAACTTTCTTCAATTGTTCGCTAGCCCTTTTGGCTTTTTACTCCTCATTTTTAGCATTGAGTTGGGCTAATTTCTTGGCATCTTCCAAGTTTTTGATTTTTTCTTTCAACCTATTGATTTCATTACTCTGTATGGACATCTCTTCCATAGTTTTGATGAGCTTGTTGGCTTCATCTGTTTGCTGCACTGCTCATGTAGATGATTCTGTAGCTGAAGTAGTGGAAGATGTCATTGGCACAACTGTAGCCAATGGTACTTTTGGTGCCAATTCTTCTGCTAAGGTTGAAGGAACTACTATAGTTACCATGGGGATAATTGTAGGAGGGACAGTCTGAGTTTTAGCAGTTTCTTTCTCTTGGAAAAGCTTGTCAATTTCTATCTCCATGTCTTTAATCTGTGTTGTCATTTGAAGTATGAGACTGATCATCTCATCTTTCTATTTTGCTTCTTGCAGAATATCTTTTTTGTGTGGATGCTTTATTGGAGGAAGCTTCAATTGTTTTCTAAGTGCTGCTATGTCAGCATTTTTCTTCTTTATCATATCTTTTGTAGCCTTTACATTTGCTGGGTCATACCCTACTTCAATTACCAATTCTTCTAAGGACTTGATTCTAGTGTCCTTGATAAGAGAAAAATATTTTTCACTCCTGATTTGATCTCTCAAATTGGTTATAGTGTTCTGAAGGTTCTCGGCACTCATTACTTGGTAGTCATAGTAGAATAGAGCATTTCAGAGCTCTGCTTATGAAACTCAATTTGATCTAAAGGATGAATGCTATCAACTGGTACTTCCAAGTCAACTTTCTTGTAGTCTACTACTGTTGTAGGCTTAGGCATTGTTGGTTGTAGTATTTTCATAAGAAATTTCTTGTTGGTGTCATCAAAAGCTGATAATAATCTGTTTTGACTTCCTAGAGTTTGCTTTAGATACTGTGAATAAATCTCATTCTTTAACTCTTCATTCTTAGCCTTGATTTCCTTGCATTTTTCTTTGATATCCAAATCTGTATTCTCTGCTTGCTGTGATGAGGATGCCTCCATGTTTTTCTATCTTTCAATCATTTGAGTATCTGGAGTATCCTTTTCTTCCTCATTCACAATAACTGTAGTAGCATCTGTGTTTTTCTCTATGGTTTCTTCATCATGAACATTTGTTTCTTTTTCCTTATCTACGAGATTGAGCTTGGATCTGCTTTCTGTTGTTGAACAATTATTTCTGACCTTGCCTCTTGTCTCTGTTTTTGTTTCAGCAGTGTAGGTACCTTCTTCCCTGATTCTCTTAGTAGATTTATCTTCTTGATTTATAGTTTTCAAGGTGTGACTAGTATCACCCTGTTTAACTGCTTCTATCAAGGTATTTTCTAGCCACTCTGTTTGATTAGCAAATTGTTTAATCTCAGGCCTTTTATCATGGATATAAGGGGTCAATTTCCATTTTACCCTCATTTTACTGAGTATTCCCTGAGGATTATAGTTCCATAAGAAAATTTCTTCAATTTTTTTATTCCAGCAGCTGTTTTGCTGCCTCTATACCTGCATCCCTGTGATTGCAAATGAATGGTCCTACCTAGTTCTTCAACTTGAATTGAGTCTTATTTTTGGCATCCAAGAAGTTGATAGAACCTAAATTTAGAATTTGCCTTATGTACTCTAAGGAAAAAAATCTCATTGGCAAGTATTTTAGTAGTTTATAGGGTAAAAGATTTGACCTAAAAACTCTGATCTCTATATGGTTTTGGTAAAGGTACCAATCTCCTATTCTACTTTGTTCTAACAGCTGTAACACTTTCATTATCTCATCATTGATTCTTGGTTGTACACCGTTTGTCAACATGTTTATCAATGGATGAACAAAACAATCTATGAAATCCACATAAGTGAATTCTATTGATTCTTATCTGATTAGAGATGTCCAAAACATGACTAATAGTGGATTCCCTTTTACATCCAATTTCTGAAGGTTTATTGGGAATTTATCTACTTGGAAGTAAAGGAACATGTGAAAGAGGAAGGATGAATATCTAAAAACTCCTTAAGTGGGTAATTTCACAAGCTGATCATGCATATTATCAGCTATGTATTCAACATAGTTATAAATGACAGAAGGAGGTTGAACAAGCACAAAGGGATATAGAAAACCAAGAATTGACTCATATGTATGCTCATCAATTAAATAACCTAGGATAAAGGATAATATAGAAATGACATGCCTTGACCCTTCAGGAAATTTGGAAGTAGAATAGGAGGGTTTATCTTTGGGATTTCAACACATGTAGGCATGAAATTTTGGAAAATTTGAAATATCTTAGGAAATTCTAACTAAATATAAAGCTTTGTGAGAGCTTCTATGGATAATGGAACTGCATTGGAATCTGGTTTCAACTAAAGCATCATGTTTATAGACTCTGCAGTTCTAGTGAACAATAATTATTTATTAGCATCAACCATAGCTATTTGGTTAGGTGACTAATCAGTTTGACATAGGCTAATGACTTTTGGACACCGATGAGTATGTGGAACTACATACTTGGGTAGATTTGACTCCCAAATATGAACTTCATCTCCCTGATCTAATGATTTTTCTAAACTCCAGTAATGGAGATCTAGCAGATTGAATTCTTTCACTGGATTAATTATCTTGTAATCTACATCATCTAGAGGTGTATGCTCCACATCTACAATAGGAGGTTTTAGTGGATTTATAACAATAGTAGTTTTGGAAGTCGTTGCTGGGTTTGATTTTGACATTTTAGACTTTCTAGGTGCTTAAAACTCTGTATTTAGGATTTTTTGTACTCTTCTGTAAGCTTAAAGTGTTTACAGAAGTTATTTTTGGCTTTAAGAGAGGTTTCTTGAACAACAAAGGGTATAATCAGACTTTCTTTTGGTTAAAACTTTCAATTTGGTTTCAAACTTGATCTTCAAACTCTTTACAGACTCAGAAAATGAAATAACAAGGGTTTCTCTATTTTTTTGGATAAACTGGACTTAAAAATAGTTTGATTCATGTGCAGGGGGTTCTGATTATTTGCAAAGCATTTAAGTTAGTCAAGGGTTCCTAAGATCTGCAACAAGGCTTAAAAGATCTTCAATTTTGATTAAAACAGTTTACAGAATTCAAAACTGGGGTTTTATCAGGGTTTTACATCAAATCCATTCTTTTGGGGGCAAATACAATTCTTTCTGTGGGAAAAATAGGCTTCACAAAGTTCGAATTGACAGAAATAGCTCTTTTTTTATGACGAGGAGGTTACCTTTTTCGAAGAATACCTATTTTTTGCAGGTATTTGGTCTTTAAACTGGGCTTCTGAGGTGTCAGAAGGCTTTTTGAAATGTTTTTGAAGCATTTGGAAGTAAAATGGAAGCTTCAAGTGGTCTTGGCCGCAATTCTTAATAGACCTCTAGTTCTTTGGGCCTGTAAATGGTGTACAACGCTTGTTTTTTCAGTCGGAACAGTTTAATATGCATAAAAACTTAAAAATACTCTAAAACTAAGCATATATGTAGTTTTATAGATTTTTTAGGTTTAAACAGGTTTTGCATTGAATGCGAGTCAAGTGGTTTATTTAGATCAAATGTGATCCAATCTCTTATCACAGCGTGGAGGAGAGAGAGTGTGTCAATACTGCCCATTTCACAAATTTTAAATTGATTAAGTTGGGCATAATTGGATTTGCGATATTGTTGATGGATCGTCGGATCTAGGAGAAGGATTGCAAATGGATGAGATTTGGCAATGGAGTAGCTCGGTACATGGGGCATGGGGCCCAGATAATTATATGTGGCGGGGTTTAATTTATACATTTAAAATGTAGTTTTTAACGTATAAACATAATGTAATAAGAAAATAGGTGAACTGTGGTTTTACATGGTAAATGAGGAATTTACATGTGTATTGTGACTTTTGAGCAGGGGATATTATATAATATATGTAAATTATTTTAACCTATAGGGGCAAGCGAGATAATATTTCACGTGGAGTAATAGGACCATAGGTTAAAATTAATAGGTGGGTTTGGGGTATTTTAAAATAAAGGAATTAATATATCTATAGGAAAGGGTAGTTAAAAAGGAATTAATACATTCTATTAGGGTTAATATGAAATGAGTATGATGTGAGCATTAATACATATAATATCAACTAAGCAAAGTGTAAAATAGGCATTTGAGCACAACAATGGTCCCATTTTAAACAATTACACATAATACTGAGGATAAATTTTATTTTGTGGGTTTTTTGAGTGTTTTTGCGTGAAATGAAATTAATTAAAGGGGATTTTTTACTTTCCCTAAGCAAAAAGTGTTTTAACATAGGAAAAGGGAATAATGTTGAGAAAATGGTTATTATGAAGGGATTTCAATACTTATTACCAATCAATTATTAAGCCTTGGGTTCGGTCCCAACAAAAGTCAGAGAAATGCTCTGAGCCTTTTTAACTGAAGGTTTTGAGTATTGAATGCTTTGAGGGGAGGGGAAATTAGTAGTTTTTTCCAAATGAAGTTTTATTACATGCCTTGCACAACTGCTTTCTACCTACCCATCATTATTATAACATTTTTTCATTATTTGCATGGGTGCATTTGAGCTTGCAACCCTAAATATATTTTTCTTTTAAAACATAAAACTATCTAATTCTAACCTTATTTCATCTGAGGGCTCATATTAAACTATTGAGCTCCTAATTTATTCTCTAAAGATTTATTGATTTGTCAAGTTTAAAATTTTTGACATATATTTATTCTCTATCTATAAACATTAAATTCAAAGCATGAAAAAGTTAAGATTAAACTATTTAACTCATCATGGATTATGGAATTTTAAACAAGCTGCACATAATCATTATTCTTGCAGTAAAAGTAAAAAGTAGTGGCATTTTGGCTTGCATCACTTTCATGTCTTATTTTTATCTCCCTTTTGTTTTGGGGGTCGATTTTTTCTATTCTTTTTTGATATTTTTTCTTTCAAGTCCTTTGATATTTCTTTTAGGACTTTTACCCTCTTTTCATTTTTTATTATTTTCAAAATATGGGAAAAAAACTTGCAGAAAGCAAGGTATGTACATATTTACAAGACTGATCATAGTGAATTCCAAAATTATGAACCCTATTATTATCGGACCCTAACAGTGGCTCTGCATGGGGATGCCATTTCTTGGTGAAATGTCAAGAACTTTGAGACTAGTAGCCTTTTAATTTTGACTGAGCTGGCCTTGTAAGTGTTATTCTGATCTCTACAATTGTTCATACTTATGATATTTTACCTTTCAAAGCTTAGGGCCTTCTCTCTGGGCTTCAACTTTGTTAGTAAAACATCCAATCCAATCTAAAAACTGCAATGTTATTTATAATGGACAAAGTAAAGAAAATTAATTATTGATTACTTCTGAGGAGCAGTAGTGCTTTAGCATTCTGCCATTGACAGGTCCACCTAGTAGATCTGATCCATCCATTTATTTTATAAAGAAGGCATTGTTACCTCCGTAACCATAAATAATAAGGTCCTTTCCATAGGAAATCAAATTTCCCTTGTTTACCTTTTTCTTCCCTTCTTGAATCCCATTTTAGTACTTTGTCACCAATGTAGAAATCATCTTATTTACTCTTCCTTTCAAAAAATTCTTTATATTTCTTGGATAACTTGAGACTTAAGATAAACCTCTTCTCTTGTCTGTTGCAAGTGAATGGTTTGGTTAATCCTTCTTTGAATGTCATTAGTCTCAACTTGTAACTTAGATTATCTTCATTACTTGTACTCCTAAGGAAGATGGAAAAACAACATCCATTCCATAAACAAGTTGGTAAGGGGATGTACCAATAGATTTTTTAGTGGTAAGTCTATCTGCCCATAAGGCATTAACTAACCTCTTGTTCCAAGTCTTCTTGTTATCTTCTAGTAATTTCTTGATAATATTCACAAGGATTTTATTGGATGATTCATCAAAGCCATTACCTTGAAGGTAATATGTAGTAGAATGGCCAAGGGTAATGTGGTATTTATGGAAAAGTCAATCACCTTTTTAGATTTGAATGCAGCTGCATTGTTAGTGATAATATTTTGAGGAAATCCAAATATTGAAAGTATGTTTCTTTCTAAAAAGGAGATAACGACAGTGTCAGTGGCTTGCCTAAAGGGTATGGATTCTATCCACTTAGTAAAATAATCAGTGGTTGTCAGAATCCACTTATGTTATGCTGATGATGGAGGGTGAATTTCACCAATGAAGTCAAGACCCCATTGTTGAAAAGGCATTTTTGTTGAGATGGGTTTTAAGGGCAGGGGTAACAACTTTTTCTTTCCCACAAATATTTGACACTTGTGTTAGGAGGTCACATACCTTTTTACATATCCAAAAAAAGTAGGCCAGCAAAAACCAGCTCTCAGGATTTTATCTACAATAGTCTTCGAGTAGAGATGTCCTTCACAATCACCTGCATGAAATTCTTCTAAAACTTTGTCAGCTTCTTCTTGTATCAAACAATTTAATAAAATTCCACTATGATCTTTCCAAAAAAGTACATTGTCTAATATACAAAATCTTACTACCTTTAGCTTTAAGAATCTAGCTTTTGTTCTTAATAATCCAGGAGGAGCTTGTAAATTTAGTAATACAAATATGATATCTACATACCATGGTGAGGCTAAAAATGCTTCACTAATCTCTGGAGTCACCATCTCTTCCCGATCATCTGCTTGGGCAATAAAATTAATGTCTAAACCATGAAAATTTGATTCAGCCATGAGTTTGGCTAAACCTTGACCTTTTATAAGTTTAGTGGGTTTTATTTCTATGTCATATTCCAAAATTGTGGCAATCCACTTGCCGCTTCTATCATTAGGACCACTCTTAGTTAGAATGTCCTTTACAACTGCATTTGGAACATAGCAAATGATGTTTGAATAAAGAATGTACACTCTAAAGTCTTTAATGGCCTTTACCAAATCTAGGGCCTATTTCTCCATGATATTGTACTTTAAAGTGGCATCTCTAAGTGATTTGCTAAAGAAAGATATAGGCTATTCATAGCCTTGGTAATTTTTTTGCAGTAAAACTGCAGCAATAGTGTGCTCTGACGAACATGAAAAAATGATGAAATCATTTTTGAAGTCGATGGAAAATACTGAGAGGGGGGGTGAATCAGTATTTAGTACAGACAATCAAACTTTTCACTTTTTCTTTTCTAAGAACCCATAAGCTACTTTCCTGAACCAGAGATCTAATTATATATTTAATTCTTAACTCAGATCTGTGCATTATTCATTCATCTGATGTTTCAGAAACAGTAAACAGGTGCAGAGAGAACAGAATATAAGCAACACACATGAACACCAGGATTTTTAGGTGGAAACCCAAATCGGGAGAAAACCACCGCTGCTGTCATCTCAGCCTTCAAAATTTATTATTAAGAAAACTTCTTACAATTGTGTACTGGTGCAGACTCAAACCAGCACGAAGACACCCACCTGCAGAAGGCTACAACCTTCTCTCGTTTACCAGCCTATCCTGGAAGGGAGCTACAACCCCCTGCTCTTATTTACCAGCCTCTCCTGGAAGGGAGCTACGACCACCTCGCTGTAAGCTTCGACCCTTAGCACCACTGTGGACCTCGTTTCATCAATTTTCAGACTGGATCACATAGCCGCAACCCCAGACTTCAGAGAATGTATGCATTCGACATCCCGTTTGGCTTTCTGGATAAAAAATATTCAATAGACATGCGTTAGCTCTTCATTGATTCTTCTATTGAATGAATCCCAGATTCATTCTTTCGAAGGGTGCAACATGGACTCAGAATTGTCAATTAAGCACGTCGTCTGTCCATATAGATATTCCTTAGAGGAATTCGCTCTTCTTTCGTGCTCCACTCGCACCTCTGTCTCATCGAATAATGATCTTTTCCCTTTATATAGTTCTCGCCTTTCTTAATACCATGAGTCTAAAACCACTCAACCGCTAATGGTATTCCTATGTCAATATTCCCTTTAGTTTATTTCCCGGGGCTCTTCAATTTCTTTTTAATTTATTTCATTCAAACGAGGAAATTCAAATTATCTATGTGCGCCAAGCCTTTAACCCAAAGTTTAACCCTTCGGATTTTATAAACAATATCCAATGCTTTTTCATATGCAAGTGTCTTGTTGATGTGGTGAGTTCCGCAAGTGGAACAACCATACATCTCAATCGTTTGTATTAATAATCGCGTCAATCCAATTTGAAACCCCAATCTTTGTCTCCGCCATATAATATTATAAAAATTAACGAGCCACTGACTCATCAGTAATATATATACTCATATTTTTTATCATCTCTTCTTTCATTTTTTTATCTTTGGTTGATTTTCGAATACCCAATAGTGTCGTCGATTCTTTTAATTTCCTTGATGATAGGAGACCTTTCAACATTTGAGCTTGAGCTGTCACTTGTTCAGTTTTGAAAAACATTTCCAAAATTTTATCGACACGATATCGTATAATATAGTCAGGTTTTTTATCTCCATATGTGTGCGTGTCGACATTTTCTAACATCTCATTATCGATAGTGATTTCATCTGTACATATTCGAAAAAATAGTACATATTCAATAAATAACTAAATTAATAAATATGTCAATAAATATTAGGAAAAATTTAAATATATCAATAGATCATAATATTTACATTTACATACCCGATTCAATTTCTGCTTGAGGTTGATTTTCTTCTTCAATATTTTGAGGAGTATCTCTGTCTGTTTACATTAAACAAAATATTTTTCAACCTAGTTCATCAAATAAAAATTAAGCTTCACATTCTACATTGGGAAAACTTTAAAAATATATCAATAGATCATAATATTTACATTTACATACCTGCTTCAATTTATGCTTGAGGTTGATTTTCTTCTTCAATATTTTGAGGAATATCTCTGTCTGTTTACATCAAACAAAATATTTTTCAAACTAGTTCATCAAATAAAAATTAAGCTTCACATTTTACGTTAGGAAAATTTTAAATATATATCAATAGATCATGTAATATTTACATTTACATACCTACTTCAATTTCTGCTTGAGGTTGATTTTCCTCTTCAATATTTGAGAGAGCTTCTAACTTTCTTTTGCGATATTGTCTCGTCTCTTCTCTACGTTCCTTAGGCTTTCTTTTTCGATCATATTTTCTCACACAAGTTCTTCGATTTCCCATGATAATAGGGTATGAGGTTCAAAAAATTTCCTTTAAAAAATTAGACAATAACTCAATTACAAACAATATCACAAAATATTTAATTTAAAAAAATCTTTTCTAAAAAATACGTAATCCAATCCAAAACACGTACATATCTCTAAGAAAAATCACACCGCCTCCAAGAAATGTCTTCCAAAAAAATTCTTTAAATCTTAAAATGTAAATAAAAATTTTTGAACAAAAAAGCTCAAAAGATTTATTTCAACACAAAACACGTACATACCTCAAAGAAAAATCACGTCGCCTCCAAAAATGTCTTCCAAAAAAGTTTTTTAAATTCAAACTTTGAACCTCCAAGAAAAATCACGCCGCCTCCAGAAAATGTCTTCCAAAAAGTTTTTTTGACCCCAAACTTTGAAGAAAATTTTTTGAATTCAAAACAAGTTGTAAGATGAAATGAAGTGCGAAATGTGTGAAAATTGTGAATCATTTCGCGGCAATTTATATTGACTGCGAAATATGTGTTTTGTAGGGGGCTCCACAAAAAATTCCGGCCGACGGATAATTACACAATAGTTCGGCCGAACTTTTGATACAAAGTTCGGCCGAACTATTAAGGCGTTAGTTTTAGCGGCCCATAAACGGAAAACATAGTTCGGCCGAACTGTCTCTAATAGTTCGGCCGAACTATCGCGTCACTGATTACGCAGAGCCAAGCTCTGAAAACGGTTCTGCAACTTTGGACTGATTAAACTCCATGAAAACTTGTTAATTAACTGTCGGAACCAAGACAAGCATTTTCAGAATTGAATCTACTTTCAGGAAATATAAATTTTATGGAATTTCGTCAACGTTTATTAATTTTAATTATTTTTCTAATAAAATGAGTGCAAACAATTTTTGAGGGTCATCGTGATTCAGTGAAATCAAAATTTTGTGTCTCCCAAAATACATTGTAAAAAAAATTGAAAAAATTATGGGGCATTACATTGGTCCGTTGACTCTAATGGGTAGCTTTTAGATTTTTAGTTTATAACTTATATTTTAAGAAATTATTAAGTTAATAAACATATCAAAACTACGAAGCTAGATAACGCCAGTTCAAAAAATTCTCTAGTACTTATATGAGAACTACTATTTTGTAAATATGACTAAACCAAAGTAGCCTCTGTCTCGATTGTTGTAACACATTTTTTTTCTCAAAAACAGAAATTTTCAATGAATACAACATTGCGTCATAACATGACTTCTTATGAATCCTTTGATTGTTAACAAACACACACTCAAAGAAACACTAAGTTGACATATCAAATCTGCATAAAAAAATTTCAAAAAATAAGTAATAGAAAGCTAACAAAATTTCTCACAACTTTTATTTTTATCGCAAAATGAAATTCTACACAAAAAAATTGTTATAGTTTGCAGAAAGTTGAAGAACTGAAAAAAATGAATTTTTTTTCTCAAGAAAGGGCAAAAAGTGTAACCAGTTTACATTTTCACCCATAAAATTTGTTAAACTTGATACAATTTGATACTTGAGTGAGATTTACAATTTTTAATATATTTTATTACAATATATTTTTTGGACATATTTTTGGACATATGTTAAATGTTTTTGTTGATATTGAATTATAATTAAAAATGGGTATGTGATATTTAATGTTAAATGTTTTGTTATATATTAATTTATTGTTTACATGGCATCCAAGTTTTTAAAACTACAGCAATGATGGAATGTGAACTTACATTTGCACATGTGGTAAATTGAAATGTTACTTGCAAATGTTATCAACTCTATTGATTTCATTACAGGATATGTTGATTATCGATATAATTGCATATATTATGATGGCACATTACTTGTAAAGTCATTGGATTAATATTCACGATTTTGTTATTGGATGGTTAAATAGTACTTTTGGCATGTGATATTTTTGTTGGATAGTTGAATTATAATTGGCATGGCATGTGATATTTAATGTTGAATGTTTTTGTTGGATCTAGTTGAATTATAATTGGCATGCCATCTGAAGTTTTTAAAACTACATGAATGATAGAATGTGAACTTACATTTGCACATGTGGTAAATTGAAATGTTCCTTGTAACAAGACAATTCCCATTGATTTCATTACAGTATATGTTGATTTCTGATTTTATATAATTGCATGTATGATGGTACATTACTTGTAAAGTCATTGGATTAATAGTGTTCATTGATTTCAGTGTTCTTTGGATGGTTTTAGTACTTTTGGCATGTGAATGTGAAGTAATGTTGTCATCTAAATTACATTTGACATGTGATATTTAATGTTAAATGTTTTTGTTGGATAGTTGAATTATAATTGGCATGGCATGTGATATTTAACGTTAAATTTTTTTGTTGGATAGTTGAATTATAATTGGCATGGCATCTGAAGTTTTTAAAACTACATGAATGATAGAATGTGAACCTACATTTGCACATGTGGTAAATTGAAATTTTACTTGTAACAAGACAATCCCCATTGATTTCATTACAGTATATGTTGATTTCTGATTTGATATAATTGCATACATATGATGGTACATTACTTGTAAAGTCATTGGATTAATAACTTGTTCATTGATTTCAGTGTTCTTTGGATGGTTTTAGTACTTTTGGCATGTGAATGGGAAGTAATGTTGTCATCTGAATTACATTTGACATGTGATATTTAATGTTAAATGTTTTTGTTGGATAGTTGAATTATAATTGGCATGGCATCTGAAGTTTTTAAAACTACATGAATGATAGAATGTGAACCTACATTTGCACACGTGGTAAATTGAAATGTTACTTGTAACAAGACAATCCCCATTGATTTCATTACAGTATATGTTGATTTCTGATTTGATATAATTGCATGTATGATGGTACATTACTTGTAAAGTCATTGGATTAATAGTGTTCATTGATTTCAGTGTAAGAGCAAAAAATTATTGACAATGTAGAATGATTTTTGTGTTATAATAATTAAACCTAATAATATTGGAGAGCAAGAGAGACTTGAGGTATGGTGTTTACTACAAGAGTTTGAGCTAAATATTTAAATGGTTTATCTATCTATGGTCCATAATAGAATGATCATCCATGTCAATGACTCTTAAGTCTATCTTTCCAAACCATGACCCTACTCTCACATGTGTGCCTTTCATGACACCAGTCACTGCTTTCATCCTCGAGTTGACTGCCTTGAAAGCACTTAACTCTTTCTCGATGCTAGCCTTCCTCTTTCTAAGAGATGAAGCTGCCTTTCGACTTAGGAAGCTATGGGTAGCCCCCGTGTCTATCAAAGCAGAGAACTTTTTCCCATGTACGGTTGTAGACATGAATCTCAAGTCCAAGGAACTTTCATCATCATTCCTCCTCCTTATCTTGCGCCTTACTTTCACAATCTTCTTCAACATTTCCTCTTCCAATATGTTTTTCGAACTAGCCCTTGGCTTAACAGTGCTTTTCACATATCTCTTCTCATGAAGCTCCATAGAACGATTTGATCCTGGGCCTGCTTGAATTGGTTCAATCTCTTTCCTTTTCGAATTCTGTCTAATTGCTCCAATACGACATATATTGACTCCTTCCAAACGAAGTGCACCAATCCTCTTAGTGTGGTCATCTTCTTTTCCAAGTGTGCCAACACATGCATTTTCTTTCTTCAAACCAATAGGTTTTGGATCAAGAAAGTCCCTCTTGATCTTATCTTCCATGTTCTTGACTTTACCCTGCAACGTGGTGCTTATTTCCTTCAAGTGAGCCCTTTCCATAAAGAGTTCCTGAAGTCTTTGTTCACCTTGTCGTATCTCCATGTCAAGCTTTTCACTTTCAGCAGTTTGTCTAGAAAGTCCATCCTTGGAATTTCTTATAAAGGAAAACCAGCAAGGTAGGGCTGGAACCAACTTTTGGTCTAGTGCATTGGAATTCATTAAAGAATTTGTCATTACGCTAAGTCAGTTAGGGAGTGATCATCGTCACTCAATCTACATTAATATTTTACACTTTAGGTGAATATACTTTAAATGGATTATTACAGTTTAAGATTTTCAGAATTTTTCCGAATGCAACATGCCAAAATGATCTTACAAAGTTAGTATTTATAATATCCTAGTAGGTCATTCGGTGACAACTTTTACCAGAAACTTGAAACGACTTTGGCATGTGATATTTAATTTGTTAAATTTTTGTGTAGAGTTGGTGAATTATAATTGGCATGGCTTAATAGTTCTTTTCACATATTTCTTCTCATGAAGCTCCATAGAACAATTCAATCAAGAAAGTCCCTCTTGATCTTATCTTCCATGTTCTTGACTTTTGCATGTGATATTTAATGAACTTTAAATGTTAAATGTTTTAATGATGCACAATATATAATCAAAAGGGTTTTAAAACTTAAAGTTTTATGGTTTAATTATAATTAAAGTTTTGGACAGTTTTAACTTACATTTGCAGCATATGGTAAATTGAAATTATGTTACTTGTAACAAGAAAATCCCCATTGATCTCATTTTATATGTTGATTTCTAATTTGATATAATTGCATAAGATATATATTACTTGTAAAGATATTAATAAAAGTGTTCATTGATTTTAGTAGTAAGCGCAAAAAATTATTTACAATGAACAATTTGTTACACTAAATCCAATAATATTGAGATGCTAAGAGAGATGAGGTATGGTGCTTACTACAAGAGTTCGAGCAGGTCATTCGGTGCCAACTTTTACCGGAAACTTGAAACAAAGAGAATCTATCTTTGGCTAGGACATCATGTAAGATGCTTGACATAAACAGTAAAATTGTACTTTAAAAGCTGAGATTCGGCAAGTGGGGACAACCACTTGCACATCTGCCTGGAGGCTAGGCACATATGGGACCTAATCTTTCACTTACAAAATAAGCGTGAAATAATTAAATACATGGTCAGTAGAACACCATCATCTAGAACATATATATATATATATATATATATATATATATATATATATCCAATACATATATAACATTTTTCATTAATGCACGTGTATAGAAAAACTACTTTCAGTTGATACTAGAGCACGTGCTTGTACCCAAACAATTTGTACATGTACAAACACTTGCACAAATAACATAAGCAGCTAAATTTTTAGTTGAGTACCGAAAGTTCTAAAACATATTTAATCCAAAGATAAAAAATTGTTGGACAATTCACTCAAAAAAATTCTAATGGAATTCCATCCTCAATAATCCATTCATGATCGGATTTTGACATTTTCCATTTCTTAATTTTTTATTTTTTATTTGATTGAACTTCTATCAACTTTATGCGTGCTGCACACACCAAGTGACTATATTGACAACTTATGGAATTAGGTTCATAGTCTTCGAAGTAAACAAAGTCTCCACTTTGACGAGTTTGTTTGAAAAAATAACCTTTCGGTATAATAGACCCTTTGTCATACTGAAATCCGTGATCATTATAGTCTTGTAATAATTTCATTTTTTGTTCAGTGCAACGCATCAAATAATACTTCACATTTTCATCGTTGTCAATAGGTGCAATTACAGCAAAAACATCTCCTGCAAAATAAAATAAATTTAACATTTAATTATGCATATTTAAATTTATTTGTAGATCTTTAAATCATTAAAAAGTAATTCAAATGTTACCTTCTCTAACAAGATCAGAAACTCGATCACCATCGGATGATATTGTAGTTTCATCTGATTCCATTTCTTCAAACATTGCAACAGACATTTTTCCCTTGGTATTTAGCTCTGTATGTTTCCAATCGTTCACATACATTTTGTTTTCACAGACGTCATTTGATTTTGTGTTGTCTATGCAAACATCACAAAAACAAGAATATTTTCTTTTATCCAATGCAAACACATTTGTGGACAATTTTGTTTGAATTGAATGCAATTTTCGAGTCCCTTTTATTGTTCCAACATCATTTCCAATTGATCTATTTACGTCTCCGATTCCAATATGCCAGAAAAACCTTTATATGGAAAATTAGAAAAATAATTTGTAAATATGATATCAAAATACAATTAAAAATAATCATTGCATGATAAATGTACAATGTTTAAAATTAGATTTCCAATATAAATTAAATTGAATGTACCTTCGCACTTCTCTTGATGGGTTAATTTCATGGCTTAGAGCAGTGATGCACTATTGAACAACTTCTTCAGCGTTCACAAGTCGGCGTGCAGAGTGGTTCATTTGATATCTTCGAAGTACTCGTTTTATGCATGCTCCTGCACCGTCATGTTCTCCTTTTCCATGGCCAGTCTCAAATAAATTCCAACAATGTTTAATGCGGGTTTTCTTATGAAGACAACACAACCAAAAGAATGATCGTGCAGATTTGAATTGACCTGCGCATCCGTCTGACCATATCCAATGTTCATTGAATGTTATTCCACGATTTTTCAGTGAATCATAAATTTTTCCAAAACAATGTTGTACAAAACATGTATCATGCGTACGATCGTCACTGATATAAAAATGATATTCTTTAATGATATGTCGATTTTCACTCGTGCTTTCTATATCATCGACATTTTGTTCAGCATGTCTATATAGAATATGAACGAGCATGGAGACTTGGTCAGAGTGATAGTATTCACTCTGAATTTCTTTTTGTGGAGCAAATGTGTAGTTTTATGCAAAATCAATCACTGACAAAATGGTTCCTGGTGGAAAAAATTCACGAGATTTTTTGAATTGCAAGTCTTGCCATCGAGCTCTATGGGAATGCATGGTGTATTTGTAAATTTATGCTTCAAACTTTCTCAAAAAGTCTATTAGAAAAATTTCGTCTTCTCGTAATTCGATTCTTTTAACACTATCTGCACCTTGAATCGATGTACTGATATATTCATATCTCTTCCATTTCACTTTCATGTTGGACAATGATTGATCATTTATATCAATACGACATTTGTTTTGAAATTTAGTCAAATTTCCACAATCATCGCAATATATAATTTATATAAATTAAAAACTTCAAATGAAAATGCACGTCTACAGATATAAACTTATTTGAATAATAATATTAAAAAAAAGAACTAAAGACAACTTCTTCAAATGCTGTGGATGTTCCTATCTCCGTCGCTAAAGTCCTCGGATTAAAAAAATCTTCTATACGAACCTAAATTCAAAAAAATTTAAATAACTCAAAATATAGATCTCTCTCCATATATCTCAATTTTTAATGGAAATTTTTGAGGTAACATAAATTTTGAACTTGTGAAAAATTGTCCATACTTGTACATCTCCCAATGAAGTAGAAGGTATATCTCCTAAAGAAGAAGAAGGTACCGGCATCCCAAAAACATCAGACGGAATCGGCACCTGTTAAAACATTTTATCGAATTATATATATACATACATGTACATGGTGGCAACAATTATTTATTTTAGAGTCACTTCAAAAACACTAACATACATGTGCCAACATATCATGATGGCCAGACCCAGCTGCATCGTTTGAGCTAGAGGTCCCGAACGTAATATTAACATTTTCATCACGCATCATGCCTGAGAACTGCAAATGGTGTTTTAACATATAATCATACATTTTTGTTAGATTAATGTACACATACAAATAAATGTATACATGTGTACATACACATGTATTTATTACAAATTGTACACATATATGTAAATATAATTTGAAACCCTAAGGTCACTAACACATACCGTTCCGGTACCCTCTTCCTCACGAAAAATTAGGTCTTGCAGACCATTGCGACAATTTATTGCGTATGTTCGGAGATCTTCAACATTCATGTTGTAAATCTCCTCATCTGTATGATAAACAAAATTGGCATGTGCATTTTCACGTGCTCTTTGTCTATTTAAGCCAATATTGACTCCACTCAATCCGCTATGAACATTTTCGATCATAACATCTCTTGCTTGACGACTTATTTGAGAAGTCGCATCCATCTCTGATCGCAGGGTTTAGACTCGAGACGGTCGACTCACAAATGGCGGCTCAGGGCGAGGCAACTCCACATCTCGCTTAGCGCCCTTACATTGATATAATCGACCTCTCCCCGGGCCAAAAAATTCTGAAGGAAGATCATTGTAGTCGGGTTTCATACCCAAAAAAAATTCTGCATAAAACATTTGTGCAAAATAAAGAGGAACCTCATCGTTCCATGGAAGCTTTCCAAAGGCCGCAAGATGTCGACTATACAAATATTTTGCTTTGTCTGGGTGCTTGAAATACTGCACCTTCAACATCTTTCTTTTTAGCCCTTCCTTATAATTAAACATTGACTTAGCATCATCTCTTGAAACTCTTTTTTTTATGTCCTGCCATTTATCGGGACCTATCACTGTTTCTCTTCTCTTTCTCATCACTTCTACAAACGAATCAGTGGTTGGCCCCAAATCTTTGTACACTTTTACCATTTCACTCACTGAATGTGTAACTATCTGTAGGCTTTGTCTACTCTCAGCAGGTAGAGTCAAATCCTCGAGATCTCTCTGCAATTTTGCATAAAGGCTTTGACACCTTTGTAAGGTGCATTCCGCCATGTTCGTTTCCCATGGTATATCAGTAATCTCAGCCGGATAAGTTGTGCTAGGTTGACAGCCTTCTTCTTCAATGTAGTGCGCTGCCCTGCGTCTTTTTTGACCACTGGCTCGAACATTTTCAGCCTCTGCATCAATATATATATAATTTCATATATTAGAAAAAACACGTGTAAAAAGTTGTAAAAATTTAATGAAAAAATATTGAAATTGATGGCAACCTTGATGTTGTTGGTTAACATCATCTCCAACATGACCCTGCTGAGAACCAGCCCCAGAATGATGCTGCTGAGAACCAGACCCACATTGACCCTGTTGAGAACCAGCAGCCGTTGATTGCTGGCCTTCGGGGGAATAAATATCACCCCCTTCCCGCACCTTGCTACCTCGACCGGTTGAACCTTGGCCACGCTCCATTGATGGAGTAGAAAGCCTTCTCCTCTTGCCTCCTAAAAATTAAAATATGAAACTTATTAACAACTAATTTCACTCACAAAGTTAATAAAAAAATCAATTCCATACGTACACACATGTATGGAGATTTAAGATAATATTTAAATACCGTGAACATCCTCCAATCCCTGAGCCTCCATATGGGATTCGGTCGATCTTCGTCTTTCATCCTCCATGATATATATCTATTGGTCAACATTCACAAAATAGATTTCAAAAAATCAATACCTCGAAGTAAAATCCAGTTTGGGGCTGTTAAATCCAATATGTTCTATATATTTCTTACATTTCTGCCCTCCTAATTTTCTTTCCAACCAAGGTTTATAAAATAACATGAGAAGCAACATGAGACTTAGAACAATCATTTTCATTATCTATATGGAAGGCAAGAATGATTATATCCCCTTGAGCTTAAGGGTATGTAGTTTGTCAATTTTTATCATATATTTTTTGGTAAGTGTAAATGTTTTTTTTATCTATAGTACAAGTCATGAGTTCCCCAATTTTACCTTATGTAAAGCATGATTCTAGGATTACTAAAATTTGTACTTGGTTTTTTAAGAATATATCAAATAAATTTTTTGAGAAGCAAATATGGTTTGTTCCTTAGAATTTGGCACTTTGAATTTCCTTACCCATATTTCTTGTTAATGATTATAACCTTAAAATGGCTAATATTGGTTTGTCATCATCATCTAAAAATGACTTGGCACATGAAAATTTACCATGTCCATCATCACCACTTCACACCATCTCATACATGACCCCTTCTACATATTATATGCATGAATTTTTGAAATGTCATCCTCTCTACCTATCCCATGAATGGATTGTGACAACAGATGAATAAAATACAATTTATAAGCAGAAGATAGTTTCTAGCTTGTCCTCCTCCATCCGCCCCATAGCTAGTGAATTCTCAATTTTCCACTTCCAACTTTCTATTCTCGAAATTCATTAGCAGCTAATTTTATCGATAGCCACACCACTATACATATAATTATCATATACACTACTACATTAATGAACTCTACATTGTTTGTTATTGTAAAGTCCAATAAAAAACAATGTTAATTGAGTTTAGTAGTGTATATAACAATTTCTTTGACTTCCAAGTGTGTTGTGACTATTAGTAGAATTAACTACCAAAATGAATTTCCAAAATAAAATGTTGGAAGAGAAAAAATAGGCAATCACTGGATATGGAGTGCGTGGAGGAGGAAAAACTTATACTAATCCCTTCCTTATCAAATTTCCTTTATTCACCTAATGTCACAATCAATCATGGTCTAGATAGAAGAGATGACCTACCATAAATTCAATCATATAATGTGTAGAAGGGCCATATGTAGATGGTGTGAAACGATGATTACAAACATGATAATTTTTCATCTACTAGGTCATTTTGAGATGATGAATACAAACCAGTGCTAGCCCATTAAAGGTTATAATCATTGGTGCCTAATGTGGGGTGGAAAATTTAAATAAAGTTCGTATCAAAGTACAATTTAGCTCATTTTAGTCAAGGTTAGTTAGAAGAATTAGCTATTGGTTTCTACCTTCAATTTCCTCTGAAAATGAATGTGTAAGTGCTTTTGAGAGACATTAGAGACATTAGAGTACCTTCAATTTCCCCCGAAAATGAATGTGTACGTGCTTTTGAGAGACATTAGAGACATTAGAGGAACAAGGTCCAAATTTTTGATGAAAATGTGCTATGAAAGTAAAGGGTTTTAAAGGCAAGCATGTACAAGGCATAGTTGAGCCAAATGTTCTTTAAGAAGGGCCTAATTATTTGGGTCTTGGTTATGGAAAACATGGAAAATGCTCCAAAGCCAAGGAGGTTTGTGAGGTTTGTGTTCATGATGAATGGAACATGTACATAATTTACCTTAAATTTGTTGTGTTTTACGAATATTAAAATGAAGAAATTCTATTTAGATCCATTCCAGAGATTGACTGCAGGGGCATTTACTAGATATGTCACCTTTCATAAAAGATGAGATCCAGAGGCTACCTGGCCCTTTACAGACTCTGCCTATAGAACTTGTAGAAGTAAACACTAGAGGCATTAACAATATCAAAGAATGTTTTCATGCTCAGACATGGGAATGTGTCTTTCCCTACGCAAAAAAATAGTTCTTGAGGTAGTTAATATTCATAGACAGGTCATCAAGCAAGTCAATGTGATCATCCCTCCTTCCCTCCCTTCTAAAATAATTATGTTTTGCGGGTCAGAAAGCCAAAATATGGAGACAATTATCACCAAATCCAACGTACGATTATGCATGATGGAGAATATCTAGCGTTTTCCCTTGTTAAATATATTAACAAGGGAAAGCGCTAGAGATTCTCCATCATGCATAATCGTACGTTGATGCTTATAGAGTGAAAAAACTAAAAGAATCAACTTGTAGTGTCATTTTAATGGGGGGTGGAGAATTCAGGTCTTTGCAAATTCAAAGTATGGTGCATGTTGCATGAAGCAAGATGTTGAAAGTAGAGTTATGTTAGACACACTTAAATGCAACAAATATGAAAATTTGTACATGAGCTCTATTATTTGACTTAAGAGTCAGTTGTTTGAAAAGGCATGTTTTGTCAACTTGTGTTTGGTTGATGGTTTTGTACACCAATATGTAAGAGTACATGGACATATTCACATGATGTGAATTTTTTTTTCTTTGAAGGAGAAAAATGATGTGTTTTCAGTTTGATAGTTTTGTTTGTGACAAGACGTCACAAGATTTTGCGAAGGTCCACTCTTGAGCGAGAACCTCATGATTACAACCTATCCGTGAGAATCAAATGGGAGTGCATCCTTATTTTGAAAACAAGTAGGATTCTAAGCTACCTAGGACTCAAACCATCATTTTTAAATTTGAAATATAATGGTGTTGTTTCAATGCCCGAATCCACAACCCTAACACATGAAATCACTAATCTAATTACACATGAAATAAATAGTTATTTTCTCCAAAATTAAAAATATAACTAAAAACTAAATTCAACATAGTTGAAAGAAAAAGAAGCGCCATTGAAATGGTTTGCCGACAAATGGTTAGATTTCTTAACCAATTAAGGCCTAGCATGTATTTTGATGTTTCATTAATTTCTTTGCAAATTCAAAGTATCCAGTGCATGTTGCATGAAGCAAGATGTTGAAAGTACATGAGCTCTATTATTTGTCTTCAGAGTCAGTGGTTTGAAGAGGCATGTTTTGTCAACTTGTGTTTGGTTGATGGTTTTGTACGCCAATATATAAGAGTACATGGACATATTCACATGATGTGAATTTTTTTTTTCTTTGAAGGAGAAAAATGATGTGTTTTCAATTTGATGGTTTTGTTTATGACAAGACGTCACAAGATTTTGCGAAGGTCCACTCTTGAGCGAGAGCCTCATGATTACAACCTATCCATGAGAATCAAATGGGAGTGCATCCTTATTTTGAAGGAGAAATTTCAATAGGATTTAGGAAATTTAATTTCAAGTCATTTAATTTCACTAGAAATAATTCAGAGGTACATGAAATGAATAGTATTTAGGAAGAACAATAGTCCCTCATGGAATATGAAGAAAGTAGCCACTTCATTTTGTATATATGCATGCTTTGAGTTACTCCTCAAAAAATTTCAAAACATGTGTATTTATTACTCTACCCATCCCGATTTTCATAGGATCCATAGCACATACATTTCTATATGCCCTAGTTGTTGTAAGGCCTAATTATTTCATCACTTTCAAAGGAATTACATCAGTTGTTTCTCCTAAATCTAGCATATAGTTGTGTAATAATATTTTATTTATTAGTAGGAATATATGAAAATGTTTATGAATTACATTTTTATTCCCTTGATTCATCTTTTATAACTTTATAGGATAATCCTCAAAAGTAGGGTCATCTACTTCATCAAATTTTAAGAACTTCTTAACCTTATATATCTTTATTTCATATTTTCATAACTTCCACAAATGGGATAGAAACAAGATATTTTCCAAGTGTTGAAGTAAACCAACATTAATTTCATTGTACACTCTTTATATAGGTATGGTTGAATGTTGTACATCTGGTACATAGATCAATTTGTTGTTTTCATTGTTTACTCTTAAAAATTATTTGAAGTGGGAGCGAAGAGTTGGTTTCTTCCTAGGTTGGTTTACATTTCCTTTAATATGTGATCCATCCCTTTCTCTAATTCATATTTTTATCTCTTCTATTAATTATGTTATTCTTTCTATGTATTGTTAGTACAAGGGGGTGAAATAATTTCTTATCATTTTCTAAGTGGTGAGGTCGTTTGAATCTCCAATAGTTAATTTGGTGTGGTGGGAACCATGCTAGGAGTTGGGTATTCCATTAATATGGTCAAGGTACTTAGTGTATGAGGAGCATCCAAAATTAGGCGGATTGGGATCTTGATGAGGGGGATATGTCACTTGATGCATGCAGTGATGATGGTATTTGATGAGTAAAGGACACATATAGATGATATGAGTGTCTTTAACATAGAGCACTCAAGGGCATGCCATATACTAATTAACCGAGTTCATGACATAATAAATGGTGGAAGAGGAATCATCAACATATGAGGTTGGTGTAAGTGGTGGTGCTACTATTGAGGCATGATGTATGGTGACCAACACATTTTGATATCGTCGGAGATTGAGACAATGTTGTGTATAATGTTTGTGTTTCACATAAATATACAAGAGGTCGTTGGTTCTTAAACCCTTATTACGTGATGAGGTGGCAACATCACATGATGGAGTGGGGAGAAATGGGGGTGCTTAAGGGGTATGAAGGATACCCTTCAACTCATGAAGCATGGGGCATGAATTGGTGGGATGACCTAATGTGTCTCAAAGGGCACACAGGGGACTAACCTTCGGGGTATTTTTGGTTGAAGGTTCTTTCTAAAATAAAAAATTATAAATAACTATGGAACCTGGGTTACACTTTTGTGAGAATTGCGGGTTGAAAATTTTTTTCGGAGCTAGTTCGTGAATTCGTGAATTCTTATTTTAAGATGGTAGAACTTAAGTCTCAATTGTAATTGGATTCTTTCTAAAGTGTAATTCCAAGCTCATTAAGCATACTAGGTGACCAAATTTTTAAAGTAACTTGAGATTCACAACAAGAGATACACAACATGCACCACAATACACAATGTGCCCTTGTAGATAAGGATTTAGACAAATATACTTCAACAAGGATGGAATCAACCTTGAAAAATAATGATATAATGGAAGCAATATATCAATACTAGTGTCCTTTTTCATTCCTTAATAGCTATGATGACCAAAAACTTGAAATGCTAGAGATTTTCGCACTTGAGTATGGAATGGACCAAAAAATTATTGACCGCAATTGTTTGGTGACCTTCAACTTTATGGAAAATGTAGGACTACAGGGAAGTTCTATTTGCACATGAAAGATGTAATTTCATTCCAATTACCGATAAATAATATGTTTTATTTCTGAAATTAAAAAAATAAAAATAATATATATATATATATATATATATATATATATATATATATGTCCAATGAATGACCATAAGGTTGGTCAATAGGATTCAAAAGTATTATACAATTTTGATACAAAATTGTAATTTATTCATATTTAAAATAGACTTTTGAATACATAAATAAATTAAGCATCTGAAAAAACCTTGAAGACACTCAAATTTTACAAATTAAAAAGTTAAATCTATAATTCTTAAAATTCTTAAAAAAAAATTAAAAAAAACATTGATTTATGGTTACATATCCTCTTAAAACATATACAACAAATTTTCTTCCATTGAATCAACACTAACTGTATCAAACCACAAAAACAGTATGCCTGTATTGAAGTCACATTGAAGTCATAATAAAAACACTAAGCATTCATCCAAGTATAATTCAGAAATAAAAATAAAAATAAAAACAGCCCATTCAACACTAACTGTATGAAACCAAAAAAACAGTAGGGCCGTATTGAAGTCACATTGAAGTCATAATAAAAACACTAAGCATTCATCCAAGTATAATTCAGAAACCAAAAAAAAAAAAAAAAACAGCCCATTGTTCAGAAATAAAAAAGAAACAATCCTGAATATTGAAATTTTATGGCAATCTGATATGTCCTTTTTCCCTGATAATATTCTGTCAAAATTTGAGTTCTGTAGAGGAAATTTATATTCTGTCAAAATTTGAGTTCTGTAGAGGAAATAGAGGATGGAATATTAAATACAGCCCATTGTTCAGAAATAAAAAAGAAAGACAGTCCTGAATATTGAAATTTTATGGCAATCTGATATGTCCTTTTTCCCTGATAATATTCTGTCAAAATTTGAGTTTTGT
Organism: Pinus albicaulis; assembly: GCA_034641835.2. NCBI lineage: Eukaryota > Viridiplantae > Streptophyta > Pinopsida > Pinales > Pinaceae > Pinus > Pinus albicaulis. The sequence continues at coordinate 1,136,535,381 of CM076580.1, forward strand.
AGAGGAAATTTATATTCTGTCAAAATTTGAGTTCTGTAGAGGAAATAGAGGATGGAATATTAAATGAGACTCAATTGAATGAGATCATACAAATATGTGGCAAAATTCCACTCATGCTAACATTAGCTGCACCATTCATAGGTCGGGCTGATGATAGACATGAAGCTTATTCTACACTGATGCGACAGAAAGATAAATGGGCGAGTGAAGACTTTAAGGAGATGCGCTACGCTTTTGCCTATGATGCTCTTCCCCATGATTGCAGAGATCCATTTTTAGATATATGTTCATATTTCAAAGGATGGGATTGGCAGACTATGGAAGACATTGTGGGAAAAGCTGAACTGAAGATGTTAGAAAGCAGAGCTCTTGTTACTAGAACCACAAATGGTGTTGCCAGTGTTCACGATTTTTTTTTTCAACAGAAGAAAAAACGCTGTTTAGATATTAAATCATTGGAAAAACAGTCCATCATACAGAAACCATGTGCGACTGAGGGGGAAGATAGCCAGTCTCGACAGGAGAGAGGAATTCCCGATCAGGCAGAGAAAAAAAGAGCATCAGAAAAAGGATCCTCATCAGCCAATTCGTGAAACCATAGGCTCACCACAGCATACAGTGCCCAACAAATAATACTGGCACCCAGGCAAAGTAGGATGAAAAAAAATAAACATAGAACGGTAAAAACAATAAGAAAGGTAACACTACCGACCTCTATGCTGTAACAGCGCAATAAAGATACCAGGAGCACTACACGATGAGTGTAAAGTGGTATAGTGCAAGGGATGCAGACAAAACCAGTGCGCAGTAGCCAATATGACAGAGCAAGAAATATATGCAGACATGCATCGAGAGCAAACAAATACAGAGCAGGTGAAGAGCACCAAAACATTTACATAAAATAAAGAGATAGCCCAACGAGCCTACAATGGGAAAGAGAAGGAGGTCTCGGCTCTGTTTCCGCTGATATCTGTGACTGAGATATAACCAGTGTACAGATTTTAACGATTTTCCACGTCAAAAATGTGTTTAAACAGACTTACCCGATGACCGAAGAGCGTGACCGTGGCAAACACGAGGAGCTGCGATGACGAGGTGAACCAGAACTCCAGAACGGCGAACTCCAGCACGGCGACGAGGTGCGACAACACTCCAGCACGGCGACAGCACGGCGACGAGGTGCGACAACACTCCAGCACGGCGACAAGGTGCGATAGTGACAGACAAAACGCGGGAAGAATAAAATGATTACATTCGCGGGCGATTTATTTATAGAAAATAGTTCGGCCGAACTTTTATACAAGTTCGGCCGAACTTTAGTTGCCGGTTTTCCAAACTCTGGCAAAAATTATGTTTGCCCGCGCCGTCAGTAAACCGTCAGTCTAAACGGAATCACGAGTTCGGCTGAACTGTAAAAACAAGTTCGGCCGAACTATTTCATAGTTCGTAGAACCTATAAATGTTCGACGAACTATTGCCGAAAAAATTTCAACCCGCAATTCTCACAAAAGTGTAACCCAGGGTTACGTTTCCGCCCATATATATCCATATAACCTTTCGGGTTCTTCAAATAATATTCAATCTTCGATTCCGGGCCCACATCGCAACTTACAACCCGCGGAAATATCATATGGCGGAAATGCGATATTGCGATCGTGCGATATTGCGATCGTGCGATGGCGCGATGATCACATATCGCAAACACCGGAACTTGCGATGGCGGAGGGCGATGATTATAATATGCGATATTGCGATGTTGCGATGATCGCATATCGCAAATAATCCATATCAACAAGACACTTGAAATTTCAAAAATGCGCTTTGCGATTTGCGCTCAAGTGGTAGGGACCACTTGTCCTGTCACATTCAAGGTTTTAAAGTCTTTCCACTGTTTAATCATACTTTCATAAATTTTCTTCATACTTGGTTGTTGAAGGCTTAAATTCCCGAAATGACTGTCTTGAATAACTCTGCTCCTCCGTAAATTAGATTTACGGGAATAACTTCGTTCCACTGTAAAGACGGCTTTGCTCAACACTATAATCAACTCTCCTCTGCAATTTGTGGCTGCGGCCCATGACAATTAATTCATCCTTACATTTCTCCCATCCTTCTTGAATGCGTGTTGATGTTTACCAAAATTCTGCTGCGCCTTTGTACTCTTCCCATTCTGTCTCTGCTCCTTCTGTTCGTCCTCTGTTCTTTTCTACTGACCTTTTCCAAATCCTTTGCCATCAATGACAATATTTCCAACAATCTCCCCCTTTGGCATTGATGGCAATACTCTTCCTTTCTAATACTCTTCTATTCGTCTTGTAGAAGCCCTTCTTTGCGTGTCCTCCCCCTTTGACATCAATGGCAAAGGGTTGATCAAGATCTTTTGTACTACCATGCTCCCCCTGAGATCATGTTGCATTATTGAACATAGTATTGGCAGATTGCATCCTTCAACAGGAGCGTACCCCATTGAATCTTCTGAATTTTAAGCAGATCTGATCTTCTGCATAGCAGAGACTACTCCCAGCTTTTCTATGAGATATTCGAACGCTTCCCTGGGTAAAGGTTTGGTAAATATATCAGCAACTTGTTCTTTGGAGGGAACATACTCCAACTTCACTTTTTGTTCAAGCACTTGTTCACGTAAGAAGTGATATTTGATGGGAATATGCTTGGTCTTGGAATGCATAACAGGATTCTTTGAGATACTGATGGCACTTGTGTTATCACACATAATGGATATAGGAGATGTGCATTTGATTTGAAAGTCTTGTAAGGTTTGCATCATCCAAAGAAGTTGAGTGCAACATGATGCGGCAGCCACATATTCTGCTTCTGCTGTAGATAAGGCAATAGAGCTTTGCTTCTTACTAAACCAAGATACTAACCGGGGCCCCATATAGAATGCACCACCACTAGTGATTTTCCGATCATCAACATTTCCAGCCCAATCGGCATCAGTGTAAGCATGAAGAGTAAGATCAGCGTTCTTCGGATAGCATAGTCCAAAGTCTTGAGTTCCTTGTAGATATTTGAATATTCTCTTGACAGCCTGAAGATGAGATTCTGTTGGATTAGCTTGAAATCGTCCAACAATCCCAATTGCATGCATAATGTCCGGTCTAGTTCCAGTGAGATAAAGTAGACTTATTATCATTGATCTGTATTCTGGTTGATTTATAGCGGGAGAATCATCATGAGAACTGAGGTTACATCCAGTTATCATTGGTGTACTTACAGGTTTGCATTCTTCCATACCATACTTCTTCAGAATTTGCTTAAGATATTTAGCTTGTGATAAGAATATACCATCTGCAGTTTGATGCACTTGCAATCCAAGAAAGAATGTTAGTTCTCCAAGTAAGAACATTTCAAATTCTTGCTGCATGACAGAAGCAAATTTTTGACTCATAGATTCTTCATTGCTCCCAAAAATGATATCATCAACATATACAACCACAATCAATAGTTTATCATTTTCAATTTTTGTGTATAAGTTGCTATCAGCAGACCCTTTTGAAAATCCTTGTTGATGAAGATATTTGTCAAGGCGATAATACCATGCCCTTGGAGCTTGTTTGAGACCATATAGAGCCTTTTTAAGTCTACAAACAAGATTTTTATCATTTCCCAAAATGAATCCTTCTGGTTGTTCTATATAAACTTCTTCTTCTAGATCACCATTGAGAAATGAAGATTTAACGTCCATTTGATAAACTTTGATTTGTTGAAAACTTGAAAAAGCCAAGAACATTCTTATAGCTTCAAGTCTAGCTACAGGAGCAAAAGTTTCTTCAAAGTCTATTCCTTCTTGTTGAGTATACCCCTTGCAAACCAATCTAGCTTTATTTCTTATAACATCCCCATTCTCATTTAACTTGTTCTTGAATATCCATTTAGTTCCAATGACATTTTTATCATGTGGTCTTGGTACTAGTTCCCAAGTGTCATTTTTTTCAATTTGGTCAAGCTCTTCATTCATGGCTTGAATCCAACATTCATCTTTGCTAGCTTGATAGACATTGTGTGGTTCAATTGTGGATAGAAATTCCAGATAGCTAGAAGATCCCACAAGAGTCCTCCTTGTTTGTACACCTGATTCCTTGTTTCCCAAAATTTGAGATTCAGGATGATTCTTTTGAACATATCTAGATGGAGCCTTTTCAAATAAATTATCTTCTGGTTCTTCATTGGATCCATTGTCTATATCATTTCTATTTGATGCAGAAGGACAAAAGTCACCATCATCTTCATCTGTTGTGTGTTCTTCCTCTTTAGGAGCTGCAGGAAACTCATCAATAACAACATCAATACATTCTACAATCTTCTGAAGCCTTTTATTGTAACATTTGTATGCTCTGCTTGTAGATGAGTAACCAAGAAATATTCCTTCATCTGATCTGGGATCAAACTTGCCAAGCTTTTCATCATTATTTTTGATAAAGCATTTACTTCCAAAAACTCTAAAATGCTTTACAGAGGGAGGATTACCATACCATAATTCATATGGAGTTTTGTCAATATTTACCCGAACATGTGCCTTGTTAAGAATATTTGCTGTTGTGTGAGCTGATTCTCCCCAAAAAATGTCAGGTGTTCCGGAATCATCAAGCATGGCTCTAGCCATTTGTTGAATTGTTCTATTCATTCTTTCTGCTACGCCATTTTGTTAAGGAGTGCCTGCTACAGAAAACTGTCTTTTTATGCCATGTTGTTCACAAAAATCAAAGAATTCATTTGATGTATATTCTCCTCCTCGATCAGATCTAAGACACTTGATTTTTAGATCTAATTCATTTTCCACCCGTGCTTTGAAGATCTGAAAATTTTCAAATGCTTCATCTTTGTGTTTGATCAACCCAATCCAAAACATTCTAGAGAAATCATCAATAAATAAGATATAGTATTCTTCACCACGTGGTGAATTTTTCCTCATAGGTCCACATATGTCAGTATGAATGAGTTCAAGAGGCTTACTTGATGATCCTTCCTTGGCATTAAATTTCACTCTGGTTTGCTTACCGAATTGACAGGATTTGCATATTGTACTTTCAGGCAGAGTAATATTGGGAAGACCACGAACAACATTAAGTCTGCTAGATTTGTTGATTTGAGGGAAGCTTAGATGCCCCAACCTTCTATGCCATAGCCAATTTTCTTAAGATTTACTCATGTAACATTGTTCTTTGCAATTCTTCAAAACATACAGGTTGCTTGGAGTTCTCTTTCCTTTTATGATTGTTTTACCTGTTTCAAGATCACGAACCACACATTCTTTTGAACTAAAAACAACTTCAGTTCCTTGATCACACATTTGGCTTACACTTAACAGGTTATGTCTTAATCCATCCACATACATGACATCATTAGCCTTTACCTTTTCTTTTAAAAACACAGACCCTTTTCGTTTAATTACAGCAGGAGAATCATTTCCAAAAGTAACTTTCTTTTCCTTTTCTAGAGCACTATATGCACGAAGTTTGTGTTTATCCCCTGTCATGTGTCTTGAGCATCCGCTATCAATGTACCATTGATTTTCTTCTCCTTCTGCAAATAACGCTATGCCACAATTTTCAACCTGTGGTTCCTTCTTTTTCCATATTTTGGATTTTGAAAGAAGATGCTCTTTTGGCTGAATTTTGCTCCTGCATTCAGATTCTTCATGGCCAAAGTTAGATAATGCCATGAGAAGTCTAAGATCATGTTCACATTCTTCCTCACTATCAGATACCCCATCACTGTCATCATGAGTATAGTAACTTCTTCTAGTGCTAGACCGGTTCTTATTTCTAACCCTTCGCCTCCCTTTTACGAGTGTTCTTGTGGGGACACTTGGCGACATAATCACCAACTCTTACCACAATTAAAACATTTGAAAAGGAATTTTACCCCCTCTGAGCGATACATGCAAGTTGAAGTTTCTTTACAAAATTTTCCTCGGAATTTAGGTTTTTGTTAAAGATTGTTTAATGGATTCAAAAGATTGCTTGGCTTCAATAGTCCATTTAAGAACTGAATATTTTTTCAAGATATTGTTTAGTTCTCTAATTATTTCAGTTAAATTTGAGATGCATCTTCTAAGAAAATTAATTTTACCTAGAAAAGCTTGTAACTCTTTAATGTTCCTAGGAGGGCTAATGTTAAGAATTGATTCTATTCTGGCAGGGTCTATTCTAATTCCTTCTTTAGATATTATGTGTCCAAGTAACTTACCTTCTTCTAATCCAAATAAAGTTTTCTTAGGGGTTAGAGAGATGCCAAATTTCTTGCATTTAAGAAAGACTTGCCTAAGATGATCCAAGTGTTCATAATCAGTATTTGAAAATATAGTAATGTCATCTAAATAAATCACTAAGAATTCATGAATTTCTTTTGCAAAGGATATATCCATAGCTCTTTGAAAAGTGGCTCCTGCATTCATTAACCCAAAAGGCATTTTTACATACATTAAAGTGCCCCATGGAGTAGTAAAAGCAATTTTCGCTTGGTCTTCTGGTTGGACTAAAATTTGGTTGTACCCTGAAAATCCATCTAAAAGTGAAATCCTAGAAAAACCAACTACTCTTTGTAAAATTTGATCCATATTTGGTAAAGGGTAATTGTCTTTTAAGGATACCTTATTTAAATTTCTAAAATCAACACATAATCTAATTTTCTTGTCTTTTTCCTGGTGGAAACTAGATTAGAAACCCAATCAGAATATCTAATTGGTGCAATTATTTGGGCCTCATACATTATTTTTACCTCTTTTTCAATTAAAGGCATCAAAAGAGGATTGAACCTTCTTAACTTTTGTTTAAAAGGTTTTTGGTATTCTTTTATAGGGATTTTATGTAGTATTATACTGGTGTCATAGGATTTTAGGTCCTCATAACTCCAAGAAAAAACATCCTAAAATTCCTTAAAAAGAGCAATATATTTTTCTTTTTCTTGCTGAGGTAAGGCTTTGGAAAGTTTAACCATCTTAGGTTTAGACTCTGTACGTATGTTACATTCCTCAATATCAAATCTAAGTGGCTCCATTTTGGGTTTTCTCACAACATCATTTGAGTCAAATAGATCTTCTAAAGGGGTTAAGCCTTTTGGTAAAAAATTGTCTTTAAGATTTAAAATATCTAATTCATCATCAATTATCTCATCAATCTCTACTTTTTCTAAGTTATCTATGTCTGATTGAATAAATTTAGTAGGTTTATAAAAACTTACATTATTTACATCTATGTTATTCAATTCAATTTCACTATCTAACTTCTGATCTAATGTACAGTCTCTGTCTATTTTACAATTCTAAAATTCACCTTCATTATTCATAAAATGGTAAATCTGTTGATCTTGTGAGAAAATTTGCCAATATTTAAGATTATCTAGAATTATTGGTCTATTTTTGACTTCTATAGTATATTTATGATATGGTTGAAATGGTAAATTCCAGGTACTAGCAAAAGTTTCTAAGGAATGAGCCTGTACATTTTGTTTTCTTGGTATTGCAGAAAAAAATTACATTCCAACAATTCATCTATCAAATCTAACAAAGTTTCTCTATATCGGCTTAATCTTGGATTATAAACAGAATATTCTCCATTTATATGTTTTACAATCAACTTTGAATCTCCCATAATTGATATTATTTTACCTCCTAAGTTTCTGATAATCTGCAGTCCTAAAATGAGGGCTTCATACTCAGCCATATTGTTGGTACATTTAAAATTTCAGTCTAAATTCATGACCTTATGCAGGATTATTTTCCATATTAGTTATCCAAACTTCTGCTCATGCTCCTAATTTATTGATTGAACCCTCAAAATCTAAGTGCCATAATGATTCATGAAAGATATTTTAACTGTATTGTGTTTTATTTTTATCTTTTAGTTCAGTTTTGATTTCATTATCAGTTTCAAAGTTGCATAAGATGCATGAATCTAGGTCAGTAGGTGTAGTTTAAATTGGGTAATTTCTTGTTCTTTCTACACTAATCACCATATATTTCATTAATGTTTCCCTATAGATTTTCTTTGGTTGGCCAAAAATTGATATAGTTGCATATGACATATCCAATTGTAGAGATCCCTGTAATTTTTCTCCCCATGAGGGAGATAAGATTAGTCCATACTTGGGTGGGATATCAGCTACTACAATGTCCATGAGTATGCTTTTACTAGTTCATTGAACTATTGTGACACAAAAATATTTAATCAAACCTAAACATTTCACTTTTCTTGAATCAAATGAAAAGAGATCTTTGTAAGGCCTAGTGATATCTAAATTCAAGGTTTCCATTATTATTTTTGGCATTGTATTGTGTGAAGCTCCTGAATCTAACAGTGCATTATGTAATATTTGGACATGAACAGTTAAAGTAATGTAAAACAGTGGAACTGATCCATCTTGGTGTTTTCCATTAACACCAGGACCAAAAATTAACTCTGGTTGATCATCATTTAAGTTTACTGAGTCTTATCCATCATTCATGTTTAAGGTTTCAGTGATAGTTGTTTTGTACAAATCATGTTTTACCAATTCTGTCAAAGGAATTGCTATTTTTAATTTTGTAATTTCAACTTGTATATTGAATGAAGGTTGTGATTTACTAAACTGAATTATCTCTTCTTTAGTAACTATAGTTTGAGTAGGTTTATATTGTTTTTATACAGTTATCTTTTCATTTTTAGTTTGTGTTTCTTATGTCTTATTGATCTTATTTTTCTTTTCAGCAATGGTTTGAGAAGCCGTAGATTTTTTTTTCAGATTTTGAATTATCAGAAGTTGTTTTGGCAGTGGCAGTTTTTGGATCTGAGGATTTTGGATCAGCAGTGGATGCTTTGGAGTATAAAATTGTTGTTTTAGCAGAATTAGGTGTTTTAACAGTAGCAGATTTTTGTTAATCTATTGATGTTTGGACAGCCTCATCTCTTATATCAACAATCTTGGGACTAGGTGAAATTTTAGGAATGGAAATTTTCTTGGATGAATTAGATTTTTGCTTGTTTTCCGTAGGGAGAATTTGTAGAACTTTTGTAGTGGGAGCTTCTACTATTTTCTTATTTTGTGTTTGTGTAGTTTTCTTAGTAGAAGGCTCAGTGTTTTTCTTGCTTCTAAGGTTATATTTCTTATGTACTTCATTTATAAAAAATCATAACCTTCTTTGTAGTCAAATGATTCACCTGAATCTAATTGCAGTTGTTGCATTTCAAATAACTTTTGATCTTCCTGTGTGAGAAAGATAGTGTTATCAAAATTTATACCCATTAGATTTATGGTGTCTTCATCATCTTGATCTTGATGCGAACTTTCAACATAGTTCTCTTGAAAATGAGGTCTTATTGTCTGATCAGTTGCTGATTCTTTGGATTTTCCTGTTTTTGTATTTTTCCTGATGTTTGGATTTCTAATTTGCTGTTGGTTATTCCATTGTGTTCTTCTTTCTATATTGTCTAATCTATCCATCATTCTCTCTAAATTCTTATATAATTGATCTATTTTCCATCTGAACTAGATGTCTGCTCTTTTATGGTTACTCTCCTCTCATTCCTTAATCTAGCTTTTCTAGCCAATATATTTACTTCTACACTAACAACATATGTTTTCATTCTTTCTAAAATATCAACATTTATCTCTCTTAATTGATAGGCCATGTCAGTATCAAATCCATCAGGGAATTTGAGTAGTACATAGTTTGGAGTGGGCTTGAGATTTTCTAGGATTGAATTATAAATGTTGTTGTATCTAGTGCAATAGTCTTGGACTATTTCATTAGGAGCTCTTTTCATAGCATCGAATTCAGATAATATTTGGAGTGGATTTTTCTTCTTTTCCCACTTATTAAAAAACAATCTATGAAAAATTGCTAAATCAACTATACTACTAGGAATAAGACCTTTAAACCATTTTTTAACTTCCCATGTTAATGTTTGAGCAAAGAGTCTCATTTGAACATCAGAATCATCTATTTCATGAAGCTCAAAATAATATTTCATCTTATTAATATGTTGTTGGGTAGTGTAATGAGTGGTAGAATCAAATTGAGGTATTTTACTCTGGTAATCCTGAGGCATATCATGTAACTGTCCTGGAAGGACCAAGGGAGCATACCTAGCAGCCATAGCTTGAATTCCAGCTTGGCTAGGAGGTAAGTTAGAAGTGCTTGGGGAAAAACTAAAAGTAGTAGCTGATCTAGTTAAAGAAATGGCTGATGAGATTGTAATGTCTGATGATGTACTAGAAAATGTGGTTGAAGAAGTAAAAGGTGAAATTGGGATGGCAGAAGATGAAACTAGAATATATGAAGAAGTACTTGGAAACGAGAATGATGAATTTGAAAATGCAGAAGATAAACTAGTGGATGGAGTTAAGGTGGTGGAAGATGGAAATAATAATCTAGGTTGGAATGGTTTTTTAGGGATAAATGTATTTGTGGACTGAAGGGTGGTGGAAATTATAGATGATGTAATGGTATAAAGAGATGACCCTACAGATACTAAAATATGGGTATCTAACTAAGAAGTAAAGGGCTTAGGTGTATATGCTGATATGGCAGCTAATTCAACTCAACATTGAAGAAGAGCTTCATCTATTTCCTTAAGAATAGTAGTATTTATTTCATCTACTTTATCATAAAATTCAAATATCTTTGATTCAGAATCTATTGAGACAATTTCCTGCTTTGTTTCAAGAAATGAAATAAATTCAGGATCTCTAACAACACTATTTAAGTCACTTTCTGATTTATTTTTGAATAAGGAATGTTCAAAATTCAAGTCAAAATATATTCTTGTATACTTGTCAACTATTTTGGAAGAGAATTTGCTCTCACTAAGGAAAATTTATTACCTAAATCTTCTACTTGTTTATTCATTTTTCCAATTCTGCTCGAATTGTCTACTATAGCAGCAAGTTGAGGATCTGGATTTGACCCAGTATAGTATATTCTTCTGGAAGCCAGAATTACATTTTTTTATGAAATGATACTCACAACTTATAAAACAGCGTTAAGATAAAAAGGATAATGAAAAATATTTCCTTGAAGACCTATTTAAAACGAAGGATTTGTTAGTTCCTCATTAGAGTCGCCAGTATGTTATCACTCTAATAATTCCCCAACTTGTGAGATTTTAATTTATAGTTTAAAGAACATTAGAGGTAACCACAAACCTACTTTTAAACTCTAGGATCTAGCCTTCCTAGGGTTCAGAGAGGGCTCTCTCTATAAGATTTAACTTTGTTTCTTATTTTTTATTTTAGGCTAGTTATATGGACAATTTGGTTTTAATATTTGGTTTGATTGGTGGGAAAAATCACTTAAAGGGATCAATAGTAATAGATATGGTTTTCCATTAGGCAAAAGGAGTCAATATGTCAAGTAAACAACTCTAGATCAAGTTCAAAAGTCAAATATTTTCAGAGCAATATAGACAAGTCACTAAATATCTTTGAAGGCTTATTTGTGAAGTGGATTAATCGAGATAAAAACAAATTAAGAATTCTTTGATCCAGATAAAGAAGGAGAACAAAGAGGTCATTCGAAAGAGGGAGAAATTAAGGGTTCCCTACTCTGGAATCAACAGAAAACATAGAAATGATAAATAGTTCAAGATATAGTGGCTTTTAACAAATTCTGTAATAATAATCCTGATTTATCATTCAAATTTAGAACACATTTATGAAAGTATGTAAAACATAAGAAGATAAACAATGACAGTAGAAAGTACTTCACTTCAATGGCTCATCACATGAATCCTGAAATATGATGCTTTATGGTTTTTATCTAATCTTCTACTTGAACTTGCTACAAGAAATCCTTCAGGTACAACAAAAATCACTATAGAAATCTTCAACAATTTATTCCACAATAATAATTCAAAGGGTGAAGTATTTATACAAAAATGTTTACAAAATATCCTAGAATACTCATAGGAATTTTCTAAGGAAAATAAAATATCTTTTACAACAATATAGTGACAGTTTCTTAACAACTTAGCAAGTTGTCCTATTTATCCAAATAAAATAGAAATGTTGTTTTGAATTGGGTGTAGCTAGCTATTGTGTTGTCTTCTTTGCTGGAAAAATATATTTTAAATCTATTTTGAAATGTTATCTCTTATTTGATACTCTTTCATCTGATATACTTTACCATCTGATACTCTTTAACCACTGTTTATCTGCCTTACTAATGTAAATTTCTGTTTTTACTATGTAAAAACAACAAACTATTTTTCTTCCTTTTTTATTGTAAAAATGTCTTTTACAGCTAATAAGTAAGTTTCCGCCAAAATTCTTCATTAGGCAATTTGATCTTGGTAAGTTTTCTGTAGTTTTCATTAGCCTCTATGTATTTGATAAATGTTGGTTTAACCACAAAGAGATGTTTTATTTCATGCTGTAAGTAAAACAAATCTTCAATTATTTTGTGCAAGACATTTCCTATAGGCACTCCTTGCCAATCTATCTTCTTTACCTGTTCCTTAGCAATATCTCTGATCTTTTTGTTGTAATCCTCCTGCTTCATTAATTTGTCATTTAAGATAATTATATTTGGCAAGGCTTTTTGCCTCAATGTATCAAACTTTACCATAAATCTAGTTGTGGCCAAATCCATGTTTTGGCACTTCGCTTCAACCCGCTTCATAAAATTCTTCTTTGTAATCACCTTTCTCACTTCAAGAATCATTTCAGTTCTATTAGTGATGCCTATTTCATCTAATTCTTGTTTGTTCTTGGTGTTGATAAATTTGATTATTTCTAGGACCTATTCAGGTTCAGCACCTAGTTCTTCTTTTGTTTTCACAATTTCTTCTTTTGCTACTTTAAGCAAGTCCTTTTGTTCATAAATTACCTGAATAGAATGCCAAGATCATTGATTGACTCAATGATATTGGACCACAAATGATTCTTTATGAAAGTCATTGGTTCCTTCAATGTCAACTCTACTTCAACTTTCTTCAACAATTCACTAGCCCTTTTGGCTTTCTTCTCTTCATTTTTACCATCGAGTTGGGCTAGTTTCTTGGCATCTTCAAATTTTTTGATTTGTTCTTTCAACCTATTGATTTCATTACTCTATATGGAAATCTCTTCCATAGCTTTGATGAGCTTGTTGGCTTCATCTGTTTGTTGCACTGTTGATGTAGATGATTTTGTAGCTGAAGCGGTGGAAGATGTCACTGGCACAACTATAGTCAATGGTACTTTTGGTGCCAATTATTCTGCTAAGGTTGAAGGAACTACTTTGGTTAACATGGGGATAATTGTATGAGGGACACTCTAAGTTTTAGCTATTTATTTCTCTTGGACAATCTTGTCCATTTCTGTCTCCATGTCTTTAATCTGTGTTGTCATTTGAAGTATGAGACTCATCATCTCATCTTTCTATTTTTCTTCTTGCAGAATCTCTTTTTTTTGTGGATGCTCAGTTGGAGGAAGCTTCAATTGTTTTCTAAGTGCTTCTATGTTAGCATTTTTCTTCTTTATCATCTCTTATGAATCATTTACATTTGTAGGGTCATACCCTACTTCAATTACCAATTCTTCTAAGGACTTGATTATAGTGTCCTTGATAAGAGAATAAGTTTTTTCAATCCTGATTTGATCTCTTAAATTGGTTATAGTGTTATGAAGGTTCTGGGCACTCATTTCCTTGGTAGTCATAATAGAATAAAGCATTTCAGAGCTCTGCTTATGAAACTCAATTTGATCTAAAGGATGAATGATATAAACTGGTACATCCAAATCAACTTTCTTGTAGTCTGCTACTGTTGTAGGCTTAGGCACTGTTGGCTGTAGTATTTTCATAAGAAATTTCTTGTTGGTGTAATCAAAAGTTGATAATAACCTGTTTTGACTTCCAGGAGTTTTCTTTACATACTGTGAATAAATATCATTCTTTAACTCTTCATTATTAGCTTTGATTTCCTTGTATTTTTCTTTGATATCCAAATCTATATTCTTTTCTTTCTATGATGAGGATGCCTCCATGTTTTGTTGTGTTTCAATCATTTGAGTATCTGGAGTATCCTTTTCTTGCTCATTCACAATAATTGTAGCAGCATCTGTGTTTTTCTTCGTGTTTTCTTCATCAAGAACAATTTTTTCTTTTTCCTTATCTACTAGATTGAGCTTGGGTTTCTTGTTGTATCTGAGCTTTAATCTGGTCTCTATTGTTGTTTCAGCAGTGTAGGTACCTTGTTCGCTGATTCTCTTAGTAGCTTTATCTTCTTGATTTACAATTTTCAAGGTGTGACTAGAATCACCCTATTTAACTGCTTCTATCAAAATATTTTCTAGCCACTCTGTTTGATTAAAAAATTATTCAATCTCAGGCATTTTATCATGGATATAAGGGGTCAATTTTCATTTTACCCTCATTTTACTGAGTATTCCCTGAGGATCATAATTCCATAACAAAATTTCTTCAAATTTGTGTTCTAGCAATTGTTTTGCTACCTCTGTATTTGCATCCATGTGATTTCAAATGAACGGTCCTACCCGGTTCTTCAACTTGAATTGAGTCTTCTTTTTGGTAGGCATGAAGTTGATAGAATCTAAATTTAGAATTTTCCTTATGTACTCTAAGGAAAAAAATTTCATTGGCAAGTATTTTGGTAGTTTATAGGGTAAAAGATTTGACCCAAAAACTCTAATCTCTGTATGATTTTGGTAAAGGTACCAATCTCCAGTTCTACTTTGTTCTAACAGTGGTAACACTTTCTTTATCTCATCACTGATTCTTTCATGTACACTATTTGTCAACATGTTTATCAATGGATGAACAAAACAATCTATAAAATCCATATAAGTGAATTCTGTTGATTATTTTATGATTAGAGATTTCCAAAATATTACTGATAGTGGATTCCCTTATACATCCAAATTCTGAAGGTTTATTGGGAATTTATCTTCTTGGAAATAAAGGAACATGTGAAAGAGGAAAGATGAATATCTGAAAACTTCTTCAGTGGGTAATTTCACAAGCTGATCATGGATATTATCAGTTATGTATTCATCATAGTTATAAATGATAAAAGGAGATTGGACGGGCACAAAGGTAGACAGAAGACCAAGAATTTACTCATCTGTATGCTCATCTGTAAAATAACCTAGGATAAAGGATAACATAGAAATGACATGCTTTGATCCTTTAGGAAATTTGGAAGTAGAATAAGGAGGTTTTATCTTTGGGATTTCAATATGTGTAGGCATGAAATTTTGGAAATCTGAAATCTCTTAGGAAATTCTAACTGAATATAAAGCTTTGTGAGAGATTCTATGGATAATGGAACTGCATTGGAATTTGGTTTCAGCTGAAGCATCATGTTTATAGAATCTACATTTATTGTGAACAATACTTCTTTATTAGCATCAACCATAGCTCTTTGGTTAGGTGAATAATAGGTTTGGCACAGCCTAATGACTTTTGGGAAATGATGAGTATGAGGAACTACATTCTTGGGTAGATTTGACTCCCAAATCTGAACTTCATCTCCTTGATCTCCTTCATCTCCTTGTAATATACATCAACTAGAGGTGTATGCTCCAAATCTACAACAGGAGGTTGTAGTGGATTTATAAAAATAGTGGTTTTGAAAGCCATTGCTAGGTTTGATTTTGACATTTTAGACCTTCTGGATGCTTAAAACTTTGTATTTAGGCTTTTTTGTACTCTTCCGTAAGCTTGAACTATTTACAGAAGTTACTTTTGGATTTAACAAAGGTTTCTTGAACAACAAAGGGTATAACCAGACTTTATTTTGGTTAAAACTTTCAATTTGATTTCAAACTTGATCTTCAAACTCTTTACCGACTCAAAAAATGAAATAAGAAGGGTTTCGTTGTTTTTTTTGGATAAACTATACTTAAAAAATAGTTCGATTCATGTACAGAGGGTAATAATTATTTTCAAAGCTTTTGAATTAGTCAGGGGTTCCTAAGATCTGCAACAAGGCTTAAAATGTCTTCAATTTTGATTAAAACAGTTTATAGTATTCGAAACTGGGGTTTTATCAGGGTTTTTCATCAAATCTCTTCTTTTTGGGGGAAATACAGTTCTTTTTGTGGGCAAAATAGGCTTCACAAGGTTCGAATTGACAAAAATAGCTCTTTTTTATGATGAGGAGGTTACTTTTTTCAAAGAATACCTATTTTTTGCAGGTATTTGGTCTTTAAACTTGGTTTCTGAGGCGTTGGAAGGCTTTTTGAAATGTTCTTGAAGTATTTGGAAGTAAACTGGAAGCTTCAAGTGGTCTTGGCAGCAATTCTTAATAGATATCTCATTCTTTGGACATGTAAATGGTCTACAATTCTTGTTTTTTCAGTCAGAAGGGTTTAATATGCAGAAAAACTCAGAAAAAACTTTAAAGCTAAGTGTATATGTAGTTTATTTGACTTATCCATTCATGGCTTTCATGTTGGAATAAACAATGATAATTAATTTTAAAAAATAGGGAGAGGTGAAGATTTTACAAACATTCATTTGTTTACATTCAAATATAATATGATAGCTAGTGTGTCATGTGTCCAAAAATTATAGAATGAATATAGTGAGAATCTACGCAAGTGATTTGATTCTAAACCCATTCCTTCTTTTCATGATGAACATTAAAATTCCAAAGTAATTCCTTCTTTTCGCTATAGTCATTAAACTTCCACATCATATAATTCATTTAGTATGCACACAGTTAATATGTTGACTCCTATAGTATAAAGCTCTCAGCTTCAAAACACAAGGGAAAATTGCAATGCAAACAAATTTACCCCAAGTCTTGTTACTTAGAAAGACATATATGTGATGCGTGATATGAAGAATATTTTTTTTTTCAGATTTTTTTTATATGCATCTTGCACTTCTTAAAAAATGGGGAAAATTAAAGTGAGCATTTTTTTTCTTTTGGATGACTATATTTTTAATGGCACTTAAGATACATGCTAAGATATTTTTGACTCATTTTAATGCACTCAATTTTAATCCCTATGCATATATATCTATCTATTAAATATAAATGAAAATTATTAAACTAAACAAAATTTTAGGAAAATAATTGTAAACAAAAATGTTAAAACAATGTAGCAAGAAAGGCTCAATTTGACTTTATCCTTAGTCAAATTGAGTAAAATCAAATTTCCACATCAGCAAGACAACTTGAAGGAAGTTAACCATTGTGACATGGATCTTTTCACTTAGTTAGCTCAGTAAATTTGAGTTAGAGGGATTAGAGTTCATTTATGCATGTGTGATTGCTAAATTTTAGTAATCCAGTTCAGTTATTTTTAGTTGTATTTAGTTAACTAACCTTTAACTATTGATAGAGTCAGTTTAAGGTTAGTTTTGCAATGGAACAACAGTCTAAGTCAAAGATTTTTCAGTTGAATGATCTATCAACCAAAAATTTCTATTGCATGCAAACAATTTGAGTTCCTCAACTGAAGTGGAGCTGACAAGGAAGTGTAACCTCAATTGTAGACCAGAGGTGTTTCATGTAATCAGTGATCAATCCTTTGGTATTGCGCAATAAATTTGGAGGAAATTCCTAAATAATAAGGGTCAATTTACTCAGGATTTTCGCAAGAAAATAGGAGGCTTGATGAGAAAATATTTGGCTAAGTGTTGTCCAGTGCTTGTTCATTGAGTAAGAGAACAATTACTCTTTTGTAGATTGAGCTCCGAGTTGGAGCTACCAATTGTAATAGTTTATCAATTAAACTAATTAATGCAAAGAAGCTTGAGGGATTTTTCCCAATTGGTTTCCCCAAGAAATCATTGTGTATTTGTTGTTTTTCTTATTGCATGTATATGCATGTTGTTCTAAATTATGAATTTCATTCCATGGATTGCTAGAGTAGAATTTCATGTCTTGTTTTTCAGTGTGAAATCTTGATTAGTTTATATTTATATCAAATTTCTACATGGTATTAGAGGTTTGAATTCACATTAGAACTAATATTTCAAACTTTTCTTCCAAGAATTCGAAACTGCAGACTTCTTGAAGCATTTTTCTTCAAGATCAGGAGAATGTCTTTCAACACAGTGGCATTAGAGTATGCCCTAGAGGCTAGCTCAAATTTCATGCCTGATAAGGATCAAATGGAAGCAGTTCTCAATGAAAATGGTGTGTTAGAATATTTTAAAACTGATATTGCAAAACCCCAGCAGTCAGATGCACAACAATTAATCCAATGGAAGAAGGATGTTGCAAAGGCGAGGAGAATTCTTCTAGAAGGTGCGAGGGACCATGTGGTCTCAAGTATCCATGAAAAAGAGAGGCCATTTTCTATGTGGAAGACACTAACTAAGCTATTCAAAAATATTAGTGAGCATAGAAAATAAGCCGTGAAAGACAAACTTTGAAACATTAGAATGTAGAAGAATGATAATATTTTGCAATATCTCTCCATATTTACAAAAGTTTGGGATGTGCTTGGAGGGGTTCAGGTGAATGTTGTATAATATTACATGGTGAGCCTAGCTCTTCTAGGCCTTCTAAAATCTTGGCACAACTACATGGACTCTATGAATGGAATGGAAAACTTACCGAATTGGGAAATATTGTGGTCTGATTTGGTTCAGGATGAGTTCAGGAGAAATACCAAAGATGGAAATTCATATAGAACACAGGATGAAGAGAATTTTTCCTTACTTTTAAAAAGGAAGAAATGAAAAGGAAAGAAGAACCAGAGCAATCCTAAATCCAGAAAAAATAATGGTAAGAAGAAAAACTTGAGGAAGATCATGTGCTTCCACTTCCATGAGTTCAAGAACTATGCAGCAAAATGTCTACATAATAAATCTACGAAGAACCATAAAGGAGGAGTAGTAGTTGAAGCACTGGGTTCACAATTTGAATTATACTTCATCTTAATAGAATACATGGCTAGCACTTTTATTGGGAGTGTGTGGTACCTTGATTCTGGTGCCTCGTTCCATATGACAGGGTGCAAGGAGTCTTTTAGTATCTTGTAGGTGAAGTATCTAGAGAATCATATCAAGATGGGGGATGATTAGAGGTACAATGCTTTAGGAATTGGTATTATCACCTTTGAGAGGGAGAATGAATCTCCTCTTCACCTATAAGATGTTATGTTTGTACCTGAACTAAAAATTAACCTAATCATTGTAGTAGTTCGGAGGATCATGGTTATGATGTTATTTTCAGTAAAGGGAAATATTTTTTGAGACACATATCCATTGGGAAAGTGAAGCAGATTAGGGTTTGAGTGAAGAACCTATATAAACATGAGGTGGGATATTTCATTGCATTGAGCAACAAGGCTGATAAATTGCATAGTAGAGATGTCAGAGAACTCTGGCATAAGAGATTGGGTCATCTACACCATGGTGCCTTGAATATCATGTAGAAAATTATCATCTGCCTCCCTAAAGGATCTCTTGACTAGCAGGATTTCTGTAAGGGTTGTACATTGGGGAAATATGTTAAATCCACCTTCCATGACTAAGAGAGCAGAGCCGGTTCAATATTGGAGTGAGTCCACTATAATATTTGTGGTCCCTTTTCTACAATCTCCATAGAAAAACATAAGTACTATGATATATTTATTGATGGTTTCTTTAGAAAATGTTGGATCTTCTTTATGCAAAAGTTGAATAAAGTTTTCTCAAAATGTGTTGAGTTCAAGGAATTAGTTGAGAAGGATACTGGGAAGAAGGTGAAGGCTCTAAGGAGTGACAATGGAGGTGATGTTTTATCACAACCCTTCAAATATTTTTGTCCAAAAGGAGGCATTCAAAGAGAGTTGACAACAACCCATAACCCATAATGTAATGGCGTAGCTGAGAGGAATAACATGAGCTTCGTGGGAGAATCAAGGGCCATGTTGCATGATTAAGGTTTTCCATTAGCTCTATGGAAAAAAGCATGTAACACCACAGTCTACTTATAGAATCAAATTCCGCATAGAATAATTGCATGATAACACCAGAGGAAGCTTTCTATGGGGGAAATCTTGATGTGTCTCATTTCATAATTTTTAAGCTTTATTTTATTTTCATGTCTCTTAGGATTCAAGGAGTAAATTTGAGCCTACAACAAAGTTGGGAGTTTTTCTAGGATACATTGAAACTTCACACAATTAACAGGCGTATTTCCCTTCATTGAGGATGACAGTTGTGAGGAGAGACATCAAGTTCAATGAGGAAAAGACTATGAGATTATATTCCGAACAAGAACCGAGTATCCCACTAGAGAAAGATATTTTAGCTCTAATGTATTAAGCTCGGGATGAGATTTAGGAGGTTATGTAGTAGCCACATGAAGAGGAGCACATAGGAGGTAGAGTGAAGGCACCGATTCAACCAGAATCTTCCAGAGAGGGGAGAAAGAGAACCATAGTAGTTGATATATTGTTTTAGGATTCAAGGGGGAAGTGGGAGCTGCCATATCACAGTGCAGGAAAAGGTGGTCACATAATAGTTACACTGGATACATAGATCTCATGACAAAGCTTAATGAGACAGATCCTTCCTCAATTAAGGAATTAGTTCCTCAACCTGTTTGGGTTGATTCCATGGTGGAAGAATAAATATCCATCATGAAGAATATTATATGAGAGGTGGTTTTGACACCAAAATGAAAATCATTGGTTGGTTCCAGATGGATCTACAAAGTGAAGCATGCAACTAACAGGAGCATCAAGAAGTACAAGGCCATATTTGTGGCCAAATTATTTTTTCAAATAGAGGGAATGGACTATGAGGAGAACAATTCACCAATTTTAGGATATTCCTCAATTAGATCCATTATAGAATTGATTGCACAGATGGGGTGGACCACAGATGGATGTGAAGACTGTATTTCTCAACATTGTTATTGAGGAGGAAATTTACATAGAGTAGCCAAAAGGATTTAAGACATATTATCGAGAGTTGCATGTGTGCAAACTCAAGAGAGAATTGAATGGTCTCAAACAAGCGCCTCAAGCATGGTACACTCAGATCGATAGCTATATCAGAGGATTGGGCTTCACCAAAAGTGAAGAAGACATGAGCCTCTATCACATTGTGGTAGATGGTAAGTTCATTACTCTTGTTTTATATTTTTATGATTTGATATTGACAAGTGATGAGCAGTTGATTCACTCTTGCAAATAGGATATTGCAAGGGAATTTGAGATGAAATACATGGGCCTCATGCATTACTTCCTCAGGCTATAAGTATGGAAGGGTGATTGGGATTTGTCTGTGTCTCAAAGAAAGAATGCTAATAAGATAATTCAAAGATTTCACATGCAGAATTGTAAGCCCATGGACACACCTCTAGCTACAAACTGGAGGAAGGAATATGCTTCTTTCGATGAGAAAGTTGATGATACCATTTATAGGAAGCTTGTGGGTTCACTGATGTATTTTGTGAACACAAGAACCTACATGTGATATGAATTAAACGAGCTCAACCAAGCTATTGTGAGGCCTACCAAATTATATTGGAAGGAAGCAATGCATGTGTTACGGTACGTTGTAGGTACTACCCATAATGGATTATGGTATAGAAGAATAGAGGGAGTGAAGCTGCAAGGATTTCCTAATGCATATTGGGCAGGGAGTCCATATGACAGGTAAATTACATCAATTTCCATCTTTAGTGTTGGGTCTGCAACTACTTCCCTATACATTAGGAAGTAGAGGTTTGTGGCGCTTAGCTTAGTAGAGGTGGAATACATGGTTGCAATTCAAGCATCATGTGAAGCGATATAGATGAGGAAAATACTTATGGTACTATTCAGTCAACGTATGGATCTGATATTGATATAATGTGATAATCATAGTTTCATTAAGCTCCCTATGGATATAGTATTTCATGATTGGTCCAAGCACATTTATATTGGGTATCATCATTGGCGAGACTGTGTGCAGAGGAGAATTATGTTTCTACAATACATTCCAACTGAGGAGAAAGATGATGACAACTTGACAAAGAAAATATCAAGAGGTAAATTTTGATTCCATAGGTGCAGGACATGGGTGGTGGAAATCCCCTTTGATGCTAAGAGGGAGTGTTAAAAAAATGTAGCAAGAAAGGCTTAATTTGACTTTGGCTTTAGTAAAATTGAGTAAAATTGAATTTACACATCAACAAAAAAACTTGGTGGCAGTTAACTAGTGTGGCATGGTTCTTGTCACTTAGTTATCTTAGCAAATTTGAGTTAGAGGGTTTGTATTTTAGTTATGCATGTGTGATTTAAAAATTTTAGTAATCTAGTTCAGTTATCTTCAATTGTATTTAGTTACCTAACCTCTAACTGTTGATAGAGTCAGTTGAAGTTAAGTTGTGCAGTGGGGCAATAGTCTAACTGAAAGATTTTTTAGTTAACTAATCAATCAACTGAAAATAGCTAGTGCATGTAGAGAATTCAACTTCCTCAGTTGAAGTGGAGATGACAAAGCGGTGTAACATCAATTTTAAACTAGTTTTGAGTGTAGAGGTATTAGTGATCAATCCTTGGGAATTCCACAATCAATTTGGAGGAAATTCCTAAATAATAGGGGCCAATTTCCTCATGGTTTGTGCAAGTAAATTGGAGGATTGATGAGAAAATATTTGGCTAAGTGTTGGTCAGGGCTTTTTCATTGAGTAGGAGAACAATTATTCTTTTGTAGGTTGAGCTCATAGCTAGAGCTAGCAATTGTAATAATTTCTCAATTCAACTGATTAATGCAAAGATACATGAGGGGTTTTTCCAATTTGGATTCCCCAAGAAATCACTCTATATTTGTGGTTGATCTTATTGAATTTTTATGCATGTTTTTCTACATTGTTAATTTCATTCTACAGATCATTAGAGTATAATTGGGTCTCTTGTTTTTCAGTGTGAAATCTTAAGAAGTTGCAGTTTCTATCAAATTTTAAACAAAATTCTAAAAGAATCCTATCAACCATTCACAAATTTCTATTAATAGTGGTGCAAGATGGCGGGGAACAGGGTGTGTTGGTGAGAGAAAAGTAAGTGAATAAGGAGGGGGAGGGGGAGGGGGGGGTTGTGTTGGTGAGAGAAAAGTAAGTGAATAAGGAGGCAGCGTCTACCTATAGAATGACCGTCATAGCAGTGTACAAGATTCCATATGAAGAGAGTGAGGATGTGCATGAGAACAACCATTATGGATCTCAAATATCTATCTGTTAGAAATATGTAAGGAAAGATTTTTAAATTAATCGATTCACACATGAACATGAAACTTAAATAAATAATATTCAATTAACTCATGCAATATGCTAAAAGGTGGAACACATGCATTTTTATGAGATGGGAAAACTATGTCTACCTTACTTTGTTCAATTATGAGTGAAACATGTAAACGTTACTAGTCTTCATATTTGGATATAAATGAAATATATCATATTCCACCAATAAGTTTAGAGGATATTGAGCATCGAGCCCTATTTCCATTGTTGAAATCGACAGAAGTGAACCATAATCTGTTGGGTTATTAATGCCAGAGAAAGTGCTTGTATTACAAATGCTTGTCATGAATGCCACACAATTGAATACATGGGTTTTGTTTATGAATTTCCTGCGTATTAATCCTGTGAGAAAGGCTCGATAGAAGCCAATGAGATTTTGGTCCTTCTTGGTGGAGAACGTAAGTAATGACAGTACCCGATTGTTGGATATATTTAAACCAGCGTTGAACTCTATTTGTTTAGGTCGATGAGCAAGAAAATGTGGAAGCGGTTACACTATGTTAAGGGAGAACATACAATAGTGTGCGTTCATTGGAACTCGGAGCTAATGGAGCAGTCGAAACCTTGAGGGAAGAGTAAAAGAGGGTTTGAGAATTAAACCAACGATCTCGCAAATTTTTTAAGTGGTAAGTGGAATGTCAAAAAATAATGCGATAGAGGTCCTTGAAGGATGCGTGGCAAGGCGGTTTTAGAATCCTGCCTATTTCGCAAAATATTTTCGGGACAAAGCTCGTGCATCTCGGTAATGCGGGTACTATTTTGGATATAAATGAAATATATCATGTTCCACCAATAAGACTTCTTCATTTTTGTCAACATATTTCGATATCTTGGGTGACCTAAATAGGGCTTAGCATAAAATTCCTTCAAGATAAGCTTCTTGAACTCGGTTTTATCTGGCACATATATCATTTTCCTAAACCTGACAAAGCCATCTATTATGAGAATTTAGTCCACATCTTAATCACCTATACCCTGTTGTAACTTGTGTATAAGTTCACTATACCTATCATCCTATTGACCTTCCTGTAGGATATACTCCTGTAAATTTGTTACATAGGATCTCATAACTGATATATGGTTCACCTGTATCCTCCTGCTAAGAGCATCTGCAACCATGTTCTCTTTCTCTTTAATGTAATTGATCTCAAATTCGAACTCACTGATCGTGGAAAACCATCTATATTTTCTGGAATTCAGATTGGGTTGGTCAAATAGATACCTTAATCCACTATGATCACTCATCAATACAAACCTCCTACCAAGAAGATAGTGCCTCCACATCTTCAATGCATGGATGATCGCTACCAACTCAAGAACATGTGTTGGATATTTATTCTCATGCTCATTTATTTTCCTTGACTCATAACTTACCACATGACCCTCCTAGATAATTACTCCACCAATTCCTCTCTTGCAAGAATATGTGCACACTACAAACTCTTTATCTGGATCTGCAATCCATAGAACTGGAGAATTTGTCAACAACTACTTCAACTGCTCAAAAATGGATACACATTCCTTTGTGCATTCAAACTTATTACGTTTATTTTGTAACAATGTAATAGGATAATAAATCTGTGATAAGTTCCTGATGAACCTCCTATAATAGCATTCTAACCCCATGAATGATCTTACCACATCCAGATTCCTTGGATTTTCCCACTTCATGATAGCCCTTATCCTTTTCGGAGCCACTGTTATTCCTTCCTTGGAAACCACATGCCCCAAGTAATGAACCTATGTTTGAAATAAACTACATTTACTGAGCTTGGCATACAACTGATGCTCTCTCATAAATGTCAATAATTTTTCTAGATTTTCAGCACGTTATTCCTCATTCTTAGAATATACTGATATATTATCAGTGAATACAATAAAAAACTTGTCCACATAAGGACACAATACACTATTCATAAATCACATAAAAGTAGATGGGGTGCTAGTTAAACTGAAAGGAACTACAAAAAAATCATAATTCCCATACCTGGTCCAAAATATTTCCTTCTAAATGTCCTCTTCTTTGATGCATACTTGATGGTATCCTGATATCAAATCAATCTTCGAGAACACTGCTGTTCCCTTAAACTGATCAAACAAGTAATCAATCCTTGACAATGGATACTTATTCTTGATGGTCACTTTGTTCAAATATCTGTAATCGATGCCAAACCTAAGAGTGCCATCCTTCTTCTTCAAAAAAGAACGACATGCACCCCATAGTGACACACTTCGCCTAATATATCCCTTCTCAAGCATTTCCTTCAACTGCAGCTTCAATTTTACTAACTCTGGTGTGCTCATCATGTATGGTGCCTTTAACATTGGCACCGCCCCTAGTACCAACTCAATAGAAAATTCCACTTCCCTATGAGGTCGAAACCCTAAAATATCTGTTGGAAACACATCTTGAAACTCTTATAGAACTAGGTACCTACTCAAAAAATCCACATCATCAACTTCCTTACCTTTCTCACTGAAAATATGCACTACAAATAATACACACCCTTTCCTACAGATGCACTTTTCATGCATAGTTGTCAACATTCTAATTGATGTTTCCTTCTTCTTACACTACAAGACTCTTTGTTCCCCATTTTCATCCTAGAAATAATAGCCTTGTCATAACAATCCACCTTGGTCTTGTGAAGATACAACCAATCCATACCCAGAAGCATACTATGCGATCCCAATGGTAATACATTCAAATGTGCTATGGTAGGCATACAATTAAACTCAAATTCACAAGCTCTTACCCAACGATGAACTCTTTTCTTCATACTTGTAGACAACTGGACTAACCAATATTCTGCACACACTTATTTATTTAAACCACACTTATCCACCAGGTTAGGACTAACATAACTATAATTAGATCTAGGGTCAATGAAAGTAGAAGAAGCTTGATCACAAAGATTACCATCCATCTTGATGATAAATTACTAATGATCTTCCTGGATTTTATCCAACAGTGCATAAATATGAGGAATAATTTGTCCAACATCCCCCATTGTTTGTGCCTCCTAAGCACTGTAAATCTGCAGGCTACCACCCTGATGTTCTGGATAATCTTGCATGTGATGATCCTTTCCACACATCAACAATGTAAAGGCTTCCAACCTGCACCTTGTTCTTCTCCTGAGACTGAAATTCCTGGCCTCTATCACATGCATGGAACTTATTAGGTGGTGCTAAATTCTCTTTGTTACTTGTGTACTGAGGCCTTTCTCACTTCTTATCCCATTTTCCTTTATTT
Source organism: Pinus albicaulis (assembly GCA_034641835.2). Taxonomy (NCBI): domain Eukaryota; kingdom Viridiplantae; phylum Streptophyta; class Pinopsida; order Pinales; family Pinaceae; genus Pinus; species Pinus albicaulis. The sequence goes on from CM076580.1 coordinate 1,136,561,814, forward strand.
TTTGCATTACCTTACAAATCTGTCTTAGTCTCATATATGCTCTTTTATTTCTCATTAACAATGCATTAAATTTTGGATGGACTCCAATTATCTAGGTTCATCGAACTCAATGCTGTCTTTAAATTCTACCCACAAACCACTTATGAATATTTGAATATTTATTTTCTCCTCCTTTAGATAAGGCACATACTGCAATAACACCAAGAATCTGCTAGTGTACTCCTCATCAGTCATGGATCCCATCTTTAGCTCACATAACTCCTTCGCCATGTCATCGTAGTATCTTTCTAATAAAAACTTCTTCTTGAATTATCTCTTAAACTCACTCCAAGTCAAGCATTCTTCATGAATACCTCTGTCCTTCTTTACATCTTCCCACTAGATGTTTGCTTTACCTTTAAGACTGAAAGTAGTGATTATGGCCTTCATGTTTGCTGAGTAATCATGTAATTTTAAGAACTTATTCATCCCAAGAAATGATGCTTCTTCATCATGTGACTTCTTCATTTCTCCGTCAAATGTAGGTGGCTTTGATTTCTTGCACTCATCTATAAAATATCCCCTATCAATCCCCTTATAAGGATGATAATGATGATTATCACAATACCTGTAAGAACCAAAACTAGAATAGAACCTGTGTCCATCACCTCTCCTATTTGGTGTATCCAAGAACCTACCATCTCTCATTGTGCCATCTCTATCTAACCTGTTCCCACCGTGACACCAACTGCCATATGCCCCATTAATATTATCCTTGTTTTCATGACTAGTTCTAAGAAAACCCTGTCTCTCCAAATTTGAAAATCTATGAAGGATAATTGCATTAACTTCTACTTGTTTCTCCTATTCCATAGCAAGAATCTTTTGTGATTGAATGCTTTGGTCATCATCCTCTTTTCAACTTATTATCTTTGCCTTCAAACTTCTCATAGTTTTTGTTATGTGAATAGATTACTGATTACCATTCTTCTCATCTAAACTATAGGGATAATCTCATGAACCATAGTCCACCATTATTCTAGTCATATTTGTAGTCTACCTTGTTGTTCCTGCAAGGCATATTATGTCAACTAACCCTAATCATTAACAAACCAACGTACCTCAGTATATTTCAGGGAGGATATCTCATATTCAAGACAAACTGGATTAGCATAATTTATGTATAACCATAATCACAGCAATATATATACATCATCATAATCACCATCCAGTACCATGCATGATGCCACAACTATAACACCAAATAGACACAATGCATGCATAACAATATATACAAAATTGACATGGATTCATCACGAACACATTCTGACAAAAACACTGCCAATGTATGCATGACATCATAATGGAAACCATGACCACCACCATGCATACATACTAGGCACATAAACCACAACCATAAGGACATATATGCAACTTACATGTTCATATGACAACACATTTATCCAAGTAGAACTAAAACCAAACATCACTGAAGGAAAACAGAACCATGCTCTAATACCACCTTGTAACCACCTCATCCCACATTTACCCAATCCAACTGACCCAACAGGATAAAAATGTGATGAAGAGTTACTATCATATGATTCGACACCCCAAGTACAATTAGGGAAGTGGAACTGAAATTACAAGGCCAATCTGACCTTCCATGCATTCTACATAACCTTCAAGGTCCAACCAACCCTTCCGGGTGACCAACCGCTTAGAAAACTTGACATTTTGTTGTTACGGACCCTTATTTTCTCCCATGATAAGCCATGCATGTGACTGAGGCCTTCCAGTCGCTCCCACAACAATGCATGCCAATAACTTTGGAATTTTCCAAGAAGTTCTAGGCCAGCGTCCATGAATTCTAAGCCACTTTTTAGGGCTAAGACTCAGACCACTACCCAGAGCTTCATGAAACATCTATAAATGATAAATAAAAATGGAAAAAGGGTATTAATAAAACTATTTTATCAAGGACTTTACTGGACCCATAAAATCCATGACAATAATTTTGTCAAACATGTCACAAATATGAAATCTACATGTCATAACAAAAGATCTGAGTATAGGGATCTCATACTTATCTGATATTCGAATAGAAGAAATCATGCCTTATCACAATAGGTGAATTATCATATATTAGGTCATACATTCATTTTTCATTCATTTTCTAATCAAAACATGATAAGATCCATACATCAAGTCTATCATAGAACACACTCATAGCTAGCATATAACCAATAAAAATAACACAGATATAACAACCATAAAAAACACACATGAATAAGTATATTTACACATCAAATACAAGAGGGAAAGAAATCTTATTAACATATGAAAAATGAAACTAGGCCTGGGACTTCCACGTACCACCCGACCATAGATTGGGATGAACTAAATATCTCTTTCAACTAATCAACCTTGTGCCATATTCCAAGCATGAATGGGGGATCTCATGAAAAATTTCAAATAAAACCAAACCAAGCCTTCCAGAGGCCAAAAAACCTCAACCCTCAACTAATGTTTCCATTTCGTAGTCAGACATCTCTAACCATCATTAGATTGGTCTCTACCCCCTTTTTCCAAGGCTCCAAAGTGTTTGTCCAAACTAGGGATTCAAGGACTAGTAACTCAAGCCATAGTTGCTACCAAGTTTCCAAAGCATTTGTCAAACCAGGGTTTCCAGGACTAGTTAATAAACCCACCAAGGGATTCCAAATCATTTTTCCAACCTAGGCTTCTAGGACTAGTAACTCAACCCAAGATGTTACAGGACTTCCAGAGCATTTGTCCAACTAAGGCTTCAAGGAACTAGTAACTCATCCTACAACCATAAAGAACATGAGAACCAGCCAAAAAACAAAAGGATGAAACCCAAAATACCATGGCTATCTAATATATGGCAAGTTTTTGTCAATTTATTTTTCTTTAATTCATTACATAAATTATCGACTAGTGCTAGTAAACTAATGAAGCGTAAATGCATTATATGTGCTAGCAATCATAATTATCTAAGTTGAATTAATTTTCCAGTGCACATGATTAGATTATATATTGAAATTAAATATAAGGAAGAAGATTAAATTGACATATAATTATGATTTCCACACAACTAATAAATATCTCATACTCATAAATTAATCTCACATTTGCAAAATAAAGACTCACACACATACACTATGCAAAATACCTAAAATGTGCTTTGAAAGAATCTCGATTTCTAAAAGAATAAACACTGTTCTGCACGAAAAATCAAAAGGAATTTACTATGTTCACACTTTCTTAAATTGATAATCCACTCTTGATTTGAAATAAAACTCACAACAATCATGCCATGAAATGAAACCTACAAAGTAATTCTCCAACTCTAAAAATTACAATCTCGTTCTTAATTCAAACTCTCAATGCCAACTTCATTCATGTGCTCCTGAATTAATAGAAGAAAATAACCAAATTTTTGTTATCTATGAACTCAATCATATTCTTCAAATAAACACTACACATATAATATGTTTCTTAATTTATAATCAACATAAATATAAGTTAGTGGGATGCATCCATCTAATTGATCATAAAATTCAGAAATCGAAATAACAAAAATGAAATTCAGAAATATAAATGAAATAAATAAAAAATCCTTACTCCTTGAGGGGGGCCTCCACAAGTAGATGGAAACATAACCAAGTTGAAAGATCAACCATGCATCTAGATGAGGAAAACTTCTATTTATATTAAAACAGAGTTTAAAATTTCATTGTTGCATAAATAATAATAACAACAATGATCCATAACATATCTGCTACACTTTTTTTATAAAGCCTCTGCAATAAATGTTCGGAGCTTCTTTAGCTAATAGAATACTAATTTAAGCTTAGAAAATATCCTTATCAAAAATCACTCATCATTTGCTATTTCACAAAGCAAATCATGAGGCATTCGTTTTGCTTCTCTCTCGCTTGTTGTAGCTAACCTGTTGAATTTCACCTTTGACCATTCAATTGGAACCTTCTTCCATACATTAGATTCATGAAGATAGGAGGAAAACATTGATTAGACTAATCGTTATCTCCCCATATATATTTTGATCTATCTAACTCTTTGGATCTTGTTCAATAATGGACTCAGCTACAAAATGAAATTTTGGCTGCAAAAACATCAAAATCCGGTAGCTGATGCAAATATCAGGAAAACAATAAATAGCATTAGTAACATATGCAATATGAGACAATTATATTCCTATCGAGATTTGAATCCATTTATTTGATGCCCGTTTATGGTTATGATGGTAAAAATAGGTGAAAATGATTTTTAAAAAGTAACAATTATGAGGCCCAACATTCCCCCACATGGAGGTCATTGCATGTCCTCATGCAAATATTCAAAACTGATAACCTTTCTTTGTCACTGCATTTCTTCATAAACTTGAGCTAGAACATCTAACTTTGTCTTATTTACACTTTTCTTAACAACTGTCATTCTGGGTTTCTTCATCATAATTTTGTATTTCAAACTTATGACCTTCTTTCTGAGAGACTTGTTCTTTTTCTTCAACTTTTTATTTTTCTTATGCCACACACCTAGGTTCAAGAGAATGTTATATTTCTGGGTCCTTTGTATTTAATTTTTTTCTTTTAAGGACTCATGTTCTTGTTTCAGGTGTTTGTTCATTATCTCCAGCTCATATATTTCTTACTTTAGAGTATTAAAGATTGGAGGTTATTATGGACTGACAGATTGAATTCCTTTTGCTTTACTTGAATCATATGTTCTCTTTTCTGGAGACTCAATATAATCATATATCTGTTGTTGTACCGGGTCAATTTCTGGTGACCTTATCTTTGGTGATGAATCAGTAGGTGAGAGAAACTTTGATTCCTCTTCCACTTCTAATCAACATACTTTGTGCATGGTTCCTTCATTTCTTTGTGAAGCCTTATGCTTCTCTGTAGAGTGAATGAAGGAGGTACATGTTTTTGAATGTTTCTCTATCCTGTTTTAGTTGCTTTTGTTTCTTTTGTGGATACATTTTCTTATTTTTCGTTGGATTTCTTTCTTCTAACATTTTTCTTCCTTACGTTTTCAAAAATATTCACCAAATAAGTTTCAAATTCTAAATTTTGTTCTTGTTCTGGAGGGTTTTCATCAGAGATTTTAGGAATTTTTCCTTCTACTTCTCCCTATTTTGCTACTGTTGGCTATGTCTTGCTTTTATTCCTTAAATTTATTTTAGACTACAAAAGTTTCTGAATTATATCCTAAGCTCTCTAAATGAGCTTCAATGAGAATTTTAAAGCGACTTTGGTGGTATATATTTTTGTCAAAAAACTCCATCTTCCTCTAAGTATTACCACACATTTTCTTTAAGCTATTAAGTGGGAAATAAGGTAAATTTATTTCATGCCCTTCAAGTAAGTGCATCATGTGAATAATATGGTAGAAAAGCACACTAACAAACCTACCCTCTCTTGGAATAAATTTATGGATAACTAGAAGAAAATTCCTCCATTTAGTTTTGAAGGTTGTGCTAGGAATACCTTCCTTGAAAACAATGATGTCCATGTTTGGATTCTTTAAGAATGTCCTCCAGTTTCCCCCTTCAATTCCTATATTTTTAAACCATGTTTCTCAAATCCTTGAGAGCCTTGTAACATTAGCTATGAAAGACTTTTTCACCACTATTCTGATATCTTCAATTTCGGCCTCTATTCCATCAAAATCTCGAGCAAATTATTTGTTCACCTCTCTGTAAAAACCATCAAGTTTTTCTATAAATTCCCACCATTGTACCTACTCCAACATTTTCTTGATTTGGGGATATCATTCCATAAATTTCTTCGCATTAGGCTCATTCCAAATAATTACCATCATGGTGGTAAAACCTCGTCTCACAATTGTTTCTGTGACAGGGTTATTGTAATGGGGTATGGTCAAGAGAAAGATGAGGGATATAAGTGAGGTCAAAAGTGGAATGACAAATATGAGTACAATTGAGATATGAGCAAGGATGAGAATGAAATGATTTTTCAAAAGAACAGATTATGAATGAATGAGCGAAAAAGTTAACAATAAAATAGGGTTTTTGAAATGGTGGGGCAATGTAATAATGGATGACATATGGGCTTCTACGATTAGTTTTAGATGATATGAAAGAATACTTACGATTTAACCTGTTGTAATAATTAGCTTGAATGGCAGTATTAACGTCTCTATTATTTCATACTTCTAATTTCTTACATTTATTATAAATCTAATACTTACATACCTCTGAATTGGTAATTCTAATGCTTGGTTGTTGCTTGTGATTTGTCCTGAGATACTTTCATTTGCCAGTTTTATCATTCTTCTTTTGGAGTCTTCAATGGTTCCAAACAATAATTTCCCATTAGTATCAGCAAAATAGAGTTATCACAACTTTAGATTAGTAATTCTGTAGCTATTATTTTTGAATGAAAAAGAGGGACATAAAGGCAAATGGGAATCAGATTTGGTTTGAAAAAGAAAAGTTAGGATGCCAAGAAAATTTGGTTTTCACCTTATACTTTCTGTATAAACATGCAAACATTTGTTGGTTTTTCACGTCTATACAATTTATTATTATTATTATTATTATTATTATTTATTTTATTTTATTTTATCTTATTTTATTTCATTTTTTTTTAAATTTGTTATATATATATATATATATTTCGAAAAGAAAGAAGTTTACAAATCAAGTTGGATTAGAAGGAAAATCCTTCTCAACCAACTTCGAATCAATAATGTCTTGCAAATTTTTAACAAATTATGCATTTGTCAATGGCTTATGATAAATTCTTAATTGGCCATTTACGAGGAAGGCGACTTTTTCTTCATCAATGGTCCTGATTCTAGCTGCACCATTATCAAAGATTGTTTCAATCACATAAGGCCCAAGCTAGTGAGTTTGAAATTTTCCTTCAAAATATTTGAACTTTGAATCAAAAAGTAATGCTCGATCTCCTGGCTGAAATTTCCTTTCATTTATGTAATTTTAATGCCACCTGGATGTTTGTTGTTGAAAAAATTTGGTTCTTTGGATAGCATCTTGTCTTATTTCATATAGTTCATTTAGTTGATATGTTCTTTGTCTTTGTGCCTTTGAAATATCAAGACCTAATTTGAGTGTTGTCTTGAAAGTTTTTACTTGAAACTCAATAGGAAAAAATACTTGCTTCCCATAAACAAGTTCATAGTGAGTATGTCCTGTAGTATTTATCCATGTGGTACAGTATGCCCATAAGACTTCTGGAATATTTTCCTACCCAATCTCTTATGTGAAAATTTTAGGTACCTATATTAATAGTGTAGTCCCTTATTGTTATTAGTATAGCCCCCTTATTGTTATTGTTGTACCCCTGTAGTCCCCATATTATTATTATTGTGCCCCATGAAAGCCCACTATTGTTATTTTTGTGCCCTTACATTATTATTGTTAGGTCGGCTAGGATTATATTCCGATCCCATGGACTCCTATATATAGAAAGGAGGTTTTATCATTTGTATCATCCAATAATTTTTCATTTATGTAATGTAAAGGAGGTTTCCCCCTCAAAGTGGTTGATTTCTAAGGCACTGATCTCTCTTTTCTTCTATTTTAGGATTTTTTTTTCATAACATTTGGTATTAGAGCTTTGGATTCTAGGGTTTCGATACTTCAAACAGGTCATCGTGATTTCGCTATAAAATTTTTTCTACAAAGTTGCAAAAGATAAAAAAACAAACCCATTTACGAATAAATCCTAATGAACCGCATGTAAAAATTTGAGATCTTGGTTCGAAATATGTTCAGAGATATGATCAATGGAAGTTGGGGTTTTTATGGGCTCCCAAATTTCATCTCAAAGAGGTGACCTTGGGAAAGTCATCATAACTCTCTCTCTGAGCATCGGATTGGAATTATGTAAACCGTATCTGAAAGTACACATACTTTATTTTCTTTTGTATCAATTTCAGATTCGAAGGAGGAAACAGTGACACGTGGCACACCGTACAAGTTCACTATACTGAACTAGTCCATAATTAGGTCATTGCGGGCGATTTGGCATAACTTTCCCTTGAAGAATCCAAATCATGTCAGACCCGTGGAATTGAAAGAAGATTCAAAGTGATACTAAAGGACCAAAGATAAAATATTGGGGATCCAAAATTACATAGATACATTAGTTTCAATATCGAGCTCCTCAAAATCAAGAAAAATGTGTGTATTTTTTTCAAATTCCATAAGTCTTGTTTGAAAAATCAGCTTGAAGTGATTCCAAGGGAATATGGAAGTGTAAATATCAATATTGGGTTCTAAAATTCCCCCTAAAAGTAATTCAACACCCATAAATCCCTTATAATACTCTTCAATGACTCATGAAGAGGAAGAAGTGAAACATGATATATCAAAATTACAAGACCAAGTGCACCAAATTTAGTTCTCGAAAAGAGTAACAAAAAATTAAATGGAATTTTTGAAGAAAGGCATGGAAGCTAAGATGGATGGCATGGAATATAAGATGGATGAAAAAATGAAAGGAAACTTGGAAGACATGAAGAATGATCTAAAAGTGAACATGGAAGGTTTGAAGGAACGTTTGACAAACTTGATAAAATAAATGATTCCTAATGGCGAAAAGGTAGTAGATGAAACTCATGATGAGAACAAAATAAATGTTAATCGTGATTTCATAAACTATGATGTTGGACTAAAGACCCACCATATTCCAAAGATTGATATGAGGAAGTTTGATGGCAAGGATCTCATAGCATGGATACTACAGATGGAGCAATATTTTGATCTCCATAATGTGAAAAACATATAAAAGGTAAGCATTGCAACTTTATATTTAGAGAAAAATACATTTGTACGGTATCGATGGCTTTTCTCTCATTAAAAAAAATGTCATTTGGTCAATTTTTATGGAGGAAATGATAACACAATATGAGGATACAAAGAGTGACACCTTCTTTAGCCAATTGGGAAATCTCAAACAAAATGTTTCAATGGTGGAGCACATTGAGGACTTCCAAAAATTGAATATAAGGGTAACTGGTATTCCAGAGGAAAACAAGATTTATGTCTTCATAGGGACTTTAAATGATAACATAAAACATGAGGTTTGACTTTGGGAACCTAATTCATTAGAGAATGCATTCAGGTTGGCAAGAAAATTTGAAAGTAAAATTATGGCGACAAGCAAGCCTACCACTCACATCTATAAAGATGGAAGTGTTGCTACTCCTAGACTTCCACAAACTATAAGGTTGACACCACAACAATTGGAAGAAAAAATAGAAAAGGGGCTTTTCTACAATTGTGGTATAAAATACATTAAAGGTCATAAGTGTGCTGAGAAGAAATTATTTTACATAGATTGTGAATGGGGGGAAGAAAATGAAAAAGAAACTTCAAAAGAAGAGGATATACACCAGTAACCAACCCTAGAGAAATAAGAAATGAATCTGACCATGTCTTGTAATGCATTGGAAGGAATTACCACTCCCTAAAATCTCAAGAGAGAAGGAGATATCAAGAATAAAAATGTAATAGTGCTAATTGATTCAGGTATTACCCATAATTTTATTCAGTGTAAGGTAGCCAAGAAATTGAATTGCTTCTATACCCAGCACTAGAGTTTAAAGCGATGGTTGCAAATGGAGGAACTATAAATTTCTCTGGAAAATTCCATAATATCAAGATAACCATGGGGGAATATGTATTGAATAGTCCAATGCTTTCCATTCCAATGGGAGGTGATCATGTTGTAATAGAAGTACAATGGTTACAATCCTTTGGGATGGTAGCTTTTAGTTTTCAAAATTTTTCTTGAATTTTTTTTTTCATAAGGAAAGGAATTTGAATTACGAGGTAGCATAATGAATCTGGGGAAAGATAGTAAGCTCTATTGTCATGACAAAGCTTCTCAATAAACAACAATGAGGCATAATTGCACAATTATGCTCACTTGAAGTCCCAACATCAAAATCATCTATTTCTCCAAATCTCCAAAAATTCTTGGACAATAATTCCAAGGTGTTTGAAATGCCCAAAGGACTCCCACATATTCATGATCATGATCATTATATTCATTTGATTCCAAAATGTGTTCCTCCAAACATAAGGCCTTACAGATATCATTATGTCCAAATGTTAGAGGGTGGTATAATTCAACCTAGTCAAAGTTCTTTCATTGCTCTAGTAGTATTGGTGCACAAGAAGGATGGATCATGGCACATGTGTCTGTATTATAGGGAGCTCAATAACCTCACTATTAAAGATAAATCTCCCATTCCCATGATTGATGAATTATGGATGAATTACATGGAAATTTTATTTTACCAAGTTGCATCTCCTCTCATAATATCATCAAATTGGAATGAAGGCTGAAGATATTCTCAAAAAAACATTTCAAACTCATCAAGGCCATTATGAATTTCTTTTCATGCCTTTTGGCCTTAGCAATGAACCTTATACATTTCAAGGGTTGATGAATTGCATTTTCAAACCCTTAGAAAGCATGTGTTAGTATTTTTTGATGATATACTACTATAAAGCAGGTCTTGGAAGGATCATGTTCAACATGTTGCTAGGGTGATCAAACTATTCGATGAGAAACAAATATATGAAAAAAACTACAAATGTTTCTTTGGAGTACAACAGGTGGAATATATAGGTCATATTTTATCTCAGGAGGGTGTTAAGTTAGACTCTAATAAAATTAAATCCATTAAGGAATGGAAAGTCCACACAACAATAAAGAAGTCGTTAGTATTTCTCGGGTTAACAGAGTATTATTGCAATTTTTTTTAGAATTATGGGAGAATATTAGCACCTCTAACAACATTATTTGAGAAAGATGAATTGTCATGGACTCATGAAGCAACTCAGGCCTTTGAACATCTTAAAGATGCAATGTGCCTATCACTGGTCTTAGCTACACCAAACTTCACAAAAACCTTTATTATGGAATGTGATGCATCGGGAAATGGAATTGGTGCTATTTTAATGAAAGAAGGAAGACCCATTTCTTTTGAAATTCATCCAATCAAGGAAAAGTATTTAAAAGAATCTATTTATCAGAAGGAAATGTTGGCAATACTACATGCACTAAAGAAATGGAGACCTTACCTAATGGGAATACACTTCAAGGTAAAAACAAATCATGATAGTCTTAAATACTTTTTGGAACAAAGACTATCTTCATAAGAGCAAAAAAAATGAGTAACAAAGATGTTGGGTTATGACTTTGAAATCATCTACAAAAAGGGAAGCTAAATGTTGTTGTAGATGCACTCTCAAGAAAGGATGAGGAGGTGGAAGCATTTCTTTGTGCCATTTCTATTATCCAACCATATAGGATAACCAAAAAAAGGGAGGAATGGATGAATGGTGAAGAAGTGTGGACACTAATTCAAAACTTGCATCAAGATCCCAGCACATATTATATGTTTAGTTGGAAGAATGATTCCTTTTGGTACAAAGATCACTTGAATCTTTATAAGAATTCCCAACTAAAAGAAAATATTATTTTGGAATTGCACATCTCTCCTGTAGGAGGACACTCAGGATTCTGAAAAAGTTACCATAGGTTGAAGAAATAATATTTTTGGGATGGCCTTAACTATGATATTCAAAATTTTGTGGTGGAATTTTTGGTTTTCCATCAAAATAAAGGTGATACAATTAATACCACGGGTCTGCTACAACCTTTATCCATTCCAAGTCAATGCTGGAAGGAGGTCTCAATGGATTTTATCACAGGTTTACCTAAGTCCGAAGGAAAGACTGTCATAATGGTAGTAGTTGATCGACTTTCACTGTTTCGGGGATTTAACACCCTAGAGGTTGGTTGGGATTCAACCTCCACAGAGCAGGGGCGTACTATTTAACAGAGACTCACACGATCATGCACGGTCATGAAAACGAAATAGAGCAGAACGAGAGGTTTACCCGTTGGTCCTACGTTTGAAGTAGATCCACGTGGAGTTCAAACTCCCTGCAACCGTCCTTCCTCGTTCACCTGAAATACAAGAAGAAACCAGCACAAAGGACAAGTTGTACAGTATATTTCTACTCTATATGTTAGCGAGATTCATATAAAACATTAAATAAATCATCATAAATGCTTGTATAACAAATATTATTCATACATTAAAGCATACACTAACACGTTTACTTCGGGAACAGCATGATACTTCTGTATTATAAAAATAGTACGTACAAAAGTAAGTGGAGAGATCAACTGATCCTTCCAAGGCCTTCGCAGACCGTCGTCCGGATCCGTCCAGCCCTTGCCTCGCTAAGACTCCTTCCAAATGAGTGCATACGAGATAACATATATAGGGATGTGTATCTCAAGGAAACAAGGGTTTCCTGAAATGAACTGGGAAAGTGCAGGAGGCACGGGGAATCAGACTTGGATAGGGAACCAACAGAGTATAATAATAATAATTCTCTCCCTCCCTTAGGCCATACATATGAGGTCTTTTTATAGTCCCTCCAAGTAGTTTCAGCAGTTGGAAACAGTTGGCCACGGGCTGGGGTAGTTGAACTACCTGAGTAACCATCAACCCATCGCGAAATTAGGGATTTTTATATATTTTTTAATCATTAAAATGGCATACGCAGAAAAGTCTAGCTGTACTCGCGTATACACGCGGAAAAACACGGGCATAGTCGCGTATGAAGGATTTTCCACTGTTTTTAAGTGAATTTGTCCAAGTATGTAGGAATGGGTGCCCATAAAGCCATGAAGCAATCATGAATCATGTCAAGGTGAGAAATGATGCTATAACAGATGCCCCCTAATATATGAGGTCAGAAGGGGTACATGATGGCCGAAATGTATTATGCACATAGAAAGAACTTCGCGAGGACAAGAGAGGACTTCACCAGATTTCAGCCTGCCAAAAACCAATGAAAGAAATCAGAGAGTCAACACATGCTGAGGCGGGCATACCCATGCTCAGTCAAAAATACATCATATATAGAAAAAGTACTGAATAGATCCAACATGTATACAAGTATAACTGAACTGAAAGTACATAGTGAATCATCTGAGCAGGGCCCGGAAATACAAGTCTGTATCAATGTCCAAGTATCACATATAGAAAGCTGAACAAAGATAGTGCAACTAGATGTCTGATCAAGTAACTGAATCTCCAAGTACCGGATCATAAGAGGCGGATCAAACGGTACAATCACGCAACTCGGGGATCGACATATAAGATGCTGCTGTGCTGAACTGCAACATATAAGGGTGGACGGCAACACTGGCAGAAACTGAGAGAACTGTCAACAGTGAACCGAGAAATGCTGATGCAACCCAAGGTCTTCACCGATCACAACGTCACAATTCTACACACTGGGAATAAATGAGCTGAAAAAAAAGACTCTAGATCTTGTTCCCCGAGCAATGAGTTGGAGTGCGTGGGAAAAGATCTGCTGGAAGGAAGGCATTAAGGCATCCCACATCAGTCCAGCGCGAGTGTAACCCGCAGGCCAAGATTTGGAAGGAATCGGACGAAGGAGATTGATGGAACCAAAACCGAAGTACGTTTCCGACGTGCACAAGATGAAGCTAGCGCACGGAAGAAACCCTCTGAACCAACCAATAATGAAAGCTGACACAGAGGCGAGAAATCCACCGATAGGCTCAAATGGAAATCCAGGTACTACACGAATCCCAAGTGTGATAATGTGTGCTGACGTCGAACACAGGGGAAACCACTCAGTCAAAGACCCATGATGATGATCAAATGCTGAGCACGAGGTCACCTATCAATGATGGAAATAGGCCCAAGGTGTGGCTCTAGGTTTTCTCTCAGAGCAATGTGTCGTAGTCGATAAGAAACAAACCCGCCGGCAAGAAGTCAATGGGGACCTTCTCAAACCAGCACGAGCAGAAGACCAAAACATCTGATGTGATAGAACATGATACTGACAAGACCGGGAAGGCCGACTGAATAATGAGTCAAGAGACACCGCAGAATGGCCGACTCAGGCTAGACTTCCCTTGAACAAAAACACGACTCTGTGATGACCATGGCAGTAAAAAATGACACTGTATAAGTCTGTCTTGCAGGAGGCAAAACAAACTCTCCATATGATTGGAAGAGATAACCAACCGGGGGAGAACTGACAAGTGAAACATGGTAAAGGCTGAACCTAGGTCAAACTAGAACCATCCCAAATGAAGGAAATATATATATATAAGTATATGTGCTTTGTTCAAGGGTGACAAACTGACTCTGTACTGCCATCGAAATAACGAAGATACATCCCGTTCCCGCTCTTTTTGTTATATTTAATTTTTTTTTGTCTTTTTCATAATAAGCCTGAAAAAGAATAAAAGAATGCTATGATACAATGGATAGAACGAGTATCAAGAAAGCAGATGCACTAGTTCCTGGGATTGGAACAATCCTATGCTCAATGCAAGGTGGCGAAAACTGGTCAGTGATACTCAGAGGAACGTTCCATCCATGGGTATAAAGGTGTCAAGTTGTGATAGCTAAGTGCATGCAATGGTTAACTTGTACAGAAAGTCAAGGTCAAAAGTTGGCTTAAACATCGAGTCCAAATGAAGCCGGCTAAAGGCCAGGATAAACAAGCAGCCAATATGCAATGCAGTAATACAACTTAACGACACCGGGGAGCCTCTAGGGTATAAGCCAGAAAAAGATAAGTGATGAAGGAGAAGAATGAAGCTTCAACACGAAAGACATGGCGGGACTAAAGAGGACTCCCGAGCCTACATAAAAAGCAGCATGGGCAACAAGTGATAGCGAGGAACTAACTAGGAAGCCCATGTAAAGGAAGGCTCTACCACCAAGTCATGATTTAAAAATCGGCGAGTGAAAATGGTATAATACTCATGACCTGATGGGATCGACCCTAAGGCAAGTGATCAGTATGGAGGCTAGAATGCAAGATGCAACGGAAAGTGATTCCCTAACCTATATGCCAGTGAAGATCATATACCTGCCGTAAAGAGTCTGAACACATGGGCCAAAAACCGGGAAAATCTGGAAAATGTCAAAATGTACCTGAAATATACCAAACTGGGCACTTCCAAGCAATCGAGTTATACAGCATAAGACAGATCGAAAAAATAAGCACAAGGAAATTTTTGCGAAAATTTTCAATTTTTTAGCCATAAATACACAAATTACCTCTCGAATGGTTCATTATTGCATAGCTGATTTGGAAAAAGAGCTCTGGAGCTAAAAACTTGTTTCGTCAAACCAGCAACAACCGACCGTCGGAATTCAGCGAAACTTCAGGTAGGCTCCTTATTCATCCTGTTGATTCATTTTGTCCGTTTTAAAATTTAAAATTAAGTGGATTTTTACCTGGAAACCCTTATTAAAAAACGCGTACCTGCGCATACGCGGGTTCAAAGAAGGAAAGCCGCGTGTACACGCGACTGTGCACAGCGAAACTAGCGTATGCGCAAGTCCGAATTTTAAAAATGAGTTTCTAATGAAAATTTTAATGAATTTCTTCAGGATGACAATTTCATGGAGGGAACGCGAGCATAGTGCAGTGGACCAAGAGGTCATGGAAGACCGCGCAGCACAAAATGTCCTCCGAAACTGTGGATTATTCAAATTTTTCAAAATGCTCAATATGAAAAGTAATGTGAGATTGCTTGAAATGCTGGTAAATTATTGGGAACCGGATCAGGATTGTTTCATCATTGATCAAATGCCACTACGCATAGAGGTGGAAGATATATACTTCATCACTGGACTCTTCAGAAGGGGAGACCCAGTGGATCTGCACGGAAAGCCCCTGGGAGGGTTAACCGTGGAGGACTATGTCCAACTCTATTGCATAGAAGATTCCAAGAAAGTTGGCACACAGATTGCAATCAGAGATATCAAAGACTTGCACATGAAGATCCTCCTATTCACCATCGGCAGAGTGGCAGGATCTGCCTCACTGCATCAGGCGTCCAGGACGCACATGAGCATAGCTGTAGAGTGCTTAATTCATGTGTATGATTGGTGCACTGCCCTGCTACTGAACATGAAACAACAAGTGACCTCCATTCGCAAAACACATACAAAACACTTTGGCTATGGAACCATTTTGACTACATTCTTCTTCGAGAGAGTTCCAGCTTTGAGACCCAAAGTCATCTCAACTATCAGCAGCCCTCGCGACCCAAGAATTGCCCGTTGGGCAGACATGATGAAGAGACTGGGGGGCAGCGAGGTACCCCGAACTACCTGGGATGATGAGTTCTTCTTATGGTGGAGAGAACAGATCATCGCGGTAGATGACTATCCCTATGCCGGGATGGATTTCCGAGGAGATCCAGATCTAGTACTTCCACCCGGTGCAGCATGGGGAGCAGTCGGTAAGTTTTTTCAAAAAATTTTAACTTATATGATTTTTTGGATTTTTCAAATATGTATGAAAAATGAAAAACAAACATGTTTTTGGATTGGATTCATAATGACTGACAAATAAAAATGATCATGTTTCAGATGTTGGACCAGTGCGTCCTGAGGGCCTAGCACGTCACAAACGCCGCAGAGGTGAAGCAGAGACAGCGGATTCTGACAGGACCCTCCAGGCCGTGCAGAGAAACTTGGAGGGACTGACCCGCCAAATCCCTCTGGCTGCTGTGGAGGACTTGCCCGAAGCCGTCCAGAGACGGGTTGTAGGAGTACCCCGGGACTGGGTTAGACTGTTCCGCCGTGTGGCCACTGCAGTGATGTTCTATAGGAACGCTGGGCAGGGTCCTCAGGATTAGACAGATTTTCATATTGGATGACTGTATATTGTTTGAGACTGAACATGATGGGGCATAAGCCCAAGTTTTGTACGGCATTGATGGATCCAAAATTTTGTGAAGTTTTTTGACATACTGATGATATATATATACAGCGATATTTTGATGTGATGTGATAAATGTATCAAATGTATGATGTTTTTGATGATTTAGATTTTATTGTATTGAATGATTAATATGCCAATCTAAAGCTTGATTAGCTAATGAGTCGGCAAACCAATTGTCAGCTCGAGGAATATGAATGAATGTTAAAAATTGAAATGACCTTTGTAACAAACGTACCCTCAAGAACAATCGTAATAAAACTGGATCTCGTACACGATAAGTGTTGTTCAACTGCGACACCACCAGCTGGGAGTCCAAGAAAACTACCAACGAATCAACACCCAAAGATATTGCCTCCGAGAGTAGATGAATGACTGCAGTGTATTCTGCTACATTATTGGAGACGGGACTAATCTGAGACCCCTCTTGATACCAACGGCTGACCGGGAAGGATAATGAAGAACCCAAGCCGCGGAAGCTAAGTTCCGAGTGTGTCTACTAGCACCATCGGCGAAACCAAAATGACTCATGACATCAACACAACCTGCCAAAGCAGATCAAAAAACATCACCATCTCATCAAAAATCGAAAATCAAAACAGATATGTACAAGACAAAAAACTACTATACAAAGCAAAATGCCAGGCCAAAGCCTAGGCATAGTACTTCTTCAAATAGAGCCCATTTCGGGGCTCCGGCAACTCGTTCCCTTCGAAGTCAACCAAGGTATACGCTCCTTTCTTAAGGACCTTTTTGACGATATAGGGGCCATACCACATCGACTTAAACTTTCCTGCCCCCAAGGCATCTTTTTCTTGGGCATAGACCAAAACAAGGTCGCCTTCGGAAAAGACCCTAGGCTTAACCGCCTTATCGTACTGGACTTTGACTCGGTTTTTATGCGCTTCGTTCAACGTGGCGGCATCTCGACGCTGCTCATCAAGATGTTCCAGATGAAGAAGCCGCTCTGCCAGACTAGAAGTGTCGGGAAGAAGCTCAACAGCCAGTTTAAGGGAAGGAATCTCGCATTCAATGGGAAATACGGATTCCACCGTATATATTTGAAACGAAAGGAGTAAAGCCAGTTGCAGTTTTAACTGACGTCCTGTACGCCCAGAGTGCAGGATATAGCATAATGTGCCAGTTGGATCTATGTTTATCAATCGTCCGTTGAAGAATTGTCTTCGAGGACTTATTCACGGCTTCCACCTGGCCATTGGCCTGAGGATAATATGGAGATGAATGCTCCTGCCGGAAACCCAATTTAAGAGCCAACTCAGCCATCATACTGTTTTGAAAGTGACTGCCATGGTCAGTGACAATCTCTCTAGGTATACCGAAACGAGCAATAACTTGGTTGAAGAAGAAAAGAGCTGCAGTCTCACCATCGTTCCCAAAAGTAGGCATAGCTTCGACCCACTTCGTAAAGTAGTCTACTGCTACGATAATGTACTTGTGACCTTTTGCCGAAGGCGGGTTACAAGTAGTATAATCCATACCCCACTTTGTAAAGGGGCCGACAGTAACGACTGGAAAAATGGAGCTGGATGAGCGCGCATTTTTCGAGTATACACTTGACAAGGATGACACTTCTTGACCGATTCAATACAATCTTTGAAAATCGAGGGCCAGAAGTAGCCAGCGCGCAAAATCTTTTGGGCTGTAGCAAGCCCTGATAAATGACCCCCACAAGCTCCACCGTGAGAATCATTAAGCACAGCCTCGGCTTCTTCGAAAGTTAAGCAGCGTCTTAGGATTGAATCAACCCCTCGACGGTACAAAGCATCACCAATAATCAGATAACTTTTAGCTAAGTGACGCAGCTTACGACGCTCATCTTTCGAAAAAGAAGAGGGAAACTTCGCAGTTTGGAGATATACAATGATGTCCCCATACCAAGGATCTTGTGGAGAGATCAGAAACAAGTGTTCGTCTGGAAAGGACTCATCATAGATCATCGCCTCTCCACAAGGCAACTCGGAGATCAATTCCGCAAAAACTAATGACTTCTTGGATTTGGCAGACATGAACCCTAGATCAAATTCTTGTAAAATCACAATCCATCTGTTATATTTGCCCCCAATCACTCGCCTGCTGAGGACAAACTGAAATGGATTGGCAGCTGCCAAGACATAAGTTTTGCGAAGAATAATATAATGCCGGAGTCGCTGCACAGCATGAACTGCTGCTAAGGCTAAATTTTCTATCGGGGTGTATCGCAGTTCAGGTCCTACCAGTCCTCGACTAAGGTAGTAAATAACATGCTCAGCCAGAGCATCATCCTCCTGAACCAGAACCATACCAATGGTAGATTCTGCTGTAGCCAGATACAAAAGAAAATCTCTGCTATAATCGGGTGGACTCGGTAAAGGAGCAGAGGTCAATGCCTTTTTCAAGGCATCGAATGAGCGTTGAGCATAGTCGTCCCAAAGAAAAGGGACTCCTTTCTTCAACAGTCTCATATATCCCTTTGTAATCTCAGCATAGTTAACGATAAACCTTCGAAGAAAGTTAGACTTCCCTTGGAGACTTTGAAGTTGACGGATTGAAGACGGGGGAGGCAACCGAAGTATTGCCTCAACCTTGAAGGGATCTACCCTTATCCCTTCACTAGACACGATAAATCCCAACAGCCGACCGGATGTTACCGCGAAAACGCACTTGTTCGGATTCAAACGATTTTTATAAAAACGACATCTCTCAAATATTTGCCGGAGGTGTCCTGGATGATCCATCCTCTTTCGAGAATGAGCAGCTAGATCATCTAAGTATGCCTCGATAATTTTCTTGATGTCGTGGAAGGCGTAAGACATGGCCCGCTGAAATGTAGCTCCAGCATTTTTAAGACCAAAAGGCATTTTCTTATATGCAAACGTACCCCAGGGACAAATAAATGTGGTCTTATGTTGATCTTCTGGACGGATAGTAATTTGATTGTAACCAGAAAAACCGTCCATGAAGGAGAAAATCTCGTTACCGGCACACTCGTCAATAATATGATCAATGAAAGGTGTGGGGTAATTATCTTTAGGACACGCCTTATTCAGGTCTCTGAAATCGATGCACACTCGAATCGTTCCTTGCTTTTTATCTACCGGAAAGGGGTTTGAAACCCATTCAGTCAGAGGAACTGGGAAAATGAATCCCGCCTTAAGCAGCTTTTCAACTTCAGCTTTGATAGCTGCTGCCTTCCTAGGATTAACCGGACGAAGTTTTTGCCTGACCGGCTTAGCATTTTCATACGTCTTGATCTCATGCTGGACAATAGATGGATCTATGCCAGGCATTTCCTCATAAGACCAAGCAAAAACATCCCTATACTCTTTGAAGAGCCCGGTATAGATTTGAACTTCTTCACGGGAACATTCAGCTCCAATGAAAACGTTCTCAATAATGTTGGGATTCCTGGAGATGTTCACCGGGATAGTCGGAGAGATCACAGCCATGTTCCCTTCAGCATAAACCTGTGCTGGTGCTAAGGGGCTCAAGACTGGGTGAACAGGTCCAGGAGACTGAGGACTTGGAAAACTAGCCTCGACTTTGCTCAAGTCAGGTAGGAAGTAAGACCGATGATGCAAGTCATCCCACGGTCTCTCTATACCTGTCATTGCTTCCAGGATGGCCTCTTCAGATGGAAGAGTGGTATCTAGACAATCCTGGGCAGAAGAAGAAGTAAGCGTCCAAGCAGGAGCCACATCACCATCCAACTCTTCCGGCGAAAGAGGAGCTGGATCAGACTCTGCAGTGTCAACAACAGACTGATATGCAATCTCAGCTGCAGAAATCGGGAATGCCATTCCACCCACTTGCCCTTCCTCCAAAGTGGTCGTTGGGGAAGGTAAGGTCCAAGGGTCCGAAAAATAATGAGTTCGAAAGAACTCTCTTCGAAGGGGAGCCTTGGAGGATGAAATAGCATTGATAGACACCTTAGGAGGAGGAAGATCAAAAGATCCCATCAGGGAAGAATACATTCCAACTCCCAGATTCTCGATAGGTGCCTTCGTATTGTCCAACTTAGGGACAGATGAGTCAGGAGGCGCATCCAGGTCTACAGGAGGACAGTCCAGTTGATCCACCGTAACTATCCTCCCTTCGTGGGGGAAACATACTATCAGAAATAGTGAAGATGCAATGGCATCCATATCATATATCCAGTTTCTCCCCAACAGAAGGTTGTAGTCCAAGGCTGCATCTACTACCTCAACCTCTATGTTAACGGTTTTGCCCCCAACACAGATGGGCAAAGCCGGGACAATACCATGGGGCCTATGAGAATGGCCATCGAATGCAGTAAGAATAATGTTAGATGGAACAGCTTTGGGAGATCCTAGTGTCTTCCAGCATGCGAGAGACATCACGCAAGTAGAAGCACCCTCATCAACGACCGTGCGAAAGATATTAGTCTTCCGGTACGATGATTTAATATGGAAGGCCATATGATGAGGAAGTCTCTTCTTAAAATTCTACATATCAAAGGTAATCAGAAGAGAATTTTTCGGATCTATAGCTCCAATGGCAGTGAGCAAAGCACTGCGCTGAGCCGGACAAGACTGGAGTACCTCTAAAGCTGACATAGCACAAGGACTCTGCGCCAGATCTTCTACAATCGAGTAGTTCTGGGCAACCCTCATGTTCGGATTAATCGTTGACCGCTTAGAAGATGCTTTTGGCATCCGAGGCATAGACTCGACAGTTGGCTTCGTGATGTGAAGCGGCTCAGTAGCATCAGGAACTTCCTTAGCTTTCGAAGATTCCTCTCCGCCATAATCACGGGATCTCGTAGCGACATCCACGTGAGAACTCATCATAAAGATATTCGATGGAATTTCCCCTTCCTGGGCACCTCCAGAGGAAGCCCCAGGATTTTGATTCGCGCCAGCAATTAATTGCTGCCCTTGGGGAAAAGGGTTTGTTAGCACAGCCTGGGAACTAGAAGAACCTTGCTGAGATAACAGGCGCTGAGAATCCTGAATTTTCAGGCAAAGATGCGTGAGATGGTCTCCAGCACAAAGCTTGCACGGAAACTTAACTTTCTTTTTCTCCTTTTGCCCTTCACCAACACGCTCGTTGGTCTTATTTGCATTGCCCTTCCCATTCTTTCCCTTCTTCTTGTTATTACGTCCCTTCTTCTTCCCATCGGACTGTTGATTTCCTTTGGGTTCAGAAGATTGGACAGCATTAATGGACAAAGACTAGGAAGGTGAAGAAACAGCAGGCACAGCCTGACCAGAAGAAGCAGATTGTAAAGACAACTGCTGCAATTGAGAAAGAAGGCTGGCTGCACTACTACTGACCGATCTGAAAAGTCCGTCACCATGCGGACCAGGTTTGGGTTTCGAGAGATCCAATTTGGACGAGGAGCATTAGGCAAATACTTGTAAAGCATGCCAGACTAAGAATAGATCAACTCTAACTGCTGGGCCCTAAAGATGGCCTGCTCCTCGGAATATACCCCTGACATGGATACATCCTTTGAAATATCTGACTGAAGCGACTTCAAAAACCACTCGAGAAGGAACTCACCTGGAATATGGGCTTTGATAAGCCTCTTCCTTCTCCTCCATTCCTGAATATGATCCGAAATGTGAGTTGCCTCATCCTGCTTAAAATTAGCCAGGAGTTCGGTCCCAGCCTCATATCTGACGGGC
The DNA here is from genome assembly GCA_034641835.2 of Pinus albicaulis. Classification (NCBI taxonomy): domain Eukaryota; kingdom Viridiplantae; phylum Streptophyta; class Pinopsida; order Pinales; family Pinaceae; genus Pinus; species Pinus albicaulis. The sequence goes on from CM076580.1 coordinate 1,136,584,296, forward strand.
AACTGAAAATGGTTAAGAAAAGTGACAGCCAGTTCTCCAAATGTGGCGAAACTGCCCCCAGTAAGCTCTATATACCACTTGGCGGCGTTTCCAGTTAAGGTGCGCTGAAATAATCTCAATCTAATCGAATCGTCGATCAGAGAGTTGGATGAACACCATAAGTGGAATGTGGTGACATGGTCTGCCGGATCTTCACCATTCTTACCTTCGAACTTAGGAATGTCTGAAGGAAGTTTGGTTGGAACCGGAGGCCAACCCGGACTATACTGAATCGGGTCATTAGTTAACTTCGCCAAGTCTGGCAAGTTTAACGTTGCCAGAAATGGTAATCGCGGCGGAGCCTGAGAATTCCATCCTTGATGGGATGGATTTCACACATTCTGAAAAGAATAGCCTGGATTTGATGAGGCACCAGGCTGCCAGAAAGGACCCGTAGAAAACGGAGAAGAACCTCCTCCCCACGCCGAGTTACCAAGACCCAGGCTAGTTCCCCCCGCTGAAGTATTGACTGAAGATGTAAGCCCCTGGTAGGGGTTCCATGCATTAGATAGAGGAGAAAAAGACTGATAAGCACTCGATGCAGGGAAAGAAGCATTCCCTGGATGACTCGCGATGAACTGATTCCCTGCCCCCGAGGTTGCAAACATAGGATTCCACCCCATAAAAGCAGTCGAACTTGGCCCCTGAGCCCAAGGATTGAAACTTTGGGTCTGGGACGTAAAAGGAAACGACCCTAAAGAAGGATTGGGACTAGGAATATGCCCAGTCCTAAAGGGGAAACCCTGAAAAGAAGCTGATCCACTAGCCATGTTGGACATGGGCGTAGATCCAGCTGCACCGGCGGTAAAGGAAAAAGAGGGATTTCCAGCAATGGACATCCCTGAAACAAAGGGACCAGATTGAGAAGCATATGCTTGGGTGAACCCAGAGCCAAACATAGCAGTGCTAGAAGCACTCGAAGATAGAGCAAGAGTGCCCCCTGCCTCGACAGAAACAGGGGTCTCAATGCCCGCAGCACTCACGGTAGAAGCCGCGTTCCCAGTCGTGGCCATCGAAAGATAAGAAAGATATGGAAGATCCGGCGGTCTCTCAGACTCCGGTCCGACGTACTCTATAACAAACGGATGATCAAGAGGAAGAGGAGATGGACCTGTAGCTGCAGGCTCAGGTATATCTTCTATCTGAAAATCTTCCTCCTGAGGAAACACTACCCTCGAGGTGAGCGAAACGCTCCTCTCGGAACCGACACCGGAATCAGCAATGAAACCTTCAGACCTTAGTGGAGGATCTCTCTCCACAGCGTCAGACTCTACAGGGTGAAAACCACCTGCTAGATCGCTCCTACGCCTTCTCGAAGAGGGCTCTGCACTCTCGGGAGATAACCCCCGGACTCTCCTCGAACGTCGAGGCGCTTGATCAGCCACTTTTACAAATTTATTATATTAGACTCAAGAAAAGTGAAAAGCTAGGCAAGCTAGGAGAAAAGAGCACTCACTAAAATCAAAAACCCTGAGAAACAGCAAGCAAACAGCCTCCAAGTATTTCCGCTCCGGGTGATGAGGACCGGACACCAAAATACAGGAAAGCGAAGTATAGGACCTTCCGAAAGCAGTCTGGGATGATTAGGGCCCGGAACAACTAGCGAAGGTATCAGAAACAGTTACGCCGACCTCCTAACAACAGCCTTTGCCGGCTCAAGCACCCAAGCTTCGCAAGGGCACCCCCCAGAAGTACTGCTGGAAGTGATGCGACGTCTGCCTCAGGTACCACGGGTATTCCCCCCCGCAGTCACCTGTGTGGAACCTAGGAACGGCAACTATGGACACCAATCCGTATCAGAAGCTGGGCGGAATGGTCTTGAGGTTAGATTCAGCTAATCGGAGGGGGGGTATCCCTCTTCTTAACCTTCACTTCCCCTCGCGCTTGACTCTCGGATGAGAGCTTTCCCAGTCCACCTCACGGAGTTGGATTTCGCTCAATTAGTAAACTTCTATGTCTGTTTGAGCGGCCTTGAAGAGTTAACTCTCCTCTCTCCTATTCCAAGGCCCTACAACCTAGCTAGTTGGTGATTGACACTAAATAAAACTTGCTAGTTGATTTTAGATTTAATCGCTTATTTTAAGGGCTGTTGTATTAAGTCACAAGGATATGGAGTTGAAACCAATGATGTTCTGACGCTAAAGAAATTAATAAAAACCTGACTACATGCACATGCAGTTCTTAGTCTTTCGATGAAGAGCAATTTCTATGTAAGTTCTACGAGGCTAAAAATGTATTTTTTTTTTCGAATTACAAACTCACACGCACAAAAATTAAGAAGCTAACTAAATGATTCAATGCACCTAATGCAAATGACCACTAACATGTAAATTCTAAGATGCCGAAAGTCCCTTGAAACAAGGTGAAATTTCCCAAAAGGCTCCTTCAGTTTCAACTAATCTTTTGATATCCAGAAAGCTAATTCTTGCAAACAAGAACTCTTAATATAAGACACCAAAATACTCAACAAGAAAAAAGAAGAAATCAAAAGACAACCTCCCTTCACAATCAAGCGGGAAACTAGAAGCAAGAAAATTCACTAAAGTCCCAAAAGATGAAGCCAAACGAAAATGAAAAAGGCAACAACAAAAACAAAAACAAGAAACAATGTTTTTTGAGTTTTTGATATGCAAAAACAAAAATCAAAACAAATGTTTTTGGGCTTTTCAGTTTTATAAAACAAGAGCTTCAAGAAAACCAAGAACAACTATCTCAATCCAAGCCAAAATGAGACCGAATTTGAAGCATAAACTCCAACTATGCCCCCAAACCTTATAAAACTAATGATAGCAAGATCAATAAGGGCAACGGAAAACTAAAAACTCAGTCAAACAGCCAAGAGAAATAGTGCAAATTTGTTGCAACACAAAACTCCAAAGAAACAAGAAAAGATCTTCGAAAAATGCAACAAAATCCTAGCTTACGAAACTCAAGAAAACCAATCGAAAACAAAGCAAAGAATGCAATGCAAAGCACAACACAAAGACAGGAGCGAGTCAGTGAGCAAAAGCTCTCTGTTCTGGTAAAACAGAACAGCCAAGAACGCTCAGAAAGCGATCTTGGAACTCAATCCAGGAGTGCTAGCACCAACAAGAACACTTCGCCAAAAGATCAGTTTTCGGGCAAACGAAAGAGAACCAAGACTTAAAACCACTTCTGTCACACTCCATTAAGTACAAAGACACTGCAAACACAGGCCTCCACAGCCAGAACAGACCAAAAACACCAGAATCTTGAAATTTCAAATTCAGCCTAGGTATACGCGACCTTGCAGTTATGCAACAGGCGTGTATACGCGTCTGTGTTGAGGGAAAACCGCGTATACGCGGTTCCTTCTACACAAACTCGCGGGTATACGCGACTGTGTGCAAGAAAAACTGCGTATACAAAGAAATATAATGAAAAATAAAAAGTACAAGCCTGGGAAAGGTATAAAAGCTTCAAACTGACTGCAAGAAAGCAAACTGACATTTTGTAGGCGAGAAAAGCTGGCCAGCAGCCTACCAAGCAAAATTTGAAACAACCCAACGGGAGAATCACAAAAATGTGATTCCCAGTTCTTCATTATTCGTTTCGGGGATTTAACACCTAAGATTTTGGTTGGGATTCAACCTCCACAGAGCAGGGGCGTACTAATTAATAGAGACTCACACGATCATGCACATTCATAAAAACGAAATCGAGTAGAATGAGAGGTTTACCCGTTGGTCCTACGTTTGAAGTAGATCCACGTGGAGTTCAAACTCCCTACAACCGTCCTTCCTCTTTCACCTGAAATACAAGAAGAAACCAGCACAAAGGACAAGTTGTACAGTATATTTCTACTCTATATGTTAGTGAGATTCATATAAAACATTAAATAAATCATCATAAATTCTTGTATAACAAATATTCTTCATACATTAAAGCATACACTAACACGTTTACTTCGGGAACAACATGATACTTCTGTATTATAAAAATAGTACGTACAAAAGTAAGTGGAGAGATCACCTGATCCTTCCAAGGCCTTCGCGGACCGTCGTCCGGATCCGTCCAGCCCTTGCCTCGCTAAGACTCCTTCCAAATGAGTGCATACGAGATAACATATAAAGGGATGTGTATCTCAAGGAAACAAGGGTTTCCTGAAATGAACTGGGAAAGTGCAGGAGGCACGGGGAATCAGACTTGGATAGGGAACCAACAGAGTATAATAATAATAATTCTCTCCTTCCCTTAGGCCATACATATGAGGTCCTTTTATAGTCCCTCCAAGTAGTTTCAACAGTTGGAAACAGTTGGCCACGGGCTGGGGTAGTTGAACTACCTGAGTAACTATCAACCCAGCGCGAAATTAGGGATTTTTTATATATTTTTTAATCATTAAAAAGGCATACGCGGAAAAGTCTAGCTGTACTAGCGTATACATGCGGAAAAACACGGGCATAGTCGCGTATGAAGGATTTTCCACTGTTTTTAAGTGAATTTGTCCAAGTCTGTAGGAATGGGTGCCCATAAAGCCATGTAGCAATCATGAATCATGTCAAGGTGAGAAATGATGTTGCAACACTTATAGTATGCACACTTTTGTGCGTTATCTCATCTATTTAAAGCAAGTATAATTTCTAGTGCATTTATGGAAACTATTTAAAAGCTACATGGAAACCCAAAAATTATTGTAAGTGACAGAGATCCCATTTCTACAGGAAATTTTTGGGCGGAATTATTTTCTTGTTTGGGTACTCAATTAGCTCATAGCTCATCTTATCATCCTCAATCCGATGGTCAAACTGAGATAGTAAATAAATGTTTGGAAGGATATCTTCGTTGTTTTGTATCTGATAAACAAACACAATGGTTCAAGTGGTTACCTCTCGCTGAATGGTGGTATAAGACTTCCTTCCATACTGCAGCAAAAATGACCCCATTTATGGCACTTTATGGATATCATCCACCATCGATTACATCATCTTTAAGGGAAAATTCGAAGGTTCAAGCAGTCGAAGATCACATCGAGCATCAGTAAGAATTTCTCCAACTCTTAAAGGATAACCTGAATTTGGCACAAAATCGAATGAAACAACAGGCAGATCAACATCGCAGCGAGAGAATTTTTTATGTAGGAGATTGGGTATTTTTACGGCTACAACCATACAAACAAATGTCCCTCAAGCAAGCTAAGAAGGATAATAAATTATCACCAAAGTACTATGGTCCTTACAAGGTGTTGCAAAATATTGGTATTATGGCATACATTAAAGGTCATAAGTGTGCTGAGAATAAATTATTTTACATAGATTGTGAATAGGGGGAATAAAATGAAAAAGAAACTTCAAAAGAAGAGGATATACACCAATAACCAACCCTAGAGAAATAAGAAATGAGTCTGACCATATCCTATAATGCATTGGCAAGAATTAGCACTCCTTAAAATCTCAAGAGAGAAGGAGATATCAAGAATAAAAATGTAATAGTGCTAATTGATTCGGGTAGTACCCATAATTTTATTCAGTGTAAGGTAGCCAAGAAATTGAATTGCTTCTATACCCAGCACTAGAGTGTAAAGTGATGGTTGCAAATGGAGGAACTATAAATTTCTCTAGAAAATTCCATAATATCAAGTTAACCATGGGGGAATATGTATTGAATAGTCCAATGATTTCCATTCCAATGGGAGGTGATCATGTTCTAATAGGAGTACAATGGTTACAATCTTTTGGGATGGTAGCTTTTAATTTTCAAAACTTTTCTTGAATTTTTTATTTTCAGAAGGAAAGTAATTTGAATTACGAGGTAGCACAACAAATCTGGGGAAAGATAGTAAGCTCTAATGTCATGACAAAGCTTCTCAATAAACAAAAATGAGGCGTAATTGCACAATTATGCTCACTTGAAGTCCCAACATCAAAATCATCTATTTCTCCACCTCTCCAAAAAGTGTTGGACAATAATTCCAAGGTGTTTGAAACACCCAAAGGACTCCCACGTATTCGTGATCATGATCATGCTATTCATTTGATTCCAAAATGTGTTCCTCCAAACATAAGGACTTACAGATATCATTATGTCCAAATGTTAGAGGGTGGTATAATTCAACGTAGTCAAAGTTCTTTCATTGCTCCAGTAGTATTGGTGCACAAGAAGGATGGATCATGGCACATGTGTTTGTATTATAGGGAGCTCAATAATCTCACTATTAAAGATAAATCTCCCATTCCCATTATTGATGAATTATTGGATGAATTACATGGAAATTTTATTTTACCAAGTTGCATCTCCTCTCATAATATCATCAAATTGGAATAAAGGATGAAGATCTTCCGAAAACAACATTTCAAGTTCATCAAGGCCATTATGAATTTTTTTTCATGCCTTTTGGCCTTAGCAATGAACCTTATACATTTCAAGGGTTGATGAATTCCATTTTCAAACCGTTAGAAAACTTGTGTTAGTATTTTTTGATGATATACTAATATAAAGTAGGTCTTGGAAGGATCATGTTCAACATGTTGCTAGGGTGCTCAAACTATTGGATGAGAAAAAAATATATGAAAAAACCTACAAATGTTTCATTGGAGTATAAGAGGTGGAATATATAGGTCATATTTTATCTCAGGAAGGTGTTAAGTTAGACTCTAATAAAATTAAATCCATTAAAGAATGGAAAGTCTACACAACAATAAAGAAGTCGTGAGTATTTCTCTGGTTAACATAGTATTATCGCAAGTTTTTTTAGAATTATGGGAGAATAGTAGCACCTCTAACAACATTATTTGAGAAAGATGCATTTTCATGGACTCATGAAGCAACTTAGGCCTTTGAACATCTTAAAGATGCAATGTGCCTAGCATTGGTCTTAGCTACGCCAGACTTCACAAAAGCCTTTATTATGTAATGTGATGCGTCAGGAAATGGAATTGGTGCTATTTTAATGCAAGAAGGAAGACCCATTGCTTTTTAAAGTCATCCAATCAAGGAAAAGTATTTAAAAAAATCTATTTATCAGAAGGAAATGTTGGCAATACTACATGCACTAAAGAAATGGAGACCTTACCTAATGGGAATACACTTCAAGGTAGAAACAAATCATGATAGTCTTAAATACTTTTTGGAACAAATACTATCTTCATAAGAGAAAAAAAATGGGTAACAAAGATGTTGGGTTATGACTTTGAAATCATCTACAAAAAGGGAAGCTAAATGTTGTTGTAGATGCACTCTTAAGAAAGGATGAGGAGGTGGAAGCATTTCTTTGTGCCATTTCTATTATCCAACCATATTGGATAACCGAAAAAAGGGAGGAATGGATGAATGACAAAGAAGTGTGGACACTAATTCAATACTTGCAGGAAGATCCCAGTACATATTATACATTTAGTTGGAAGAATGATTCCTTTTGGTACAAATATCACTTGAATCTTTATAAGAATTCCCAACTAAAAGAAAATATTCTTTTGGAATTGCACATCTCTCCTGTAGGAGGACACTTAGGATTCTGAAAAACTTACCATAGGGTGAAGAAATATTTTTTTTGGGATGGCCTTAACTATGATATTCAAAATTTTGTGGCGGAATTTTTGGTTTTCCAGTAAAATAAAGGTGATACAGTTAAGACCCCGGGTCTGCTACAGCCTTTATCCATTCCAAGTCAATGCTGGGAGGAGGTTTCAATGGATTTTATCACAGGTTTACCTAATTCCGAAGGAAAGACTGTCATAATGGTGGTAGTTGATAGACTTACTTGTTTCGGGGATTTAACACCCTAGAGGTTGGTTGGGATTCAACCTCCACAGAGCAGGGGCGTACTATTTAACAGAGACTCACACGATCATGCACGGTCATGAAAACGAAATAGAGCAGAACGAGAGGTTTACCCGTTGGTCCTACGTTTGAAGTAGATCCACGTGGAGTCAGCATTCCACCATAGCCGTCCTTCCTCTTTCACCTGAAATACAAGAAGAAACCAGCACAAAGGACAAGTTGTACAGTATATTTCTACTCTATATGTTAGCGAGATTCATATAAAACATTAAATAAATCATCATAAATACTTGTATAACAAATATTCTTCATACATTAAAGCGTACACTAACACGTTTACTTCGGGAACAGCATGATACTTCTGTATTATAAAAATAGTACGTACAAAAGTAAGTGGAGAGATCACCTGATCCTTCCAAGGCCTTCGCAGACCGTCGTCCGGATCCGTCCGGCCCTTGCCTCGCTAAGACTCCTTCCAAATGAGTGCATACGAGATAACATATAAAGGGATGTGTATCTCAAGGAAACAAGGGTTTCCTGAAATGAACCGGGAAAGTGCAGGAGGCACGGGGAATCAGACTTGGATAGGGAACCAACAGAGTATAATAATAATAATTCTCTCCCTCCCTTAGGCCATACATATGAGGTCTTTTATAGTCCCTCCAAGTAGTTTCAGCAGTTGGAAACAGTTGGCCACGGGCTGGGGTGGTTGAACTACCTGAGTAACCATCAACCCAGCGCGAAATTAGGGATTTTTATATATTTTTTAATCATTAAAATGGCATACGCGGAAAAGTCTAGTTGTACTAGCGTATACACGCGGAAAAACACGGGCATAGTCGCGTATGAAGGATTTTCCACTGTTTTTAAGTGAATTTGTCCAAGTCTGTAGGAATGGGTGCCCATAAAGCCATGTAGCAATCATGAATCATGTCAAGGTGAGAAATGATGCTATAACAGATGCCCCCTAATATATGAGGTCGGAAGGGGTACATGATGGCCGAAATGTATTATGCACATAGAAAGAACTTCGCAAGGACAAGAGAGGACTTCACCAGATTTCAGCCTGCCAAAAACCAATGAAAGAAATCAGAGAGTCAACACATGCTGAGGCGGACATACCCATGCTCAGTCAAAAATACATCATATATAGAAAAAGTACCGAATAGATCCAACATGTATACAAGTATAACTGAACTGAAAGTACATAGTGAATCATCTGAGCAGGGCCCAAAAAGACAAGTCTGTATCAATGTCCAAGTATCACATATAGAAAGCTGAGCAAAGATAGTGCAACTGGATATCTGATCAAGTAACTGAATCTCCAAGTACCGGATCATAAGAGGCGGATCAAACGGTACAATCACGCAACTCGGGGATCAACATGTAAGATGCTGCTGTGCTGAACTGCAACATATAAGGGTGGACGGCAACACTGGCAGAAACTGAGAGAACTGTCAACAGTGAACCGAGAAATGCTGATGCAACCCGAGGTCTTCACCGATCACAACGGCACAATTCTACACAACGGGAATAAATGAGCTGAAAAAGACTCTAGATCTTGTTCCCGAGAGGCAATGAGATTGGAGTCGATGGGAAAAGATCTCTTTGGAAGGAAGGCATTAAGGCATCCCACATCAATCCGGCGCGAGTGTAACCTCTGTAACCCTTGGAGCCAAGAATTGGAAGAATGGGACGAAGGAGAGTGATGGAACCAAAACCGAAGTACGTTTCCGTAGTGCACAAGATGAAGCTGCGCACGGAAGAAACCTACGAGACCAACCAATAATGGTGACACGAGAGCGAGAAATCACTAGATAGGGTCAAATGGAAATCAAGGTACTGCACGAATCCCAAGTGTGATAATGTGTGCTAACGTCTAGCACAGGGGAAACCACTCAGTCAAAGACCCATAATGATGATCAAATGCTAAGCACAAGGTCACCTATCAATGATGGAAATAGGGCAAGGTGCGGCTCTAGGTTTGCTCTCGGAGCAATGTGTCGTAGTCGATAAGAGACAAACCCTCCGGCAAGAAGTCAATGGGGACCTTCTCAAACCAGCACGAGAAAAAGACCAAAACATCTGATGTGATAGAACAAGATACTGACAAGACCGGGTAGGCCGACTGAATAATGAGTCAAGAGACACCGCAGAATGGCCGACTCTGGTTAGACTTCCCTTGAACAAAAACACGACTCGTGATGACCATGGCAGTAAAAAGTGACACTGTATAAGTCTGTTATGCAGGAGGCAGAACAAACTCTCCATATGATTGGAAGAGATAACCAACCGGGGGAGGACTGACAAGTGAAACAAGGCAAAGGCTGAACCTAGGTCAAAACTAAAACCATCCCAGCCGACTGAATAATGAGTCAAGAGACACCGCAGAATGGCCGACTCAGGCTAGACTTACCTTGAACAAAAGCACGACTCTGTGATGACCATGGCAGTAAAAAGTGACACTGTATAAGTCTGTCTTGCAGGAGGCAAAACAAACTCTCCATATGATTGGAAGAGATAACCAACCGGGGGATAACTGACAAGTGAAACATGGTAAAGGCTGAACCTAGGTCAAACTAGAACCATCCCAAATGACGGAAATATATATAAGTATATGTGCTTTGTTCAAGGGCGACAAACTGACTCTGTACTGCCATCAAAATAACGAAGATACATCCCGTTCCCGCTCTTTTTGTTATATTTAATTTTTTTGTCTTTTTCATAATAAGCCTGAAAAGGAATAAAAGAATGCTATGATACAATGGATAGAACGAGTATCAAGAAAGCAGATGCACTAGTTCCGGGGTTTGGAACAATCCTATGCTCAATGCAAGGTGGCGAAAACTGGTCGGTGATACTCAGAGGAACGTTCCATCCATGGGTACAAAGGTGTCAAGTCGTGATAGCTAAGTGCATGCAATGGTTAACTTGTACAGAAAGTCAAGGTCAAAAGTTGGCTTAAACATCGAGTCCAAATGAAGCCGGCTAAAGGCCGGGATAAACAAGTAGCCAATATGCAATGCAGTAATACAACTTAACGACACCAGGGAGCCTCTAGGGTATAAGCCAGAAAAATGATAAGTGAGGAAGGAGAAGAATGAAGCTTCAACACGAAAGACATGGCGGGACTAAAGAGGACTCCCGAGCCTACATAAAAAGCAGCATGGGCAACAAGTGATAGCGAGGAACTAACTAGGAAGCCCATGTAAAGGAAGGCTCGACCATCAAGTCATGATTTAAAAATCGGCGAGTGAAAATGGTAGAATACTCATGACCTGATGGGATCGACCCTAAGGCAAGTGATCAGTATGGAGGCTAGAATGCAAGATGCAACGGAAAGTGATTCCCTAACCTATATGCCAGTGAAGATCATATACCTGCCGTGAAGAGTCTAAACACATGGGCCAAAAACCGGGAAAAATCTCGAAAATGTCAAAATGTACCTGAAATATACCAAACTGGGCACTTCCAAGCAATCGAGTTATACAGCATAAGACAGATCGAAAAAATAAGCACAAGGAAATTTTTGCGAAAATTTTCAATTTTTTAGCCATAAATACACAAATTACCTCTCAAATGGTTCATTATTGCATAGTTGATTTGGAAAAAGAGCTCTGGAGCTAAAAACTTGTTTCGTCAAACCAGCAACAACCGACCGTCGGAATTCAGCGAAACTTCAGGTAGGCTCCTTATTCATCCTGTTGATTCATTTTGTCCGTTTAAAATTTAAAATTAAGTGGATTTTTACCTGGAAACCCTTGTTAAAAAACGCGTACCTGCGCATACGCGGGTTCAAAGAAGGAAAGCCGCGTGTACACGCGACTGTGCACAGCGAAACTAGCGTATGCGCAAGTCCGAATTTTAAAAAATGAGTTTCTAATGCAAATTTTAATGAATTTCTTCAGGATGACAATTTCATGGAGGGAACGCGAGCATAGTGCAGTGGACCAAGAGGTCATGGAAGACCGCGCAGCACACAATGTCCTCCGAAACTGTGGATTATTCAAATTTTTCAAAATGCCCAATATGAAAAGTAATGTGAGATTGCTTGAAATGCTGGTAAATTATTGGGAACCGGATCAGGATTGTTTTATCATTGATCAAATGCCACTACGCATAGAGGTGGAAGATATATACTTCATCACTGGACTCTCCAGAAGGGGAGACCCAGTAGATTTGCACGGAAAGCCCCTGGGAGGGTTAACCGTGGAGGACTATGTCCAACTCTATTGCATAGAAGATTCCAAAAAAGTAGGCACACAGATTGCAATCAGAGATATCAGGGACTTGCACATGAAGATCCTCCTGTTCACCATCGGCAGAGTGGCAGGATCTGCCTCACTGCATCAGGCGTCCAGGGCGCACATGAGCATAGCTGTAGAGTGTTTAATTCATGTGTATGATTGGTGCACTGCCCTGCTACTGAACATGAAACAACAACTGACGTCGATTCGCAAAACACATACAAAACACTTTGGCTATGGAACCATTTTGACTACATTCTTCTTCGAGAGAGTTCCAGCTTTGAGACCCAAAGTCATCTCATCTATCAGCAGCCCTCGGGACCCAAGAATTGCCCGTTGGGCAGACATGATGAAGAGACTGGGGGGCAGCGAGGTACCCCGAACTACCTGGGATGATGAGTTCTTCTTATGGTGGAGAGAACAGATCATCGCGGTAGATGACTATCCCTATGCCGGGATGGATTTTCGAGGAGATCCAGATCTAGTACTTCCACCCGGTGCAGCATGGGGAGCAGTCGGTAAGTTTTTTCAAAAATTTTAACTTATATGATTTTTTTTTGGATTTTTCAAATATGTATGAAAAATGAAAAACAAACATGTTTTTGGATTGGATTCATAATGACTGACAAATAAAAATGATCATGTTTCGGATGTTGGACCAGTGCGTCCTGAGGGCCTAGCACGTCACAAGCGCCGCAGAGGTGAAGCAGAGACAGCGGATTCTGACAGAACCCTCCAGGCCGTGCAGAGAAACTTGGAGGGACTAACCCGCCAAATCCCTCTGGCTGCTGTGGAGGACACGGCTTGGTCTAGGCGGGGTTGTGGTACCCGGGAGGCGGGATTAGGCTGATCGCGGGTATTGCTGCGGTGTTCTATACAAGGCAATGAGCGGGGTCCTCGAAGTTAAAATGATTTTCATATTGGATGGCCAGCATATTTTTGAGGAAGTGAACATGATGGGGCATAAGCCCAAGTTTTGTACGGCATTGATGGATCCAAAATTTTGTAAAGTTTTTTGACATACTGATGATATATATACAGCGATATTTTGATGTGATGTGATAAATGTATCAAATGTATGATGTTTTTGATGATTAGATTTTATTGTATTGAATGATTAATATGCCAATCTAAAGCTTGATTAGCCAATGAGTCAGCAAACCAATTTTCAGCTCGAGGAATATGAATGAATGTTAAAAATTGAAATGACCTTTGTAACAAACATACCCTCAAGAACAATCGTAATAAAATTGGATCTCGTACCCGATAAGTGTTGTTCAACTGCGACACCACCAGCTGGGAGTCCAAGAAAAATACCAACGAATCAACACCCAAGGATATTGCCTCCGAGAGTAGATGAATGACTGCAGTGTATTCTGCTACGTTATTGGAAGCAGGACCAATGCAGACCCCTCTTGATACCAACAGCTGACCGGAAGGATAATGAAGCACCCAAGCCGCGGAAGCTAAGTTCCAGGTGTGTCTACTAGCACCATCGGCGAAACCATAATGACTCATGACATCAACACAACCTGCCAAAGCAGATCAAAAACATCACCATCCCATCAAAAATCGAAAATCAAACAGATATGTACAAGACAAAAAACTACTATATACAAAGCAAAATGCCAGGCCAAAGCCTAGGCATAATACTTCTTCAAATAGAGCCCATTTCGGGGCTCCGGCAACTCGTTCCCTTCGAATTCAACCAAGGTATACGCTCCTTTCTTAAGGACCTTTTGACGATATAGGGGCCATACCACATCGACTTAAACTTTCCTGCCCCCAAGGCGTCTTTTTCTTGGGCATAGACCAAAACAAGGTCACCTTCGGAAAAGACCCTAGGCTTAACCGCCTTATCGTACTGGACTTTGACTCGGTTTTTATGCGCTTCGTTCAACGTGGCGGCATCTCGACGCTGCTCATCAAGATGTTCCGGATGAAGAAGCCGCTCTGCCGGACTAGAAGTGTCGGGGAAGAAGCTCAGCAGCCGGTCCTTGCCGTGCACCGGCTCGCCTTCGGGAGTACTGGCGCAGCCGGCCAGCGAAAGACCGATGGCGGCGCAGGTCAGCGAGTTTTAGCGACGTCTGTGTGCCCGAGGTGCAGGATATAGCATAATGTGCCAGTTGGATCTATGTTTATCAATCGTCCGATGAAGAATTGTCTTCAAGGACTTATTCACGGCTTCCACTTGGCCATTGGCCTGAGGATAATATGGAGATGAATGCTCCTGCCGGAAACCCAATTTAAGAGCCAACTCAGCCATCATACTGTTCTGAAAGTGACTGCCATGGTCAGTGACAATCTTTCTAGGTATACCGAAACGAGCAATAACTTGGTTGAAGAAGAAAAGAGCTGCAGTCTCACCATCGTTCCCAAAAGTAGGCATAGCTTCGACCCACTTCGTAAAGTAGTCTACCGCTACGATAATGTACTTGTGACCTTTTGCCGAAGGTGGGTTACAAGTAGTATAATCCATACCCCACTTTGTAAAGGGTCCGACAGTAACGACTGGAAAAAGCGGAGCTGGATGAGCGCGCATTTTTCGAGTATACACTTGACAAGGATGACACTTCTTGGCCGATTCAATACAGTCTTTGAAAATCGAGGGCCAGAAGTAGCCAGCACGCAAAATCTTTTGGGCTGTAGCAAGCCCTGATAAATGACCCCCACAAGCTCCACCGTGAGAATCATTGAGCACAGCCTCGGCTTCTTCGAAAGTTAAGCAGCGTCTTAGGATTGAATCAACCCCTCGACGGTACAAAGCATCACCAATAATCAGATAACTTTTAGCTAAGTGACGCAGCTTACGACGCTCATCTTTCGAAAAAGAAGAAGGAAACTTCGCAGTCTGGAGATATACAATGATGTCCCCATACCAAGGATCTTGTGGAGAGATTAGAAACAAGTGTTCGTCCGGAAAGGACTCATCATAGATCATAGCCTCCCCACAAGGCAACTCGGAGATCAATTCCGCAAAAACTAATGACTTCTTGGATTTGGCAGACATGAACTCTAGATCAAATTCTTGTAAAATCACAATCCATCTGTTATATTTTCCCCCAATCACTCGCCTGCTGAGGACAAACTGAAATGGATTGGCAGCTGCCAAGACATAAGTTTTGCGAAGAATAATATAATGCCGGAGTCGCTGCACAGCATGAACTGCTGCTAAAGCTAATTTTTCTATCGGGGTGTATCGTAGTTCAGGTCCTACCAGTCCTCGACTAAGGTAGTAAATAACATGCTCAGCCAGAGCATCATCCTCCTGAACCAGAACCATACCAATGGTAGATTCTGCTGTAGCCGGATACAAAAGAAAATCTCTGCTATAATCGGGTGGACTCAGTAAAGGAGCAGAGGTCAATGCCTTTTTCAAGGCATCGAATGAGCGTTGAGCATAGTCGTCCCAAAGAAAAGGGACTCCTTTCTTCAACAGTCTCATATATCCCTTTGTAATCTCGGCATAGTTAACGATAAACCTCCGAAGAAAGTTAGACTTCCCTTGGAGACTTTGAAGTTGACGGATTGAAGACGGGGGAGGCAACCGAAGTAGTGCCTCAACCTTGAAGGGATCTACCCTTATCCCTTCATTAGACACGATAAATCCCAACAGCCGACCGGATGTTACCGCGAAAACGCACTTGTTCGGATTCAAACGAATTTTATAAAAACGACATCTCTCAAATATTTGCGGGAGGTGTCCTGGATGATCCATCCTCTTTCGAGAATGAGCAGCTAGATCATCTAAGTATGCCTCGATAATTTTCTTGATGTCGTGGAAGGCGTAGGACATGGCCCGCTGAAAAGTGGCTCCAGCATTTTTCAGACCAAAAGGCATTTTCTTATATGCAAACGTACCCCGGGGACAAATAAATGCGGTCTTATGTTGATCTTCTGGACGGATAGTAATTTGATTGTAACCAGAAAAACCGTCCATGAAGGAAAAAATTTCGTTACCGGCACACTCATCAATAATCTGATCAATGAAGGGTGTGGGGTAATTATCTTTAGGACACGCCTTATTCGGGTCTCTGAAATCGATGCACACTCGAATTGTTCCTTGCTTTTTATCAACAGGAACGGGGTTTGAAACCCATTCAGTCAGAGGAACTGGGAAAATGAATCTCGCCTTAAGCAGCTTTTCAACTTCAGCTTTGATAGCTGCTGCCTTCCTAGGATTAACCGGACGAAGTTTTTGCCTGACCGGCTTAGCGTTTTCATACGTCTTGATCTCATGCTGGACGATAGATGGATCTATGCCAGGCATTTCCTCATAAGACCAAGCAAAAACATCCCTATACTCTTTGAAGAGCTCGGTATAGATTTGAACTTTTTCACGGGAACATTCAGCTCCAATGAAAACGTTCTCAATAATGTTGGGATTCCTGGAGATGTTCACCGGGATAGTCGGAGAGATCACAGCCATGTTCCCTTCAGCATAAACCTGTGCTGGTGCTAAGGGGCTCAAGACTGGGTGAACAGGTCCAGGAGACTGAGGACTTGGAAAACTAGCTTCGACTTCGCTCAAGTCGGGTAGGAAGTAAGACCGATGATGCAAGTCATCCCACGGTCTCTCTATACCTGTCATTGCTTCCAGGATGGCCTCTTCAGATGGAAGAGTGGTATCTAGACAATCCTGGGCCGAAGAAGAAGTAAGCGTCCAAGCCGGAGCCACATCACCATCCAACTCTTCCGGCGAAAGAGGAGCTGGATCAGACTCTGCAGTGTCAACAACAGACTGATATGCAATCTCAGCTGCAGAAATCGGGAATGCCATTCCACCCACTTGCCCTTCCTCCAAAGTGGCGGTTGGGGAAGGTAAGGTCCAAGGGTACGAAAAATAATGAGTTCGAAAGAACTCTCTTCGAAGGGGAGCCTTGGAGGATGAAATAGCATTGATAGACACCTTAGGAGGAGGAAGATCAAAAGATCCCATCAGGGAAGAATACATTCCAACTCCCGGATTCTCGATAGGTGCCTTAGTATTGTCCAACTTAGGGACAGATGAGTCAGGAGGCGCATCCAGGTCTACAGGAGGACAGTCCAGTTGATCCACCGTAACTATCCTCCCTTCGTGGGGGAAACATACTATCCGAAATAGTGAAGATGCAATGGAATCCATATCATATATCCAGTTTCTCCCCAACAGAAGGTTGTAGTCCAAGGCTGCATCTACTACCTCAACCTCTATGTTAACGGTTTTGCCCCCAACACAGATGGGCAAAGCCGGGACAATACCATGGGGCCTATGAGAATGGCCATCGAATGCATTAAGAATAGTGCTAGATGGAACAGCTTTGGGAGATCCTAGTGTCTTCCAGCATGCGAGAGACATCACGCAAGTAGAAGCACCCTCATCAACGACCGTGCGAAAGATATTAGTCTTCCGGTACGATGATTTAATATGAAAGGCCATATGATGAGGAAGTCTCTTCTTAAAATTCTTCATATCAAAGGTAATGAGAAGAGAATTTTTCGGATCTATAGCTCCAATGGCAGTGAGCAAAGCACTGCGCTGAGCCGGACAAGACTGGAGTACCTCTAAAGCTGACATAGCACAAGGACTCTGCGCCAGATCTTCTACAATCGAGTAGTTCTGGGCAGCCCTCATGTTCGGATTAATCGTTGACCGCTTAGAGGATGCCTTCGGTATCCGAGGCATAGACTCGGCAGTTGGCTTCGTGATATGAAGCGGCTCAGTAGCATCAGGAACTTCCTTAGCTTTCGAAGATTCCTCTCTGCCATAATCACGGGATCTCGTAGCGACATCCACGTGAGCACTCATCATAAAGATATTCGACGGAATTTCCCCTTCCTGAGGACCTCCAGAGGAAGCCCCAGGATTTTGATTCGCGCCAGCAATTAATTGCTGCCCTTGGGGAAAAGGGTCTGTTAGCACAGCCTGGGAACTAGAAGAACCTTGCTGAGATAACAGGCGCTGAGCATCCTGAATTTTCGGGCAAAGATGCGTGAGATGGTCTCCAGCACAACGCTTGCACGGAAACTTAACTTTCTTTTTCTCCTTTTGCCCTTCACCAACACGCTCGTTGGTCTTATTTGCATTGCCCTTCCCATTCTTGCCCTTCTTCTTATTATTACGTCCCTTCTTCTTCCCATCGGACTGTTGATTTCCTTTGGGTTCAGAAGATTGGACAGCATTAATGGACAAAGACTGGGAAGGTGAAGAATCAGCAGGCACAGCCTGACCAGAAGAAGCAGATTGTAAAGACAACTGCTGCAATTGAGAAAGCAGGCTGGCTGCACTACTACTGACCGATCCGACAAGTTCGTCACCATGCGGACCAGGTTTAGGTTTCGATAGATCCAATTTGGAGCGAGGAGCATTAGGCAAATACTTGTAAAGCATGCCAGACTGAGAATAGATCAACTCTAACTGCTGGGCCCTAAAGATGGCCTGCTCCTCGGAATATACCCCTGACATGGATACATCCTTTGAAATATCTGACTGAAGCGATTTCAAAAACCACTCGAGAAGGAACTCACCTGGAATATGGGCTTTGATAAGCCTCTTCCTTCTCCTCCATTCCTGAATATGATCAGAAATGTGAGTTGCCTCATCCTGCTTAAAATTAGCCAGGAGTTCGGTCCCAGCCTCATATCTGACGGGCAACTGAAATGGTTAAGAAAAGTGACAGCCAGTTCTCCAAATGTGGCGAAACTGCCCCCAGTAAGCTCTATATACCACTTCGCGGCGTTTCCAGTTAAGGTGCGCTGAAATAATCTCAATCTAATCGAATCGTCGATCAGAGAGTTGGATGAACACCATAAGTGGAATGTGGTGACATGGTCTGCCGGAGCTTCACCATTCTTACCTTCAAACTTAGGAATGTCTGAAGGAAGTTTGGTTGGAACCGGAGGCCAACCCGGACTATACTGAATCGGGTCATTAGTTAACTTCGCCAAGTGTGGCAAGTTTAACGTTGCCAGAAATGGTAATCGCGGCGGAGCCTGAGAATTCCATCCTTGATGGGATGGATTTCCCACATTCTGAAAAGAATAGCCTGGATTTGATGAGGCACCAGGCTGCCAGAAAGGACCCGTAGAAAACGGATAAGAACCTCCTCCCCACGCCGAGTTACCAAGACCCAGACTAGTTCCCCCCGCTGAAGTATTGACTGAAGATGTAAGCCCCTGGTAGGGGTTCCATGCATTAGATAGAGGAGAAAAAGACTGATAAGCACTCGATGCAGGGAAAGAAGCATTCCCTGGATGACTCACGATGAACTGATTCCCTGCCCCCGACGTTGCAAACATAGGATTCCACCCCATAAAAGCAGTCGAACTTGGCCCCTGAGCCCAAGGATTAAAACTTTGGGTCTGGGACGTAAAAGGAAATGACCCTAAAGAAGGATTAGGACTAGGAATATGCCCAGTCCCAAAGGGGAAACCCTGAAAAGAAGCTGATCCACTA
The DNA here is from genome assembly GCA_034641835.2 of Pinus albicaulis. Taxonomy (NCBI): domain Eukaryota; kingdom Viridiplantae; phylum Streptophyta; class Pinopsida; order Pinales; family Pinaceae; genus Pinus; species Pinus albicaulis. The sequence continues at coordinate 1,136,603,757 of CM076580.1, forward strand.
GCCATGTTGGACATGGGCGTAGATCCAGCTGCACCGGCGGTAAAGGAAAAAGATGGATTTCCAGCAATGGACATCCCTGAAACAAAGGGACCAGATTGAGAAGCATATGCTTGGGTGAATCCAGAGCCAAACATAGCAGTGCTAGAAGCACTCGAAGATAGAGCAAGAGTGCCCCCTGCCTCGACAGAAGCAGGGGTCTGAATGCCCGCAGCACTCACGGTAGAAGCCGCGTTCCCAGTCGTGGCCATCGAAAGATAAGAAAGATAAGGAAGATACGGCGGTCTCTCAGACTCCGGTCCGATGTACTCTATAACAAACGGATGATCAAGAGGAAGAGGAGATGGACCTGTAGCTGCAGGCTCAGGTATATCTTCTATCTGAAAATCTTCCTCCTGAGGAAACAATACCCTCGAGGTGAGCGAAACGCTCCTCTCGGAACCGACACCGGAATCAGAAATGAAACCTTCAGACCTTAGTGGAGGATCTCTCTCCACAGCGTCAGACTCTACAGGGTGAAAACCACCTGCTAGATCGCTCCTACGCCTTCTCGAAGAAGGCTCTGCACTCTCGGGAGATAACCCCCGGACTCTCCTCGAACGTCGAGGCGCTTGATCGGCCACTTTTACAAATTTATTATATTAGACTCAAGAAAAGTGAAAAGCTAGGCAAGCTAGGAGCAAAGAGCACTCACTAAAATCAAAACCCTGAGAAACAGCAAGCAAACAGCCTCCAAGTATTTCCGCTCCAGGTGATGAGGACCGGACACCAAAATACAGGAAAGCGAAGTATAGGGCCTTCCGAAAGCAGTCTGGGATGATTAGGGCCCAGAACAACTAGCGAAGGTATCAGAAACAGTTACTCCGACCTCCTAACGACAGCCTTTGCCAGCTCAAGCACCCAAGCTTCGCAAGGGCACCCCCCAGAAGTACTGCTGAAAGTGATGCGACGTCTGCCTCAGGTACCACGGGTATTCCCCCCCGCAGTCACCTGTGTGGAACCTAGGAACGACAACTATGGACACCAATCCGTATCAGAAGCTGGGCGGAACGGTCTTGAGGTCAGATTCAGCTAATCGGAGGGGGGGTATCCCTCTTCTTAACCTTCACTTCCCCTCGCGCTTGACTCTCGGATGAGAGCTTTCCCAGTCCACTTCACGGAGTTGGATTTCGCTCAATTAGTAAACTTCTATGTCTGTTTGAGCGGCCTTGGAGAGTTAACTCTTCTCTCTCCTATTCCAAGGCCCTACAACCTAGCTAGTTGGTGATTGACACTAAATAAAACTTGCTAGTTGATTTTAGATTTAATCGCTTATTTTAAGGGCTGTTGTATTAAGTCACAAGGATATGGAGTTGAAACCAATGATGTTCTGACGCAAAAGAAATTAATAAAAACATGACTACATGCACATGCAGTTCTTAGTCTTTCGATGAAGAGCAATTTCTATGTAAGTTCTACGAGGCTAAAAATGTATTTTTCTTTTCGAATTACAAACTCACACGCACAAAAATTAAGAAGCTAACTAAATGATTCAATGCACCTAATGCAAATGACCACTAACATGTAAATTCTAAGATGCAGAAAGTCCCTTGAAACAAGGTGAAATTTCCCAAAAGGCTTCTTCAGTTTCAACTAATCTTTTGATATCCAGAAAGCTAATTCTTGCAAACAAGAACTCTTAATATAAGACACCAAAATACTTAACAAGAAAAAAGAAGAAATCAAAAGACAACCTCCCTTCACAATCAAGCGGGAAACTAGAAGCAAGAAAATTCACTAAAGTCCCAAAAGATGAAGCCAAACGAAAATGAAAAAGGCAACAACAAAAACAAAAACAAGAAACAATGTTTTTTGAGTTTTTGATATGCAAAAACAAAAGCAAAACAAATGTTTTTGGGCTTTTCAGTTTTATAAAACAAGAGCTTCAAGAAAACCAAGAACAACTATCTCAATCCAAGCCAAAATGAGACCGAATTTGAAGCATAAACTCCAACTATGCCCCCAAACCTTATAAAACTAATGATAGCAAGATCAATAAGGGCAACGGAAGACTAAAAACTCAATCAAACAGCCAAGAGAAATAGTGCAAATTTGTTGCAACACAAAACTCCAAAGAAACAAGAAAAGATCTTCGAAAAATGCAACAAAACCCTAGCTTACGAAACTCAAGAAAACCAATCGAAAACAAAGCAAAGAACGCGATGCAAAGCACAACACAAAGACAGGAGCGAGTCAGTGAGCAAAAGCTCTTTGTTCTGGTAAAACAGAACAGCCAAGAACGCTCAGAAAGCGATCTTGGAACTCAATCGAGGAGTGCTAGCACCAACAAGAACACTTCGCCAAAAGATCAGTTTTCGGGCAAACGAAAGAGAACCAAGACTTAAAACCACTTCTGTCACACTCCAGTAAGTACAAAGACACTGCAAACACAGGCCTCCACATCCAGAACAGACCAAAAACACCAGAATCTTGAAATTTCAAATTCAGCCTAGGTATACGCGACCTTGCAGTTATGCAACAGGCGTGTATACGCGTCTGTGTTGAGGGAAAACCGCGTATACGCGGTTCCTTCTACACAAACTCGCGGGTATACGCAACTGTGTGCAAGAAAAACTCAAATACTTGTAAAGCATGCCAGACTGAGAATAGTACAAGTCTGGGAAAGGTATAAAAGCTTCAAACTGACTGCAAGAAAACAAACTGGACTGTAAAAGACAGAAGAAACTGTTGGCAACCTACCGAACAGCTGAAACAACCCAACAGGAGAATCACAAAAATGTGATCCCCAGTAGAGTCGCCAGTTCTGTTTCGGGGATTTAACACCCTAGAGGTTGGTTGGGATTCAACCTCCACAGAGCAGGGGCGTACTATTTAACAGAGACTCACACGATCATGCACAATCATGAAAACGGAATAGAGCAGAACGAGAGGTTTACCCGTTGGTCCTACGTTTGAAGTAGATCCACGTGGAGTTCAAACTCCCTGCAACCGTCCTTCCTCTTTCACCTGAAATACAAGAAGAAACCAGCACAAAGGACAAGTTGTACAGTATATTTCTACTTTATATGTTAGTGAGATTCATATAAAACATTAAATAAATCATCATGAATGCTTGTATAACAAATATTCTTCATACATTAAAGCATACACTAACACGTTTATTTCGGGAACAGCATGATACTTATGTATTATAAAAATAGTACGTACAAAAGTAAGTGGAAAGATCACCTGATCCTTCCAAGGCCTTCGCAGACCGTCGTCCGGATCCGTCCAGCCCTTGCCTCGCTAAGACTCCTTCCAAATGAGTGCATACGAGATAACATATAAAGGGATGTGTATCTCAAGGAAACAAGGGTTTCCCGAAATGAACTGGGAAAGTGCAGGAGGCACGGGGAATCAGACTTGGATAGGGAACCAACAGAGTATAATAATAATAATTCTCTCTCTCCCTTAGGCCATACATATGAGGTCTTTTTATAGTCCCTCCAAGTAGATTCAGCAGTTGGAAACAGTTGGCCACGGGCTGGGGTGGTTGAACTACCTGAGTAACCATCAACCCAGCGCGAAATTAGGGATTTTTATATATTTTTTAATCATTAAAATGGAATACGCGGAAAAGTCTAGCTGTACTCGCGTATACACGCGAAAAAACACGGGCATAGTCGCGTATGAAGGATTTTCCACTGTTTTTAAGTGAATTTGTCCAAGTCTGTAGGAATGGGTGCCCATAAAGCCATGTAGCAATCATGAATCATGTCAAGGTGAGAAATGATGCTATAACAACCATGTTGTGCGTTCTGTCCACTCTCTTTCGTGTTTTGAAGTTTCTGCACGAAGGAAAGATTATAACTTTTGATCAATTGTCTTTTTTCACTTCTTCTTCTGAGAACAACGTTCCATACGTGGATAAGGTTGCTACTCCTTACGAGAGTGTAGGACCAGGCATTTTCAAGGATCCTGCCCTCATGGGTGTTTTCCCTCTTACACCACCGAATACTCTTCAGGTCAACGTGATTTCTCGAACCGATGACCCTTGGGTTATCCCTTCTCCTGAACAGATCGACCCGTTCAGCGTTTCAATGCCTTTGATTCTGATTGAAATTGATTATTGTGAACTCATTGCTACATCAGATTCTGATCATGATTCTGCTCCTTCGAGCATAACTCTTGACATCTATTCTCAATGCCCTTGGCTTGGTGATTTTGATTCACCGGATCCTTTGAAAGACATGTTTCCCTCTGATGAGGCTATCGTGGAAACCTTGTCTCTTGATGATATGCTGTGGAATAATGGTCATCATCGTTCCTCATTTCTACTGAGCCTCGGGGCCATGTCTACTTGTCTTGAGCGTTTTTCCTCTCAGGTTCCTTCTCCTCTGCTTCAAACACCTGTTCAGGTCGATGAAGTTTTTTCGGAAGGTAACTTGAGTAATATCACTCAGACGATGCCTATCTACATTTCCATTAAACCGAGAATTGTTGAGAACATCTATATTGGGGTTACTTGCTCTTCGGATGAAGTGAAAATATATACTATCTTTTTTCGTGAATTCCGTGATGTCTTTGCGTGGTCCTACGAAGTAATGCCCGGTATTGATCCTAGTATCGTGGTACATGAGATTCCTACTTACCCTGGTTCGAAACCTGTTCTTCAGCGTCTTTGTTCGGTGCGTCCTAGGAAAGCTGCTGCCATTAAGGCCGAAGTGGAAAATCTTCTTAAAGATGGTTTCATTTATCCGATTCCCTTGATAGAATGGGTTTCTAATATTGTTCTTGTAGATAAGAAACATGGAACTATTCATGTCTGTGTTGACTATCGTGATATCAATCGAGCTTGTCCTAAGGATAATTATCCTACTCCTTTCATTGATCAAATCATTGACGACTGTGCCGGGAGTGAGATTTTTTCCCTTATGGATAGTTTTTCGGGTTATAATCAGATCAATATTCCCTTGAATGATCAACACAAGACTACCTTTATCTATCCTTGGGGTACCTTTGCATATAAGAAGCTTCCCTTTGGTTTGAAGAATATCGAGGCTACATTTCAGTGCGCGATGTCTTATGCCTTTCATGATATTTGTCACATCGTTCAATCTTATGTGGATGAACTTCTGGCTCATTCAACTAAGCGTAGAGATTTGTTGTGAAACCAGCTCCAAAAATAGAAGAAAAGAGATATCAACGCCTTAGAAATAAGCCACTTCGAGCGGGAAACCTCCAATACATTACATGAATGAAAAATTCTTGGATGATTCAAATTAAAAAACCTCCTTTCTATATATAGAAGTCCATGGGGCCACAATGTAATCCTAGCCAACCTAACAATAATAATTTAAGGGCACAATAATAACAATATGGGGATTACAAGGGTACAATAATAACAATAAGGGGGTTACACTAACAACAATAAGGGACTATACTAGTAATATAGGGACCTAACATGCCTCTCTTCTTCAAAAAAGTGTTTTCCTCAACGCTTAAGTAGCTCTGGGTGCTTCTGTATAAAATTCTCATCCTCCCATGTAGAATCTTTAGTGGGTAAGTTCTTCCACTTGATGAGATACTCTGAAATTGATTGATTTCGTAGCTGTCGAGTTCTTGTTTCCGTGACCGCTTCAGGTTCCAATATGATTTTTCCTTCCTCATCAAGTTCTGGCAATATTGTTTGAACTGTAAAATTTTCATGGAACCCACCAAAGAGGCTGCTGTTACACAAGAACCAGTAGCAGAGGTGGGACAAACCCATGAAGGAGAGGCTGGTACACCCATTTTTGATAAAGGTATTGAATGTAGGAGAATTCTGAGTCCCATCTCGGGATGGAGTTTCGAGAAACTCCTGTTAATGTCTGAGTTACAAAAGTGGAAACAAGAAGCAATCTCGCTTCGAGATGGGATGATTTCGCTAAAGGAACAACATAGATAAATAGACACTTTACATGAAACATGGATGGAAGTGGATTTGAAGAAAGGGTGGGAGAATCAAAGAAGAAGGAAGCTCTGAATAAACAAGAAGAACATCTTCTCCTGTTACAAGAGCAGATTCGAAACCTCACCATAGATAAGCAGAAACTCCATGACCTCACCCTCAACTTGCTGGGTTGTAGGAAACCTTCTCCATCCTATCCTTGTTTTGTGTGGGAACGTTACTTCTTGTTTCAATTGAAAGCCATTATGGAGGACATACCTTATTGATGTTCTTCCACTCGTAAATTTCTGGATGTTTTCCGTGCCTCCGATTTTGATGGGAAAAGTTTGTTGTGTGAATTATTCTTACACAACATTATTTGTGAACATGTGAGTATGCAAATGGTTGTGAAAATATTCTCTTATATGGGAGATATTCAATTAAGGGCTTGTGTCTCCTTCATGAAGAATTAATTGAATGGCATTTGGCCATTAAATCTATGGAGGCTAATGAGGAGAAGGCAACATTGTGGGTTCGGGCAGAACCAGGACAGGCTGTCGAGTTGAGACGAGAATTCAGGAGAATGATGAGTACCCCTAGGATTAAAGAACCAACCACCACTTATAGAAGAGGAATTGTGAACTTCTGCCTCAATCAGCTCTCAATGTTGAAGAGCCGAGCTTTGACAGGGTGCTTAAAACGCATGTAAGACAGTAGTGCTGAGCTATTGAAGGGGGATCCATTCTCATTCTAGAATTTCATGGTGGTTGTTACACATGCACCAGAATACACACATATTGTACAATATCTTGGTGCTTTATGGATGGGATTGAAGTTCAATTTTCCTTTGATCTGGTTGCCCATTGAGGATTACTATATCAATTACAAATTGAGTAAGTATGAGTCAGAATCCTAGGTATGAAAGTTGATGGCCAATCAGGGATACAGGTCTATAGACGAAGACACAGTTGGTGCTTATGATCTCACTGACCTGCACCGAAGATATTCCCATGAGAGATGAGTTTTCATGAGGAAATGCAAGTATTTCAGTTGGGGGGAGATGTTGGGTGCTAGTTTTGTACTTTTTTCCTACACTTATATTCCTTATTTTTCCTCATAACCATAACCAATGGGAGTATCTTTACCCCTTTTTCCTACCTCTATACCCTAACTTGTGCTGTTTCACCTTGCTTTCGTTACTTTTCCAATTCACCGATTGTTATGATATATTATACCTTTTTATGACTAATTGATGTTGAATGTTTGGAGAACATCGATGGTCTTTGTGTTTTCTTTTCAGATGTCATTTTAGCACCAAATATCCCAAACATGAAGTTCACAGGACCAGTTCAGATGGTGTTGTTAAAAAAAAGCGATGTTGTTACAAACCTACCGGAAAACTATTGTTACACTCTGCTGTTACAGACGCGTTGGTGAACCACTGATACAGTTGTACCATTGATTGATCTCATCAATAATTGTTGCTGGTATGTCCTCTGGTCATTGCACTACAGTTGTGATTCCATTACGATAGCTGTAGGAGTTGTTTAGCGTTGTATTTTTGGGATAACAGCCTAAGGGCGGTTTCGATTGTAATATTTTATTTTATAGTCAGAAATTTATTAGGAAGTGGTTATAACTATATGTGTTCTATTTCGATCAGCATGAGAATTGTACGATTCTCATGACTAATCTATCCCTGGATTTTCTGATGTAACCACTATATAATTATCAACCCTAGAGTTCAAGAGGTTAGCGAAGAATAGTGTTGTTTTCGCTCTGTAATTGTGTTCAAATTAATACATATTATCCTGTTATTGGTGTTACATGCGTGATTCTATTTAGTTTCCGTTAAATTTCCTTCTCTACCTGCGCCCTGCTAGGGAGGAAGGGCCCTCCTTCTTAGCAGGGGTTTCAGTGATTAAAGTAGCTATGTGTATGTAATTGTATTTCAGTTTATGTATCAATAGAGTGTTGTTGTTTTTGTTGTTCAGTTGAGAATATATCTGCTTCGATTTCAATAATTTATATGGTGTTACACATATGATAATAGAGACACCAGCTGGGTACTTATTGTGTGGAAAGCTAGACAGATTGATTGAATTATGATTTCAATCTTGTAGATCCTTTTATTTCTACAAGAGTGATTTATTTCCAGCATTTACTTCAGCAACGAGTTCTTTTCTTTGAAATTACTTCCGGTTGGTGTATCGGCACAGAGAGTGCAACTGTCATTGGAATAAACAGACGCCCGTGGATTGATAATTAAATGTGTTTTTCAATCATTTAATAAGAGATTTATATAGTCCAACAATCAACAAAAAATAATATTCTGAAGAATATTCCTTTTCTCAAAGCCAGTCAGAGGTTGACAAGTGTCATGTTGTGAATTGATGGTGGTTTGTAAGATATATTGGAGGAACCAATGGCAGAGTGACATGTGGCCAACCCTGAGGCCACCATGTGTCCCCTTAGCGGTATGATAAAATTTAGGTAGAGGTATGTAGGGTTCGACCCCGCGACCTCTGGCCTGGGCGCAAAGACCTCCACCAACTGGGCTACAATGTTTCTTAACCCTATATGTGCACTGGTTCTATTTGAAGTTTCATGTATCGTGGAGCGAGGGTTGGGGACTGCCGGCTATCCCAATCCCATCGACGCCCCATAAAGCTTTCACATGATTAACCGTCACCACAAATTTTACTCTGACAGTTGCTAGCCTACGACATTAAACTTCATCATCATCCTTATCACATGTAATCTATGTGGTTAAATATTTATCCGCTGACATTTTTTCAACTCCGACATTTATGTTTAAACCTTGTCACATGGAAGATTTGAATGCTATGGTTACACCGATGGTTTTGGTTAACAAAAACTCTAATGCGTGTTCAAAAAAGTTCAACCATGGTTCTAGCCTACAGTTCCGCTAATGTTAAATGAAACTGCGAGGTGTCATGGGTTTGCATATGGCCACCCCCTACCCTTAACAATAAATTTTACAATTTAGACTAGTGGTAAGATAGTGTGCCCATATTTATATGGGGTTTAGCCAAATTTAACTGCAGTTAAGTACAGTTCACCAAAATTAGTGGAGGTTTTCTAGGAATTACTGGGAAAATTACTTGGAGGGTCAATTTTTGCTAAAATGGAGTGAATGAAGAGTCTATCTAGACTAATTGGAGCATTCTAGAGCCATTGGTATAGAGAAAACAACCATTAGAGGCCTGCAAACACATGTATTTGCAAAATTTTGAGCATAATGAAAGATGGAAATGCCATTGGGAGCTGGACTAGTAGATGTAGCCCAGGAGGGGTGAACTGATTCATCATTCCCGTTGTGAAAATGTTATGTGTGATTTTATTTCTTTGTTATACACTATTGTTTAGTGTTATTTACTCTTATTTCATGCTTCTAATTCACTAAAATAACATATATTTCATGGTTAAAATCCTCAATACTTGAGAAAACTATGGAGACAAGTATGCACATGTTTTATCACTAAAAAGGCACTTAACACGTCAAACTAATACAGTCCCTTCAGATCAGCTTCGTATCAATGCTAGAGTTTATTCTCTGGTGTTGTTTTGTGTAAAGTTTATTTTAACTATTTGCAAGTTTCAGATGCTTACTAGGCTCAAGCTCAAGAGAGGAGAAGGAAAATTGGTGGAAGCAAGAGGTTCTCAAAGTAAGCCACATCAAAGGAGAAAAAGATTGCCACAATATCCACCAACTAGTTCACCTCCTAAGGAAGCAGAAGCAACATTAAGCATGCCTTCAGAGGAAGAATAAATCCATGAAGAAGTGGATCCCAAAGAGGAAGAAAGAGTGTTCAGGAAAGATGAGATGGTTAGAATCATTTATCAAGAAAGGAAAGAGAAACTGGAAGGAGAAGAATCCAAAATTCAAGATGAAGGACATGGATCATCAGGAGTTCACAATGATGAAGATAAGTTAAAGAAGGGAAATGGAGGAAATGGAGGTAGTGGAAAGTCACCATCCTCACCCTCATCATCATCATCCTCTACTTAATTTTTAGTACATCAGTCACGCAAGTCATATAACACTAGTGAAATTCCTTTTTAAAACTTGATGTTAAGTTTGAATTGCTAATTTTTAATGGTGAAGTCAATGCAGAAAATATTGATAATTGGATTAGGCAATTGGAGGTCTATTTGAGAATCCACAACCTTCAATATGATGATACAGTAATCCAATTAGCTTCATTGAGAATGGAAGGTGAAACACTTGTTTGGTGGGAAGAAAAGACAAAGGACGAGATCAAGAATCATGGTAAGATAATTCTATCATGGACGAATTCCATTTCTACAATAAAATGATAGTTTTATCCATTAGATCATATGAAAAAATCCATAATGAACTTGAAAAAATTTAGACAGTTGAAAGGATAGAATGTGCAAGAATACACCCAAGAAGTTAGGAGAAGAGCTCTATTATTACGGGTAGATTTTTAGAGCCAAGATAATTTTCTCAAGTACATAAGAGGTTTACATAGCTACCTTAAACATACTATCCTCATGTTTAATCCCACAATTCTAGATGAGGTATGTGTTCAGGATACACATCTAGAAGCTAGAGGGAAAAACATTTCTGAAGAGGGTAGGAACAAACCTTTTAAGGGTAAAAACAAGGAGAATACCTCAAAAGGTAAAATAAAAAATAATGCATATGTTAAGAAAGAGGAAGAAACAATGGTTTGTAAATATTATTCAAAAGCAGGCCATGATGAAAAACATTGTTGGAAATGACATCCTGAAAAGAGGCCCAAACATTTCAACAACAAAGGAAAACATAAAACTACAGCTACAACTGAACATGATTTAGGAGAGGATTAAGGTGATGAATCTAAAATTAATGCCATGGGATTGAAGAACATGGAGGTGAAAGAAATTAAAACTAAACCCAGTACTAGTACATCAAATTGTCACATACATGCTCCAAATGAAGAAGAGAGAATTGAACTGTTTCATGTGGTGGTCATATCCAAACATATTAATATTGAGACATTGTTTGACAGTGGGTCACAAGAAAAATTAATCTTTGAGGACTTGGTCAAGAAAATTAATATTGAGACCATACCACATCAAAAACCATATCCAATTGGTTGGATTTGTATGCATGCAAATTTATAGGTTTCAAAGAAGTGTATATGGCGGTTTGCAATAACTCCACATTTTGTTGACACAATTGAATTAGATGTGGTTCCGCTTGACATAACAGGTATTGTGTTGGGGAGTCCTTTATTGTATGACAGGAAAGTGATATTCCATCGCCATGAGAACAAATACCATTTATTCAAAGATGGAAAGGAGTACTGTTAGAGCACATCACAAGAAGACAAACATTACTATGGTAAATGCTGGACAAGTAAAGAGGATGGTAAATTCAAGTAAGAATTTTGTTCTTCTAATGATTAATCCTAAAGGTGATGATAATCATGAATCATTTTAGGTTTGATGTAGTTTATTCACATCATGAGATGTTTCAAGAGCCAACAGGATTGCCTCCAAAAAGGGAGATTCAACATGAGATTCAATTGCAGAAGGATTTTCCTCTTCCAAACATCGGCATGTATCGCATGTCGATAATGGAGAATGCTGAAATATAAAGAAAAATCAAGGAGATGTTGGACAAAGGAATCATAATGCCAAGCACTTCACCATGCGTTTCACCCATAGTCTTGATTCCAAAGAAAGATGGGACTTGGCGCATGTGTGTGGACTTCAAAGCTTTGAACAAGATAACAGTAAAGAATCGATACCCACCCCCAAGGATAGATGATTTGCTTGATCAGCTGAAAGAAGAATTATTTTTCACTAAGTTAGATTTACGAAGTGGATATCATCAAGTAATAATTGCAGAAAGTGATATATGTAAGAATTCATTCAAAACCAAACAAGGACTCTTTGAGTGGTTAGTTATGCTTTTTGGTTTGTGTAATGCACCAACGACTTTCATGTGTGTTATGGATAGTATTTTATGTCCATTTCTTGATGAATTTGTGATTTCATACTTAGATGACATATTTATTTTCAGCAAAAAAAGAGAAGAACATGTCTTGCATGTGAATAGGGTGCTTGATGCTTTGAAGAAACAGAAATTGTTTCTTAAGATGTCAAAGTGTGAGTTTGGAAAGACTTCTTTGGTTTATTTGGGGCACATTGTAGGAGGAGGCGAATTGAGAATTGATCCCTCTAAAGTGGAAGCCATTGTTAGTTGGCCCACTCCCAAAAAATTAACCTATGTAAGAAGTGTTTTAGGGGAAACTCAGTATTGGAGAAAGTTTATTGCTAATTTTTCTACCATCGCGGCTCCTATGCATGCAGTGACAAGTGTGAAGAAAGGCTTCCAATCAGGAGGAAAACAACAAAAAGCTTCCAAAGCTTTAAAAGAGAAGAATAGTTCATCTCCAGTTCTGGAATTACCAAATTTGAGATAGCCATTCGAGATACAAACTGATGCTAGTGATTATGCCATGGGCGCACTTCTTTTACAGCATGGTAAGCCTATCGATTTTCATTCTGAAATATTCAATGGTGCTGTAAATAATTATCCTACCTATGAAAAAGAACTATATGCCGTGGTACAAAGCATCAAGAAGTGGAAACACTACATGATAGGTAAAGAGATGATTATACATACCGATCACCAACCATTACAGTACTTTCAGTTGCAAACATAATAGCAACAATCACGACATTTAAGGTGGATGGGATTTCTTCAAAATTTTAATTTGGTTATAAGGTACAAGAAGGGTATTTTCAATAAATTTGTTGATGTGCTTCGAAGACCAATTATAAGTGATTCTATTTTACTCAAAAATGATCCTATTGTACATGAGAGTTACATAGAACAATATGCACAGGATGTTGATTTTCAAGATATGTATGCTAGTTTGAATGAAGGGAATCAAGTTGAAGAAAATTATTATCACATGGATAAAAATTTGCTGTTTCATTTGGAAAAATTGTGTATATGACAAGGAGAGAGGTTATGTGTCATGAGAGAGGCTCATTCATATGTTATTGCTGGACACTTTGGGGTAAGAAAAACAATGGCGAATCTATAGAGGTATTGCTATTGGCCTCGCATGATAGATAGTGTGTCATGTTTTATAAGAGGTTGTCATATGTGTTCAATAAGCAATCCTAGCAATATAAAGCTTGGGTTGTACACGCCACTACCGGTACCATTAAGGCCATGGGAGAGTGTCTCCATGGAATTTTTTGGAGGTATAACTATGTCAAGAAAACAACATGAATATCTTTATGTAGTTGTGGATAGATTCAGTAAAATGTGTATACTTATGCCATGTAAGAAAACCATTATTGTTGAAAAAAATGCTGAACTTTATTTTCAAGATGTATGTGTTCATTATGGATTTCCTACTTCTATTGTTAGTGATAGGGGTTCCAGGTCCATTGGGAATTTTTGGTCAAATATTTGGACTATGATGGACAAAAAGTTGAAAAAGAGTACTGCTTTTCAGCCGTAAAATGTTGGCCAAACCGAGGTGGTGAAAAAAACCGTTGTGCATCTATTGAGAGGATATTGCAACAAACATCCTAAGTTGTGGGATGAGCAACTGCATTACATTCAACATGCTTACAACCGGGCAAAGCACTCTTCTACAAATACATAACCTTTTGAAGTATGATTTGGGTATTTTCAAAAATCGCCATTAGAATTCATCTTTGAGAACGGTGTTGCAACTGATGGGCATAGTGATATTGACAAGGCTTGAAATTTCATTGAGAAAATTCAGATTATACATTAACAATTTCAAGAAAAACTTAAGAAAATTCAAAGAAAATACAAGGAGAGGTATGAAAAACATAGATTTGATCACAAGTTTCAAGAGGGAGATGTGGTATGGTTGCGCATAAGCAAAGAAAGGGTGCAAGGGGAAGGTAAAAAGCTCAAACCCATTCGCTATGGTCCATTCAAGGTCATAAAGAAAGTTGGTAATAATGCATTTCAAATTGACTTGCCTTCATATATGCAAATGTATTCAGTTGTTAATGTTGAAAACTTACGTTTGTATGAACCACCTTTGATCGATGATCAAGGAAGTGATGTTAAGCTGCCTTCTATTGAATATTTCTTGCTAGAATTTCTAGATGAGCTGAAGGAAGATACAATTATTGATAGGTAGACAAGATCATCTAAGAGGGGAAGTGTTGACTATCTTCGAGTTGGGATCAAAGGCAGTAATCCAAGCAAGGCAAAGTGGATGGAGGTTCAAAAGGTGAGGGAGCTGTACCCTCATCTACTGAATAGGTAATCAAGTCTTTTGGGGTTCAAAATATTTCCAATGGGGAGGTGTGATCAGGAGTTCATAATTTTTTCTCAAAATTGAAAGTTACAGGATTGGATTGAAACCAGGATCATTCTGTAGAACTCATATTTCTGATTCTAGCACCATGAACGGTTGGAAAAATCAATGTCGTATGAGGGATATATCATGTTTTGATCAATTTCCCAAATAGATAATTTTTGCTGCAGGATTTACTGGGACAGCCAGTCAGCATGTAGGGTGCAGAGTAAAAAAAAAGGAATATTTTGAAGTATATTCCTTTTCTGAGAGCAAGTCAGAGGCTGACAAGTATCGTGTTGTAAATTTATGGTGGATTGTGCGTTATATTGGAGGAACCAATAGGAGGGTGACACATGGCCAGCCCTGAGGTTGCCACATGTCCCCTAAGCGATATGATAAAATTTAGGCAGAGGTCCACAGGGTTTGACCCCGCGACCTCCGGCCTACTCACAAAGACCTCCACCAACCGGGCTACAATGTTTCTTAACCCTATATGTGCACTGGTTCTATTTGAAGTTTCATGTATGGTGGATCGGGGGTTGGGGACTATTGGCCACCTATAAAATTTGTTCTATTAAAAGGTGGACAAAACATTGTTTAGCCTTCAAGGAATAGTTTCATTGCAGAAATATTATCTCTTGAAGCCTCTGCTAAACATCATCTCCTCTATCCAAGTCTTCACTGTTGTTTCCCTTCAGAACTCAGAAATTCTGCTAAAATTCCATGAGAAAGACTGCTGCAAAATCCCCTTTTCTCCCCTTCCTTCACCTAGAATGCCCCATTTTAACCCTTTTTTCCCCCTTGTCAAAATTCCCCTCTTACCCTCTAAATCCTCCTAAAATCCCCTATAAATCCTACACATACCCCTTGTTTAGCCTTTTTCCCCTCTTTTCCCTCTATCGTTGCCCATTTATGGCCTCAAATTGCATTGAAAAAGGTTAAAAAATCCACATTTGGACATATATGGGTCTTAGCCCCCTTCGGCCAGCTCCCTTGACTTTTTTCCCACGTGACCCAGGTATCGAAACCAGGCGCTAGCCCGAAAAGCGCTTAGCGCGTTTGGTTATCGAGAACATTTCTAACTGTTGATTTCCCGGCCATCCGACGGTCTTCGCAATCCCATCGCGTTCGTGGTCCCCACTCTTTTTCATCACCCGATCACATCACAACCATCCATTTAACCTACAGATCTGACAGTCCGTTTTCATCCGCCGATGGTCCCCGTGCCACGGCAATTGTTCAGAAACCGGCAGTATCCATCGCACCACTTTCAAGCGCAGGGTGGTTTTCTCTCGATCGACAACAATTCCACTCATCGATTGACGCGTGGCCTGGGCACTGTTCACCAAACCGCTGTCCATCGCACGTTAAACATTGGACGTGGACCCCGCACGATATTGACGTGCACCATCAGATCTGAGGCCGCTCATCAGATTCTGGTCGCTCACTAGAGATGCACATGCGATAACTCAGGGTACGGCGCAGCGGTAACAACATCTCCGCCGTCGATCTGATCTGCAGATCGACGGCCCAAATTTCATTGCCCAATCTCTCCGTTTTGACTTTCCACCTGCGCTCCCGACCGTCAATCTCTGCGTGATCGATGATGACCAATATCGACCGTTGGATGATGCCATCCAACGGCTATGCTCCCTCCACATGCCTTCTGAAGCAGTCAGCCTATATATGCAGGATTTTTTAATAGTTTTTCGTATTTTTGCAAGGTTTAAATGGTTTTTTCTGCCATGCTGAAGAAAAATTCACATGTCGAGGGTGACAATCCTCCCACCTGCGATTCACCACAAAATCTCTTGCAGGGTTTTAAATTCACATTTTATCAATGAATTCATGAGGCATTGATGCCATTCGACCCCTGTACAGCCCTACACACCAGAAAACACAGTTAATCGAGCACCGATCAAAGAGTATCAACGTCGAAGACAAAACACACCAGAAAAAGGAGATTTAAGTCCTAAAACACAGTTCTCAAGTAAATTAAAGGTGTTTAAGGAAAGACAAAGACATCTGTCAAGCCAAGAAAGCTTCCACTGCCATCAGCCGAGGCCAATTGAACCCTCTCCAACTCCTTAAGACACCTGCAGCCTCACAGAAATCAAAGGAAGCTTAGTCATTACCTGAACAAGAGGTGTTTACCTGAAGACAACTGAACAATTAATACAAATCAAAGAATCTTATCTCTAATTGTCGGCAGAACCATTTTAGAAGATTAAGAACAGTTCAGAAGCACATCTTTCGATCATTATGCCTCGAAAGGCAAGAACAAATGTTATGGAGCAGAGTTAGAAATGATTACATAATTAATGATATTTGATCCTTGGGAAATCCTCCCACTTCCTCATTTCTATATAAATACCTCTGTAGAACATAAGAAAATGTTGGTCTCTGGACATCTGAATGCATGTAATGGTTTTCTGAAGCTACTGATGCACTGTGTGCAATTTGAAGATAAATAAGCTTATATGAGAGGTTTGAAGTTGTAGAGACCCTCCGGGCTTGCTGATTGTAACTGGTTTGAACATCAAATACAAGCTGCTGATTTATGGGATCCTGATTTGTGTTAATGGTGATGTGTTCCTCACTGTCAATTGTTATTTTCTTTAAGGTTTCACTCTGTTCATTTTCTCTGATAAGGAACAACAAACATAGAGCTAGGACTTACTCTCAGTAGTACCCTACTCTTACTGAAAGCTTTATTTTCTATGTTTTTCTCTTGTTAATACTGAGTATATTAAAGCAGGTTGGTTTCAAAACACTTGCCTGATCTAGATTTCTCATTATGATGATCATCAATGTTTTCCTTTAGAATATGCTGAAAGCAGGTTGGTTTCAAAGTACTCACCTGATCTTAAGCTTTTCTAATTGTTTTTGAATGTTTTTTGATTGAAAGTAATTCAAAGCAGGCTAGTTTAAAAGCACTTACCTGATCTCAGAATGCTTTTATATTTTGTTTCTCTAAACTCAAAGTACTTCAATGCAGGCTAGTTTAAAAGTACTTACCTGATCACAAAATTCTTTTATGTTTTGTCTCTCTAAGCACATGTTGAAAGCAAGATAGTTTAAAAGCACTTAATTGATCTTAGACTGTGCACTGTTCTTCATTTTTTTTTGTTCTCCACTTCCTATCTGTTTCACTCCATAAATCACCTTAAGAGATCCTTTGACATAAGTGACTTTCCCCATGGATCCTTCTTGAACCTTGCTGTCCAATTAAAATCCTCCTATGAATCCATAGCCCAATGGGTTAAAACTATCTTTTCCTTTTTCTATCAGCCAAATCATTCCTTCACTTGCAGACATCTTCACCCTTCATTTTGAACTGCCTTCACCTTCATCATGTCTTTGCCCAACCAAAACAAACAAAACAAAACTCATGCTCTTCATAACTAGCCGAATATCACATTTCAGGCTTTAAAGATCACATCTTTAAACTCATTTATAGAGAGATGCCTCTCTGTATTTAGGAGGGCTAGATCCTTGAATCCCAAAGCGGTTTGATGTTACCCCTGTAGTTGGAATTTTTCCAATATTGTTAATTATAGGGTGCTAACATAATGGCGACTCCGCCGGGGAAGAAATCTGAGAGTCTATAATTTCTAAATACTTGGTCTTGTGTCCCATTGTCATCGCCAACATAATGGCGAATCCACTGGGGAACTACTTCCCTTAAACACTTCATAAAACTTGTGAGTCAAAAGCAGCCTTTTCAAGCACTACCAAGAAATAGTAATCACGATAAAACTTGTTTGAATCAGTGAAAAACTAGGTAAAACCTAGGATTCTCTTAAGACTTTATCTAACCTTGAAAGATCAGCCGGCTTAGCCATAAGAGTAAACTGTCTTTGTCTCATAACCGTAGCTAAGTTTTGAAACAGAGTTAGAATATTCTTAAAAACCATACAACTGAAAAATAACTCGGAAAAACCTAAAAATATTTCAGATTGGAATTCAATAAACATGGTGGTGGACCATAAAACTTTTTACCTCCTTAGGAGCTAAAAATCTTCTACCTGGCGACTCCACACTCTGAAACTCCCAGAAGACCAAATGACTCCACTGGTAGAAGACCCTGAACTGATTGACCAGACACAGTGACCTCTTTCTTGATTTACAAATATGATTCCAAGAATACAATGAAGATATGCCCCAATGAGTGGAGATCATATCCCTGGGTTTCCACGTAAGATGCCCCAGGTGAATTGGGATGACAACCTTCCTGTTTTTCAAGGTTAAAAGTTTGATGACCCTCTATTACATCTCATCAAATTTCATATACATGTATGGAGGTTGAAAGTTGAATGGCATGAAGACTGCCTAATGAAAATGTTCATGTTAACATTTGAAGGAAAAGCTAGGGATTGGTATGAATGCTTAAGATCTAGTAGTTTGTTTTCTTTAAGAGACCTTGAATATGTGTTCTATGAGAACTATAAAGAAAACACTACATCATTATCATTGGGTGAAATATATTATGATACATCACAAAACATCACCCAACACATTATAGATAATGAGGAAGCTTTGGAAGAGATGCATCCTGAAGATCTTTTAACAGCCATTCATGAGTTTAATCTCCTATTGAAAAATTTTAAGAACATAGATGAATCAATTGAGGAAGAGATGATCCAAGAAATAAAGAACATCCCTCAAGATATCCCTGAAATCTCAAAAATTAATTCATCATTCCTTATAGCCGAGGCTCAAGAAGACATCCAGCCTCAAAATCAGTCTTCACAAGAGACAAAGAACTGCTGTACTTCTGTTCAAAGGGACATGGAAACATCTTCCCCTTTGACAGAGAAGGAAATAGATCAGACTATTTATAAACAGTTAGTCTCTGAAACTTTTTGCAAAAAAAACACTCTTGCCCATTCACATAGAGAACTTTGTTGTACAGATTTAGAAAGTTCTTTTGTAGATCAAAATGAAGAAGGGCCTACTGATATCCCAATATGTTTGACTGATCAAAATGTTTATTCTAATAAATTTTCAAATTTCAATTAGTCTTATGATGATGATGATTTCCAAGCAGAAACTAATCATGTAGGGCAACCAACATTTGTTTGGTGTTATGAGTTTCACCATCATCAGCTTGAAAGCCGCAATCATCCTTTTCGATCCATCATAAAAAGCTTTCACTTTATTGGGAATCAGTAGCCTTTCAACTCAGAAGGCGAAGAGAAGAGTAATGAAGAAATTTTTGAGCAAGAGGAAACCATTGAATACACCCCCACTCAAGAATATAATAACCTCTTCACAGAGTTTAGCCCACTGAATCCAAGCATACCAGGGCTACAAGAGGACAACACTGCCAAATATGATGAGTCCTCCAGTTCAGATGATGATGAAGAAGAGGGAGAGAAACAAATAGAAGACTGTCCTACTGAGGATATACCATCTTATCAAGAAGAATATTCTTCCTTTTTTGTTAAGAATGATGATACTTCCAAGCTACGTACTGAAGAGATAGTCCTCAAAGCTGATGTCTTGGAAGTAGATAATCTACCAATTGTGGAGGACCAAAAGGAAGATAACCTTCATCTTTTCTTTGTTGATCCTTTGGAAGAGTGTGTGGAAGTCCTGACTGGCTCAAATTATCAAGCAGTGATCCTTTGCAAGAGCCAGAGACATGAAAAGCTGTCACCTTCTGTGATAGCCTTGATATTGAAGGTTAATCTTCAATATGTTCTATGGATACCTCTGACAAGCAGCTAGAGTTTCTACTTCTTCTTGACATTACTCAGCTAGCTGCATTGGCATTTTTGTATCATATGATAAATGTAAATACTCCATGATTAGAATAGGTTAGATAGGAATGTCAATAAAGCTCAGTTCTGAGCATATAGTTAGTTGTTGTTTTCTGCTTTGAAGAAAATAAAAATTCAAAAATACAAAAACATAAATAAGGGAAAAGAGGGCAGATTGTAAAAAAATAAATAAAATAAATAAAAATAAAAATAAAAAAATAAAAGTATAGCCCCATACCAAAAAGATAAACAAATCTGAAAGTGTGCAAGCTCAAATGCCACTCCTGAAAAACACACTCCTAGTTAGTCAAACAGCCTAATCTTGACTAATTAGTTTTAAATTTACTGCTGATAGGATAGTGAATTTGGTTCGCCAAACTGTTTAAACTTGGCTTATCAGTAGATAGGTTAGGTTAGAAATTAAAGGTTCAAACCTGCTCAAAACCTGAACCTAAGTTTCCAAGCAAGAATTGACTCCAAACTATGTTTTATTCTGAGTCAAAATAGAGGTAAATCTGGTTCTAATCAACTCAAAATCTGAACCAGAGAAAAAGAAAGAACAACTCAATCAAGAGGCAATCAGAGCTGTAGAAAGGTGAAGGAAGTGCTTCGCAAAGTCAGATATTAAGCCTTCCATTTTTTTTAAAATTTTTTCTGCAAAATAAATATCTATGTGCAACTTGTTTTTTATGCCATAGATCACAACAAGTCAAACTGCTTAATCTTGACTTGACTGTTTTTAAATTTCTGTTGTAGAATTTAGAGAATAAAATCTGTTGGACAATTTAATCCCAACAGATAGTAGATTAGGTAGAGAATCATATGGACTCAAATGTTTAATCTGAGTCCATGGAGAAATAAGGAGTAGAAATAGATTAGATTTCCTGTTTACAAAAGAAATAAAATGTTGTAAAGAGTTTGCCAGTTCAAGTGCACTCTAAAATGAAGAAAAAATGTTAGATCAGTAGGATTGGGTAGGTAGAAAGCTTGTTGATGAAGATACATTGTTTTCCATAGCTGCTAATATGTTTTTAGGAAAAAGAAGAGCATCCAAGTGTTGAACCCTTAGTTAAACTGAGGGGGGGGGGGTGAATCAGTTTAACACA
The DNA here is from genome assembly GCA_034641835.2 of Pinus albicaulis. Lineage (NCBI taxonomy): Eukaryota > Viridiplantae > Streptophyta > Pinopsida > Pinales > Pinaceae > Pinus > Pinus albicaulis. Next base: position 1,136,624,872 of record CM076580.1, read on the forward strand.
TACATGGACTTTTTAAACTTTTCTCTTAAAACTTATTTACACCTTCACTTCATGATCAACTTAATATGTGAGCAATATTTATTAGTGAGCAGCAAGTATCAAACAGATTTGTTAATTTAAAATCAGTCTTAATATGTGAGCAACAAGTATTAAGCAGATTAGATAAACCACATCAACACATAGACATCATGCACAGAGACACCAGACATAAGTGGAAACCCATAAAGGGAGAAAACCACATCTTATTATTGTTGTGATGCAAAGGCAAGCTCCAACTCCCTCTCACCATCGATTTTTCAGAGGGCACCAACCTACAGAGGCTCCTACCTCAATTATGCAAGCTACAACTTGTAAGGAAGTCTAACTCCCATCAATTTTCTGCAAGGACACTAATCGTTCATTTATTTTGCCGATGCGATGGGTCCGATGCGATTAATCGCAATTGAAAATTCCATTTGCATGTTCCGATGACCTGCATTAACTTCGATGTGATGTAACATTGTTCTACCGGAATTCAAAAATATATTAATCACTGTTTATACGCCCATCGGGTCTGGGCTTCAATCGCAATCACAAGTTTTGGTTGGATGTTCCGATAGGCCCATACTGCGATGCTCCGATGTGATTAGGCCGGAATTCAAATATATATTAATCGTGATTTAAATCTCATCGGGTCCAGGCTTTAATCGCAATCGCAACTTTTAGTTTACATGTTCCGCTGCACAGTTTTTCTCCGATGCGATTGGGAAAGGGTCCCACCTTATGGTACTTTGGTTCTTTCGATTGTAAAGTGCTCCATATAAATTAATATATATGCTTTGGAACTTTAGTCGTTTAATCTTTCGCATAACCTTATATATATCCTCCGGCTGGGTTAATGATTCTTGGAATAATCTTATATATATATCCTCCTAGCTTTTGGTCACGATTCTAATTATCCTACTATCCTCCAAATTTTGGGTAATGATTCTCGGAATTTATGTTTAGTGTATCTACTACCGGGGTAGTGATTCTTGGAATAACGGCTTTGCCTCTCGCTCTCGCCTTCGTGGGATAATGGCTCTTCCTCTCTCCGCCTTTGCCTTTCTTCGCTTTCCGTGGTTTTAATCGTGTCATTTTGACAGCTTCTCTTTTGCTCGTCTCCTTTGCTTCCTTTGTTTGCTTCTTCGTCGTTCTTACCTTCGTTACTTTTCTTCTCTCTTTGTTTCATCTGCTCATTGACTGATGCTACTCCTTAATTCTCCTTTTACTGCCTCTGCTTCTTTAAATGACCCTATCTCTGCTGCTCGACCCTCTCTACATCTTGCTGCTATGCTGCTCTCTTTTCCTCGTTTCTGCCTCAGGTGTTCCTCCTTTGTGCTCCTTTTCCATCAATGATAACATTTCCAACAGTCTCCCCCTTTGGCATTGATGGAAACACATCCACCAATAATCCAATGCTTCCTCTGTCTATTTTCTTTTCCTCCCCCTTTGACATCAATGGAAAAGGGTTGCACATCTCTCATTGTAGATTCTATCTCTACATTTCCTCTGTCTGAGATGTGATTAGGCCTTCTTCTTCTGACTTTGTACCCTGCTGCTCCAAACTGGTGTAAAAGATTTGTTGAGAGAACACTTTTGAAGATTATCGATCTTGAATGTACATTGCAAGTTGATACAATCCCAAAGCACTAACTCCTTTCACTTGTATAAAGTGTAGGTGATGACAGCCATATATAATCATATTTGTATAATCAGAGATGCATAGTTGTATCCAAGCATAAAGATCGTGAATGTTCCATGTGAAATATCAAGCTTGCTTCAGCTATACTACTGTCTATATTATAATCTTCATCTATGATGCATATCTATTGAGGAAGGTTGAAGATGAAGTAAGTATTTTTCTGAAAAGTACATCTACAGTACACATCCGTTCAATTGTGATGAAGCCAATATATCTTTTATTGTTGTGGTACACCTTTCTTGTCTGTTGGTGATGATATTACACTTAATGACTAAATAATCCTTGTTGCTGAAGTGAATCAATGAATCAAACCAGAGCCTATAGTTTATTGTGAGAATAGACAATATCTTTCAATATGAAAGACCAAATAACTTTTCTGCTTGTTCAATTTATTTTCAAAACAAACCCTTGAGGCTAGATATATTCGGTGTATTAGTCAATCTCACTTATCAACCATGCAATTTATTTACGAAATAGGGGGTGTGTATGTCAATGATAATTCTTTCTTTAAATGGTGTAATACCAACAATTCCTTTCTGCTGAAGTATGCTTGGATGAACTAATAAAAGACTTTTGAGCTTCAAAGGTAATCACAATTATTCCTTCATTATTCAGATATTTTAACTATTCTGTCATGATCATTTCCAACAAAAACATCTTCAATTTGTTCAATTTATATCTTAGCTAACAAACATCACCCAGTGTATGAATAATCTTCAGAAAGAGGCCTTGAAGATATATGTACTGGCTTCAGGAAGGCATGCAATTATATATATAGAAATACAGACTTCTTCAATGTTTAATATAATGTTTCAAGTGTAAACAGAGTATTGATCCTTTAGCTCTGTTATTGACCTTTTCATGTTGAATGCAGATAACTATGGGAATTTCACCTTGATGCACTTTTGCCATAATCCTTTGATCCTGAGGACTTCTACCATACTGCTGCTACTCCATAATAACACTTGATATTCAGTTGATAGGCATGATGCTTGCACCAAGTACCAAATGATATTACCTTGATAAATTATGCAAAGATTTCACTTTAGCTTGCACATGAACCCATAGTTTCTACTATTGATCTTTCCACTATTCACACCAACAATCATCAATCTTCTGAATTTGATCTTGGGATCATTAACCATTCTCCTCTTTCCTGTCATTCTATTCAAAGGAAAGCCATTGCATGTTCCTTTCTAGGACTGCTCTGGAATCATTGCTGCTTTACATACAATTCAATTGTTCTAACATAGTGATCTTTAGAAGGACATCTCCAATTTCTATACTATGAAGCTTCATAGACAGATTACTCAGAGATTAATCACTCACTTAATTGCCTACCTCCAAGGGTACTTTTCATAGATGAATGATGTCATGACATAATGATGATAGGCACTTCTCTTACTAATTCATCTTAATGTGATTCATTGTCAATTCGAGCAAGATAGGGAATTCTCGTGATCATCCTTTAATGTGCCGATATCTGATATATTCTTAGCTTACGTGTTCATTACTGATGTTTTCATTACCGATGTTTCCTCTATCATCATGGTTGCTTGCAGTTTTTCTCCTTCTATAACTGTCAAATATTGAATACTTCAAATAATCTTCTTGATCTCATAAATGTTCTATTACATGGAGCTGCTACCGCATCAAGCCATGGGGTCTATTTATGAACTGCTTCCCCCCGAGATGTTGCTTCATATATATTAATGATGGATTTTTGTTTCTTTGCTTTCCCTGTATTCCCCGAGACTATGGAGGATTCATTATGTTATTGAGATAATAGGCTCCCCTTTCTCTTTTCCTTCCATACTTTATTGGGGTTCTTCATAATGTTTGTATTTTTGATTCATAGCTTTGTTTGCCTTGATTAGATCTCCATTCTCTGCCTAGGAAATATTTAGTGTATATGGAAAATTACGTATCTCCGCTTTGTGACCATGCTTAAGGCATACATAACATCTTATTTGACCAAGGTGCATTTGAGCTGATGTATAATATTTTGTTCCTCTTCTTGAATACATTTTACAATCAACAATTTTATGTCCAAAATTATTGCATGCATAACAATAGCCATGGAAATAATTTGTGTACCCGGTGGAATATTGTCTTTTCCATTTGCTTGCTTGAGGGGTTCTTCTCTTTTGCTGCATCTTTTGCTAGTTGAAGTTGATAGGCCTTGTCTTACATTTTGCTGCAATATGTCGTGGGTTATGACAAGAGAGACATGTGATATTTTTCATAGGAGGAAAGAACCTCCTTTAACATCTTCCAAATTTATTCAATTCATATTCAGGAGTGTGAGAGCCCTTTCCAACAGACTGTTTCATCCTTTCATTCTCTGTCCTACCATATTATTGATTGATTCTATTTGTTTCTTCACAAATCCTATTCTTGTTGGCTTCTACTAGTGTAGGAATATTTTGAGCTGCTTCATTATCCTTTATAGCCTTCACAAAGATGATATTCCTGTTATCTTCTGCCTTGGACTTACTATTTTCTCGTTCATATCCTATCATAGCCTTTATGAGGGGAGACCTTTGTGCATTTAGAATCTTGTCCAACTGTTCAGAGATTTTCATTAGAGGTGTATTCATTAATAGTTCTCTTTGGGATTTTTCTAAATTCTTTCTTAGGCTCACTACTTCTTCTTCCAATCTTACACATTCCCGACTTTTCTCTCTCATTTGTTGCAGCAGAGTGTCTTCTTCTTTCTTTTCTTCTTCAAGATGTGTCTTCAGGTCAATAATTTCTTTCTTATCTTTATATTCTCTCTCATCACATATTTGCACCACTGTCTTAGGGTCTTGGTTTTCATTCTTCAATCTTTCTATTTTATTCAAGGCTGTATCAAGTTTGGTTTTTTCTTCAACTATAATTTCTTCAGGGAACTGACTTCCATTCACACTAGCAGGTACTTCATTTGCTGGAACATTTTCCTTTTGACATGAATTTTTCTTCATCTTAATTCTCTTTTCCTTCTTGAAAATGTAGTCCTCTATGTCTACTCCATGCATGAAATGCAATCTGTCCCAGATTTCTTTTGCAGAGTCTAGATCCATTATCAACTCAAGGTCCTTCTTATGAAGACTATCATATATCACATATTTTGCCTTGGCATTCCTCTATTTTTATTTCACCGTGGGGGAGTCAGTGTAGTAACCATCACATACAAGCTTCCATACTTCAGGTTCATAAGCCAATAATCTTGTTTTAACCTTATCTCTCCATTCAGGAAATTTTGTTGTATTTAACACAGGTGCATTTTGATAGTCCATGACTCAACCAGATCTCCTTCAAGCTATTAAGCTTACACCAAAGGAACCAGCTCTGATACCAATTGTTGAACCCTTAGTTAAACTGAGCAATCTTTATTAGTGAGAAGCAAGTATCAAACATATTTGTTAATTTAAAAGCAGTATGAATATGTGAGCAACAAGTATTAAGCAGATTAGATAAACCACATCAACACATAGACATCATGCACAGAGACACTAGATATAAGTGGAAACCCATAAAGGGATAAAACCACATCTTATTATTGTTGTGATGCAAAGGCAAACTCCAACTCCCTCTCACCACTGATTTTCTGTAGGCACCAACCTACAGGAGGCTCCTACCTCAATTCTGCAAGCTACAACTTGAAGGAAGCTCCAAATCCCATCAATTTTCTGCAGGAACCAACCTATAGGAGGCTCCAACCTCAGTCACCTACAACTGACATTTTATCAAGCTACAACTTCATGTGGAAGCACCAACTCCCATCTATTTTCTGCAGGCACCAACCTACAAGAGGCTCCAACCTTAGTTAGCTACAACTAACATCTATCAAGCTACAACTTGATAGGAAAGCTCCAACTTCCTTACTCTTTCAAAAGGAAAACACTTGCTGATTTACCTTGGATATCAGCTCTGTTCTATATCATCTTCACTACTGTGCATCAGTCTTCATATCTGCCTTATATCATTTCTGCATCTTCTCAGATTCACTGTCAGCTCCTCCTTCTCTTCTCAGATCCTCATTCTTCTCTGCCTCACTGCTTCATTTTTTCATTCTCTAACTTTTCACAACATCTTGTTCTGCTCCTCCTTCTTCTTCTATTCTTTGCCTCAATTCCATACTCAACATTCTCTATGCTCACTCTCTCTCACCTCTTGCAACTTTCTTATTTTCTTCAACTCTCTTCAATTCTGTTGCACACTCTCTTCTTCTCTCACTCTGTTTTCTTCAAGCTTCTCCCTTTGGATACTACCCTGTTTTATACAAAATAGCTTCATGGTTGTTTGTATTCTACTGGGAATTCGAAATGGACAGCCATGTCTCTTTTCCTTCTGCCTTGTCATTTCTTTTATCCGCTCATTCAAAAAATATAACTATAGGTACCAATGCAACATTACAATGGGATATTTGTTCTCTTCCAAAGACTTGCCAATGCATCACAACAATATAAATTAAAATCATTTACATTCAATTACAATGCAAACTCCAGCTCACTTATTCAGCCTCTTGGCTCGCTATGCATTTGCCTTTTCTTTGACTGTGTCTTTGTCCCTTTCGGCTCTGTTTGTTTCCTTATTCAATGTCACAGAGTAACAGCCATATGTCATGCATATGTAACTATGCTTTTTATATCAGGCCAATTGATTCTCGGCACAATAATAAAATGACGTTTTGATATGTGCACTGCCGCGGTGTAACTACAGCGCCTTTTATATATAACGCAACTTCAGCTCTCGGCAAAATTATAATAAGTTTTAACATACAAACTTCCTTTTTAATACAACTTAAATAAACTCTCGGCGTAATAATAAAAGCTTGTTTAACGTATAAAATTTCCTTTTGGGCCCACCATCCAAACTTTTTTTTGTGCTCCGATGCGATGAGTTTCCTCCAGAGATTTCCGATTGCAATTGATCGCAATTGCAAACTTCATTTACCAGTTTCGCTGTGCTGCCTTAACTCCGATGCGATTGACCACTGTTCATTTATTTTGCCGATGTGATGGGTCCGATGCAATTAATCGCAATCGAAAATTCCATTTGCATGTTCCAATGCCATGCATTAACTCCGATGCGATGTAACATTGTTCTATCGGAATTCAAACATATATTAACCACCGTTTATACGCCCATCGGGTCCGGGCTTCAATCGCAATCGCAAGTTTTGGTTGGATGTTCCGATAGGCCCATACTGCGATGCTCCGATGCGATTAGGACGAAATTCAAATATATATTAATCATGATTTACAAGCTCATCGGGTCTAGGCTTCAATCGCAATTGCAACTTTTAGTTTACATGTTCCGCTGCACAGTTTTTCTCCGATGCGATTGGGAAAGGGTCCCACCTTATGGTACTTTGGTTCTTTCAATCGTAAAGTGCTCCATATAAATTAATATATATGCTTTGGACCTTTAGTCGTTTAATCTTGCCTAGAACTTTATATATATCCTCCGGCTGGGTTAATGATTCTCGGAATAACGATTTATATATATATCCTTCGGCTTGGGTCATGATTCTCGGAATTATATATATATATATATATCCTCCGGCTTGGGTAATGATTCTTGGAATTTATGTTTAGTGTATCTCCAGCTGGGGTAGTGATTCTCGGAATAACAGCTCTGCCTCTGCTTCTGCCTTTCTGTGATAACAGCTCTGCCTCTGCCTCTGCCTTTGCCTTTCTGCTCTTCTGTTTGACTGTTACATTTCGACAGTCTTCTTTCGCCTGTCTCCTTTACTTCCTTTGTTTGCTTCTTTGCTGCCTCTGCTACTTGTTTGCTACCTCTACCTCTCTACTACTTTGCTTCTCTCTTTGTTTCATCTGCTCCTTGACTGATGCTACTCCTTAATTATCCTTTTGCTGCCTCTGCTTCTTTAAATGACCCTATATTTGTTGCTCGACCCTCTCTACATCTTGCTGCTATGCTGCTCTCTTTGCCTTGTTGCTGCCTCAAGTGTTCCTCCTTTGTGCTCCTTTTCCATCAATGACAACATTTCCAACACCAAGAAAAGAAGGCAGCCCAATGGATGAAGCACTGAATCAGCCTCCCAGAGAATGCAGGTCTGAAGTTCTTGAAGCCTTCAAGAAGGCGCCATCCCCAAGTGGAGCCACTGTTGGCCACCTATAAAATTTGTTCTATCAAAAGGTGTCCAAAACATTGTTTAGCCTTCAAGGAATAGTTTCATTGTAGAAATATTATCTCTTGAAGCCTCTGCTAAACATAATCTCCTCTATTCAATTCTTCACTGTTGTTTCCCTTCAGAACTCAGAAATTCTGCTAAAATTCCATGAGAAAGACTGCTGCAAAATCCCCTTTTCTCCCCTTCACCCAGAATGCCCCATTTTAACCCTTTTTTCCCCCTTGTCAAAATTCCCTTCTTACCCTCTAAATCCTCCCAAATTCCCCTATAAATCCTACACATACCCCTTGTTTAGACTTTTTTCCTTTTTTTCCCTCTATCGTTGCCCATTTATGGCCTCAAATTGCATTGAAAAAGGTTAAAAAACCCACATTTGAACATATATGGGTCTTAGCCCCCTTCGGCCAGCTCCCTTGACCTTTTTCCTACGTGACCCGGGTGCCGAAATCACGCGCTAGCCCGAAAAGCGCTTAGCGTGTTTGGTTATCGGGAACGTTTCTAATCGTTGATTTCCCGGCCATCCGACAGTCTTCGCAATCCCATCGCGCCCGTGGTCCCCACTCTTTTTCACCGCCCGATCACATCACAGCCTTCCATTTAACCTACAGATCCGACGGTCCATTTTCATCCGCTGGTGGTCCCCGCGCCATGGCTACTATTCAGAAACCGGTGGTATCCATCACACCGCTTTCAAGCACAGGGTGGTTTTCTCCCGATCGACAGCGATTCCACTCATCGATTGACACATGGCCTGGGCACTGTTCACCAAACCATTGTCCATCGCGCGTTAAACATCGGATTTGGACCCCACGCAATATTGACGTGCACCGTCCGATCTGAGGCCGCTCATCGGACGGTGGTCGCTCGCTGGAGATGCACACGTGATAACTCAGGGTACGACACAACGGTAATAGCATCTCCGCCATCGATCTGATCTGTAGATCAACGGCCCAAATTTCATCGCCCGATCTCTCCGTTTTGACTTTCCACCTACGCTCCCGACCGTCGATCTCTGCGCGATCGACGACTCTGATTTGATTTTCTTTTCCGCCTTGCCATTCATTCCTCACAATCAATCTCGACCGTTGGATGATGCCATCCAACGACTATGCTCCCTCCACATGCCTTCTGAAGTAGTCAGCCTATATATGTAGGATTTTTTAATAGTTTTTCGTATTTTTGCAGGGTTTAAATGGTTTTTTCCGCCATGCTGAAGAAAAATTCACAGGTCGTGGGTGACGATCCTCCCGCCTGCGATTCACCACAAAATCTCTTGCATGGTTTTAAATTCAAATTTTATCAATGAATTCATGAGGCATTGATGCCATTTGACCCCTGTACAACCCTGCACACCAGAAAACATAGTTAATCGAGCACCGATCAAAGAGTATCAGCATCGAAGACAGAACACACCAGAAAAAGGAGATTTAAGTCCTAAAGCACAGTTCTCAAGTAAATTAAAGGTGTTTAAGGAAAGACAAAGACATCTGTAAAGCCGAGAAAGCTTCCACCGCCATCAGCCGAGGCCAATTGAACCCCCTCCAACTCCTTAAGACACCTGCAGCCTCACAGAAATCAAAAGAAGCTTAGTCATTACCTGAACAAGAGGTGTTTACTTGAAGACAGCTGAACAATTAATACAAATCAAAGAATCTTATCTCTAATTGTCGGCAAAACCATTTTAGAAGATTAAGAACAGTCCAGAAGCACATCTTTCGATCATTATGCCTCGAAAGGCAGGAACAAATGTTATGGAGCAGAGTTAGAAATGATTACATAATTAATGATATTTGATCCTTGGGAAATCCTCCCACTTCCTCATTTCTCTATAAATACCTTTGTAGAACATAAGAAAATGTTGGTCTCTGGACATATGAATGCATGTAATGGTTTTCTGAAGCTACTGATGCACTGTGTGCAATTTGAAGATAAATAAGCTGATATGAGAAGTTTGAAGTTGTAGAGACCCTTCGGGCTTGTTGATTGTAACTAGTTTGAACATCAAATACAAGCTGCTGATTTATGGGATCCTGATTTGTGTCAATGGTGATGTGTTCCTCACTCTCAATTGTTATTTTCTTTAAGGTTTCACTCTGTTCATTTTCTTTGATAAGGAACAACAAACATAGAGCTAGGAATTACTCTCAGTAGTACCCTACTCTTACTGAAAGCTTTATTTTATATGTTTTTCTCTTGTTAATACTGAGTATATTAAAGCAGGTTGGTTTCAAAGCACTTGCCTGATCTAGATTGCTCATTATGATGATCATCAGTGTTTTCCTTTAGAATGTGCTAAAAGCAGGTTGGTTTCAAAGTACTCACCTGATCTTAAGCTGTTCTAACTTTTTTTGAATGTTTTTTGACTGAAAGTACTTCAAAGCAGGCTAGTTTAAAAGAACTTACCTGATCTCAGAATGCTTTTATATTTTGTTTCTCTAAACTCAAATTACTTCAATGCAGGCTAGTTTAAAATTACTTACCTGATCAAAAAATTCTTTTATGTTTTGTCTCTCTAAGCACATGTTGAAAGAAAGATAGTTTAAAAGCACTTACTTGATCTTAGACTGTGCACTGTTCTTCATTTTGTTTTGTTCTCCACTTCATATCTGTTTCACTCCATAAATCACCTTAAGAGATACTTTGACATAAGTGACTTGCCCCATGGATCCTTCTTGAACCTTGCTGTCTAATTAAAATCCTCCTATGACTCCATAGCCCAATGGGTTAAAACTATCTTTTCCTTTTTCTATCAGCCAAATCATTCCTTCACTTGCAGACATCTTCACCCTTCATTTTGAACTGCCTTCACCTTCATCATGTCTTTGCCCAACCAAAACAAACAAAACAAAACTCATTTTCTTCATAACTAGCCTAATACCACATTTCAGGCTTTAAAGATCACATCTTTAAACTCATTTATAGAGAGATCCCTCTCTGGATTCAGTAGGGCTAGATCCTTGAATCCCAAAGCGGTTTGATGTTACCCCTGTAGTTGGAATTTTTCCAATCTTGCTAATTACAGGGTGCTAACAGGGACCAATGGTGGTCCCAGCCCGCCGACAGCCCCTTAAAGCATTCACATGATTAACTGTCACCACAAATGTTACTTTGACAGTTGCTAGCCTGTGACATTAAACTTCACCGTCAGCCTTATCACATGTAATCTGCGTGGTTAAAGCTTTATCCACTGACAATTTTGTAACTTTGACATTTATGTTTAAACCTGGTCACATGGCAGAGTTGAATGATATGGTTACGCCGAAGGTTTTTTTTAACACAACCTCTAATGCAGGTTCAAAATAGTTCAACCGTGGTTTTAGCCTGCATTTTCGCTAATGTTAAATGCAACCGCGGGGTTTCAAGGTTGCCATGTGGCCACCCCCTACCCTTAACAATACATTTTACGATTTAGACTGGTGGTAAGATAGCACGACCCTATTTTTATGGGGTTTGGCCAAATTTAACTGCAATTAAGTGCAGTTCACCAAAATTAGTGGAGGTTTTCTAGGAATTACTAGGAAAATGACTTGGAGGGTCAATTTTCGCCCAAATGAAGTGAATGAAATGTCTATCTACACTACTTGGAGAATTCTGGAGCCACTGGTGCATAGAAAAAAACCATTAGAGGTTTGTAAACACATGTATTTGGAAAATTTTGAGCATAATGAAGGATGGAAATGCCATTGGAAGTTGGACCCACAGATGTAGCTCAAGAGTGGTGAACTGCTTCATCATGCTTGTTGTGTAAATGTTATGTGGGATTTTATATCTTTGTTATACACTTTTGTTTAGTGTTATTTTCTCTTATTTCATGCTTCTAATTCACTAAATCACTTATATTTCATGGTTAAAATCCACAATACTTAAGCAAAATATGGAGACAAGTATGCACATGTTTTATCACTAAAAAGACACTTAACACAACAAACTAATACAATCCTTTCAGATCACTTCCTGAACATCCATTTAGTCCCAATGAAATTTTTATATTTTGGTCATGGAACTAATTTCCAGGTGTTATTATTCTTGATTTGATCCAATTCTTTATTCATAGGTGCTAACCAATGTTCATTATGGCTGGCCTCCTCAAAACTACTAGGCTCAAAGGTTGCTAGAAAATCAATGTGAGCTTGTTGTGATGAATGAAGTTGTCAACCTTCATTTATGTCACCAATGATTTGATTTGATGGATGGTTCTTTTGAATCCATTATTTTGTTCTCTTTGGAGAAGCTTCTTGTTGTCTTTCTTGTATATCTTGATGATCATTATTTACTTCTTCCTGGTTGACAGTTGCTTCTTGTTCTAGAAATTTCTTTGTCTTTTTCAGGCTCTCTCTCAAGTTTCAAAGATTCTATATCCTCGTTATCATTCGTTAGAACACCATATTCATCAAATGTAACATTTATGCTCTCAAATATATGTTTTCATCTTAGATTATATAATTTATAGGCCTTTCTTTTGCGTCAGTAACCATCATAGATACCTTCATCAACACGTGATTCAAACTTACCCAAATTTTGATCTTCTCTTTTGATATAACATTTTCTTCCAAAGATTTTGAAATATTTTATATTAGCTGGTTGTCCTTTCCATAATTCATATGGGGTCTTGTTGCAATTATTTCATAGAAGACTTCATGTTGATAATGAAGACTGTCATATCAGTTGCTTGAACCTAGAATTTTTCATCCAATTTTGAGTCCTTCAACATTGTTCTACCCATTTCATATAGGGTTATGTTCTTTCTTTCAACAACTCCATTTTGATAAGGTGTTCGTGCTATTGATAATTGTATTTTTATTCCATTTTTTTCACAATATTGCTGAAATAATTTGGAAGTGAATTCTCTGCCATTATCTGATCTTAAACACTTTATTTTCAAATCAGTTTCATTTTCAACCAACTCCTTGTAGATCTTAAAGCACTCAAATGCTTCAAATTTTTACTTTAGGAAGCTAACGATTGTTATCCTGGTATATTCATCTATCATTAAAATGAAATTTAATTCTCCATTTAACCATTTTTTTCTCATAGGACCATATATATCAATATGTATCAATTCCAATGGATGTGATGCAAAGTGTTTTTTGTTTTAAATTCGACTTTTGTCTGCTTTCCGTGCTGACAGGTCTCACATAGTGTGTTGGAAGGTTTTGAGATTTTTGACATTTTTCGTACTCCTTCCTTTTTTCTTATCCTAACAATATTTTCAAGGTTTATGTGAGCCATTCGTTTGTGCCATAACGAGATTTCATCTTATTTAGCTAATAGACATGCTTTAGTTACTTCATCCAGAACATATCTGTTGTTTGGAGCTTGACTTGTTGTAGCCACAATTTTAGCATACCTGCCTTTCTTGGTTTCACATTTTGTGGAGTTGAATAACATTGTGTGTCCTTGATCACAAATTTTTCGAACACCTAAGAGATTGTGATTCATGTTTTCAACCAATAGAACATTCTTGGTTAGAGAATATTTTCTTCCAAGAGTGACAGTATCTCATCCTATAACATTTGAAGATCCATTTCCAAAGGACACGGTTCCATCCTTATTCTCTTTCAGAGATGCAATTTTCTTTCTATCTCCAGTCATATGCGTTGAGAAACCACTATCAACATACCACACATCTTTGTAGTTTTGAGCCTTGAGTGTGAGAGAACAATTATTAGTCCTTTTCTTCTTCCATGTTCGTTCATTCTGTGGCTTGGAAGATTCTTCTAGAGGATTTTCAAGTCCGAGTCTCTGGCTATGTGTCCAAAGTTTTGACATTTGTAACATTCAATATTATTTCTTAAATGTTCAAAGATATTGATGTTTCGTTAAGCCCTGTGAGGTTCATATTTGACAGATCTCCTGGAATTGTATTAGTTCCTACAGTACATGCGGCATTATACAACTTTATGACCAAATTTTCCACATGAATAACAATACCCATAAAACATTGTTGGTACCTCATTGGAAATACACGTCAGTGAATTTTATTCTAAGGTTGTTCTTGGGAATCTTGTCCAATGAAGTCTAAATTCCTGTTAGATCTCATAGGTTCATTGCATTTTGTTGTAGAAGGTCCTTCTTCTTCTTCTTTGTAACTGAGGCTAGGTTTGTTGTTGTAATATCGTTGATTGTTGATGATTTCTTCAAATTCCCTATTACACAACATTTTGTCACTGTCCCTGCAATCCCCAACTCACACATTGGAGGGTAATTTCTGTGACCAATACATAGTGTCATGCTTTGCAAATACCATCCTTGCATCCCTTTTGATGAAAGCAACATTCTTCTTGTTGAAATTTCCCTAAGCAGAGCTGTGAAAATCCCTATCTTTGCCTTGGCACGAGTAGCCCGTTACATCCTTGTGCCGACCTGGAAATTTAACACTAAGCCCGCACCACTTGGCGCTCTGTGCTAGTTAGATACCCATGCCAAGCTATTTATGGAATTTAAAAAGAAAATAGAGGTGGAGGTTCCGTTCCAACCACCTAGGGGATGAGTCATTGGGAGTGGTTGAACTGAAACAACCACAGACTCCTTCCTTTAGTTAGTAGATTCCACCTCCCTTGGAACTCTCCTAAAGGATAGGACTCCCTCCCACCTTTGTAGGGATCCCAAACTCCTCTCTTTCCTCTATATGAGAAACTATATCCTTTAGTAGAAGCTAGCTGAACACATTATAGAAAAATGGTTGAATAGTTGAACAAGAGAATTATACTATAGCTAAGCTGCTAGAGGAGATAGAGTAAGAAATATAGTGTTGAGAGAGCTCAAGTCGATGACTTCTAAGAGAGCTTGAGTCTGAATTCCCTGACCGAAAGTTGAGACGCGTTTCTTCTAAACCCCGTTGGAGGAGATCACGACATCAAAGCATCAGTTGTACTCTTCCTTCTACTCATTAATATACTTGACTACTGTTTGGTTCCACTATTGTGTTATGATATTTATTTAATATGATATGTTTAGCCCTATTTGATTGGCTAATAGTTGTGAGTGAAACTATGCTGCTATATGTTGTTCTTGTTCTTTGTCCTATGTGCAGGTATCTAGGCGTGATAGTGAATGGATCATGACTTGTCAAGGCAGGAGCGAGAGACCACTACTCTTTCTAAAACATTGACAACGTTGGATTCAAGGTAGGTTAATATACCATGTATTTTTTTCATTCATTAACTAGGAAGCAACACTTTAGCGTGTCCTTTTATTACTAGACCCACCCAAGGGCTAGAGGGATCATCTCTGTCAGAAGAGAGGATTTACCTTCATAACAAATTGGTGACTCAGCTAGGGATCATAACATAAATCAGATCTAAAAGATGAAGTTTGGAGATAGACGATGATATCACCGTACCAAGGATCGAGGGTGCTAATCAAGTAAAGCGAATCATCTGGAATGAAGTCCTCAAAACGAGTAAGAGCAGAGTCGGAAGGGAGAGAAAAAATTAAATCAGCAAATACCAATGATTTCTTAGATTTGGCAGTAGTAAATTCCAAATCAAACTCTTGGAGGATGACAATCCGATTTGAGTATTTGGCCCCCAACAATTTTCAAGACAATATGTAGGTCATGGGGTTGCATTCAGAAATCACAGTCAATGACGAAAATGTTGAAATTCTTGAACAACGGCCAACGCTAACTTCTCGACGTGAGCATAACGCATTTTGGGGTTAAGAAGATTACGAGACAAGTAATAAATAACATGCTCATGACTGTCATCATCGTCTTGTATCAAAACCATCACAATCTTACTGAAAGCGGAAACGAAATAAAGGGAAAAATCATGATGATAATCTAGAGGGCGTAGGAGAGGAGCATTGACCAACAACGTTTTCAATGCATCAAAATATTTATGAGCATTCTCATCCCAGTAAAAAGGAACGCCCTATTTTAACAATCGTGTAAATCCTTTAGCTACCTCGGCATAGTTAGGTATAAAACGACATAGAAAATTTTCTTTCCCTTGTAAAATCTACAAATGATGCAATGAGGAAGGAGAGGGGAGATTGATAATAGCCTCAACTTTGAGAGGATCCAGGAGAATTCCATATTTGGAAAAGATAAACCCTAAAAGTATACCGAAATCAACGCAAAAGACACACTTGTGCAGATTAAGTCGAATGTTATAGTGTCTACAACGAAGACAAATTTGATGAAGATGGTCAGGATGATCTCTACTCTTAGTTGAATGAATGGGAAGGTCATCCAGATAAGGTTGAATGATGTGAAGAATATCATGAAAGGCATAAGACATTGCGCACTGAAATGTCGCCTCGACATTCTTCAAACCAAAGGGAAGCTTCTTATATGAAAAGGTACCCCAAGGAAAGATAAAGGCAATCTTGTGTTGACCAGTCAGGAGAATATTGATCTGATTATAACCTGAAAAGCCATACATAAAGGAAAATATCTCACTCCCGTCACAGTCGTCAATGATTTGATCGATGAAAGGAGTAGGATAATTATCCTTAGGACAAGCTCGATTGATATCACGATAGTCAACATAGACATGAATAGTGCCCTGTTTCTTATCTACAGGAATAATATTAGAAACCCATTATGTCAAGGGAATCGGATAAATGAAACCAGCTTTAAGAAGCTTTTCCACTTCGGCCTTAATGGCAGCAACTTTCCTAGGATTCACCGGACGAAGACGCTAAAAACAGGTTTCGAACCAAGGTAAGTAGGAATCTCATGTACCATGATACTAGGATCAATACTGGGCATTTCTTCATAGGACCACACAAAGACATCACATAATTCACGAAAAATACTAGTATAGATTTTCACTTCATCCGAAGAGCAAGTAACCCCAATATGGATGTCCTCAACGATTCCCGGTTTAATGGAAATGTTGATAGGCATCATCTGAGTGATATTAATCAAGTTAACTTCTGAAAAAACTTCATGGACCTCAATAGGTGTTTGGAGTGGAGGAGAAGGAACCTGAGAGGAAAAATTCTCAAGACAGGTAGACATGGCCTCGAGGCTTGGTAGAAACGAGGAATGATGATGACCATTATCCCACGGTAGATCATCGAGAGACAAGGTTTCCACGATAGCCTCATCAGAAGGAAACACTTCTTTCGAAGGATCCGGTGAATCAAAATCACCAATCCAAGGGGATTTAGAATAGATGTCAAGAGTTACGCTCGAAGGAGTAGAATCATGATTAGAATCTGATGCAGCAATGAGTTCACAATAATCAATTTCAATCGGACGCAAAGGCATTGAATCGTCGAACAAATCGATCTATTCAGGAGAAGGGATAACCCAGGGGTCATTGGTTCGAGAAATCATGTTGACCTGAACAATATTCGGTGGTGGAAGAGGGAAAACACCCATGAGGGCAGGATCCTTGAAAAGTCCTGGCCCTACACTCTCGTAAAGAGTAGTAAACTTATCCACGTACGGAACATTATTCTCGGAAGAAGAAGTGAAAAAATACAAGTGATCAACAGTTATAATCTTTCCTTCATGCAGAAACTTCAAAAGACGAAAGAGAGTGGATGGAACGCACAACATGGCGTGAGTCCAACTGCGTCCGAGGAGAAGATTATAATTGAGTTTTGCATCAACGACTTTGACCTCGACATTGACTGTCTTCCCTTATAACATGATCGGAAAACTAGCGAGAACACCAAGAGGTTTAGATTCTCTTCCATCAAATTCTTCAAGGTTATTGGGTGATGAAGTAAGAGTTGGAGAACCAATGGATTTCCAACAAGTAAATGACATAACACAGGTAGATGCACCCTCGTCAACGACAGTGCGGTGAATATTCAAACCATTAATACCAACTTGAATGATGAGTGCAATTTGGTGTGGGAGTCGCAAGACGAAATTCTCTAAATCGAAAGCGAGTAAGATAGTATCGGCAGGATCAATCCCATGTATCGTAGATAGAAAATCTTTCTGTTGTGAAGGACAACTCTGAATTACTTCGAACACAGACATTGAGGATGACGCCCGAGCCAAATCTTCAACAATACTGTAATGCTGAGCGGCATGGGCGTTGGGATTGTACAAAGACTTATGGAGCACAACTTTGGAAGGTGGTCGCACAACAGATTCAGTGCTAGGCCGTTCAATCTCAAGAGGAACAGAAATAAGAGGGGGAAGAGGAACATCATCGATATCTTTCCCCATTGCCTAACGTGAACCAGAATAATGTTTCGATCAAGTAGCAATAGAAACAGGTGCATAACCGTTTATCATGAAGACTTGCGAACCAGATGGAGCAGAGGACTGAGGATGCTCTACCATTTAAGTCTACTGAGGGAAAGGTTATTTAAGAATGGACAGAGCTCCTTGGGTGCCTTTCGACTCACTTCAGACCGTCGAGGATAGTCCTTGGTGAAGTGCTCATCATCAAAAATCAAACAAGGATACTTCGGTTTACGTTGAGAAATATCAACAGAACGAGGTTTTGGAGAATCGTGCTTCAGGGTATTGGTTTTGACTTTACCCTTACCCTTATTCTTACCTTTGGAAGTGTTATTTGTAGGATTAGCCTGAACAACATTCACTTCTGTGGGTGTACCAGAATTCTAATTTGACTGAGGAGCTACATTATTGGAAGAAGTAGACTTCAGCTGATTCGGATTTATGTAGGAACACAACAAAATACAGAAATAACCATAAAAATAGAGATGCAGCAAAAATAATGCATCATTTCATTAATATCAAATAACAGAAATATGCTTACAGACATAATGGAAATAAAATAGCTAGTGTGCATGGTAGCGAATCTCTGAGAAGAGATGTGGCAGCTACAGACCTCTGAACTATGTTACAATGAGGCTCAAGGGCCTATTTATTATTGAGAAACAATGGAAAAATTGAAACGTCCAAAAACCTAACTCTAGGAGATGAAGCGCCAAAACTGTGGGCCCCCGTTTGGGTAAGTTGGTGTTTCAACTTCCCGGGGACATAACTTTGGCATTTGAGCTCCATTTGATGCGCTCAATAGTTCATTAGAAAGATATATCCGAGGAGTACAACTTTCGATGTGAGAAACATTGGTCCATGGACCCATGTTGCAACATTGGTCCATGGACCCATGTTGCTCCCGGTTTTCCCAAAAGAACATTGTTTAGGGCCTCAAAACGACTTCGGAAGTTCAGGACCCCAAAAAATGCTAAAAATAGTAAGTTGTGTTGCAACTTAAAAACTGAACGAAATGATTGTGGGGGTTCAAATGGAATAGTTGGGTGGACACCAATATTCACCTGGATCATTAAGGCCCCAAAGCGGCTCCGAGAGTGTAGGACTCGAAAACTTGCTAAAAATAGTAAGTGGTGCTGAATGTGAAAAGCTGCAAGAATTGATGGTGTGGGTCCAAATGGAATAGGTGGGTGGCCACCAATATCCACCTGGATCATTAGCTTCCTAGAGTTGAAAGAAAGATACTTCTGAGAAGTCTGTGATGCTGAACCAATAATACCATCAACGGATGGAGTCATTTGCAGTTTAGAAGTTCCAGGTCCAGGAGCATCAGACAAGATATCGTACAATGCGCCAGACTGAGAATAGATGAGTTCAAGGTACAGGGCATAAGAAATGGCTTGTTCCTTGGTTACACATGCCCCCATAGCAATGTCTTTTGCAATCTGATTGACAAATGAGGTAGTGAACCAATGAGTTAGAAGTTGATCAGGTATCTCAAATTTGATCATGCGACGACGACACCGCCACTCATGAATATGATCCGAGATATGAGTAGCTCGGTCCTGTTTCAATGAAGTGAGGAGGTGCGTCCCAGTATCATAACGGATCAATAACTTAAAATGTGTAAGGAACACCATGGCTAGAGAATTGAAATCTTGGAAAACTCGATGAGACAGCTCAATGTACCACTTTGCAGCGACACCAGTAAGATTTCACTGGAAAAGATGAAGACGAATAGAATCGTCAACCTAAGAATTAGAAGAACACCACAAATGGTAAGTCATCACATGCATTTGGGGATCTTCACCAGGTTTACCCTCAAATTTAAGA
Source organism: Pinus albicaulis (assembly GCA_034641835.2). Taxonomy (NCBI): domain Eukaryota; kingdom Viridiplantae; phylum Streptophyta; class Pinopsida; order Pinales; family Pinaceae; genus Pinus; species Pinus albicaulis. The sequence continues at coordinate 1,136,644,729 of CM076580.1, forward strand.
AAATCACTAGGAATATTGGTCAGAACCTGAGGCCAATATGGATTATGAAGAATAGGATCATTTGTCAACTTCGACACATCAGGTTATTCCAACGTAGCAAGAAATGGTAATTGAGTGTTAAAAGTCATCAAAGGTCTTTGATAAGGACTTGTCTATATATTCCACCCAGTCCAAATAGGATTTTGACCCCATAGATTCTGTCCTGAAGAATTCAGATCATAGGGATTAGAAATAGGATAATTCGGTTGATACGGGGTTTTGAGGACCAAGGTATTGAGTCGAAGAAAACCACTAAGGTCCTTGCTGAGTAGCATAAGGATTTTGCTGTGGAATGTAAGCATGACTTTGAGGTTGTTGATATATAGGCTGATATTGAGGTTGCTGGTACACTGGTTGATTTTGAGGGTAAGGAATTTGAGGTGCGCTATATACCGGTTGATGTGAAGCTTGAGGGTAATAAGTGTCCTGCTGTTGCGTAGTTTGACCTTGCGGATCAGGTTGAGCAGGCTGCTAGGCATGGTAAATAGGTAAAATTGGCTAAGGAACTGAAGGAATCTGCTGGTGGGTAGGTTTCTTTGGCCGTTCTTAAAGAAAATTTTGCTCAACAACCATTTCAACAACCGGTTCAACCAGCTCAACAGTCGTTGCAAGCTACCCACCAGTAGATTCCTCCAGTTCCGCAGCTAGTTTTACCTATTTACGCTGCCTAGCAGCCTGATCAACCTGCTTTGCAAGGTCAACCTGTGCAACCGTAGGGCGCTTATTACCCTCAAGCTTCACATTAACTGGTATATAGTGCACCTCATATTCCTTACCCTCAAAATCAACCGGTGTACCAGCAACCTCAATATCAGCCTGTGTATCAAAAACCTCGAAGTCATGCTTACATTCCATAGCAAAATCCTTATGCTACTCAGCAAGGACCTCAGTGGTTTGCTTCGACTCAATACCTTGGTCCTAAAACCCCGTATCAACCGAATTATCCTGTTTCTAATCCCTATGATCCAAATTCTTTAGGGCAGAATCTATGGGGACAAAATGCTGTTTGAAATGGGTGGAATATATAGACAGGTCCTTATTAAAGACCTCCGATGAATTTTAACACTAAATTACCATTTCTTGCTACGTTGGAATTACCCAATGTGTCGAAGTTGACAAATGATCCTATTCTTCATAATACATATTGGCCTCCGCCGTTTCGACCAAGATTCCTGGTGATTGTCCGCACGAAGGAAAGATTATAACTTTTTATCAATTGTACTTTTTCACTTCTTCTTCCGAGAAAAACGTTCCATATGTGGATGAGATTCCTACTCCTTACGAGAGTGTAGGGCTAGGCCTTTTCAATGATCCTGCCCTCATGGATGTTTTCCCTCTTACACCACCAAATATTGTTCGGGTCAATGTGATTTCTTAAACCGATGACCCCTGGGTTATCCCTTCTCCTAAACAGATCGATCCGTTCAACGATTCAATGCCTTTGAGTCCGATTGAAATTGATTATTGTGAACTCATTGCTGCATCAAATTCTGATCATGATTCTGCTCCTTCGAGTGTAACTCTTGACATCTATTCTCAATCCCCTTGGCTTGGTGATTTTGATTCACTGGATCCTTTGAAAGATGTGTTTCCCTCTGATGAGGCTATCGTGGAAACCTTGTCTCTTGATGATCTGCTGTGGGATAATGGTCATCATCTTGTCTCTTGATGATCTGCTGTGGGATAATGGTAATCATCGTTCCTTCTCCTCTGCTTCAAACACCTGTTCAGGTCGATGAAGTTTTTTCGGAAGGTAACTTGAGTAATATCACTCAAACAATGCCTATCAACATTTCCATTAAACCAGGAATCAGTTAGAACATCCATATTGGGGTTACTTTCTCTTCAGATGAAGTGAAAATCTATACTGTCCTTTTTTGCGAATTCCGTGATGTCTTTGCGTGGCCCTATGAATTAATGCCCATTATTGATCCTAGTATTGTGGTACATGAGATTCCTACTTACCCCAGTTTGAAACCTGTCCTTCAGCGTCTTTTTCCGATGCATCCTAGGAAAGCTGCTACCATTAAGGCCGAAGTGGAAAAGCTTCTTAAAGCTGGTTTCATTTATCTGATTCCCTTGAGAGAATCGGTTTCTAATATTGTTCCTGTAGATAAGAAACAAGGAACTATTCATGTCCGTGTTGACTATCGTGATATCAATCGAGCTTGTCCTAAGGATAATTATCCTACTCCTTTCATCGATCAAATCATTGATGACTGTGCCAGGAGTGAGAATTTTTTCCCTTATGGACGTTTTTTTGAGTTATAATCAGATCAATATTCTCTCGACTGATCAACACAAGACTACCTTTATCTGTCCTTGGGGTACCTTTGCAAATAATAATATTCCCTTTGGTTTGAAGAATGTCGGGGCCACATTTCAGTGCGCGATGTCTTATGCCTTTCATGATATTCGTCACATAGTTCAATCTTATCTGGATGACCTTCCAGCTCATTCAACTAAGCATAGAGATTTTTTGTGAAACCAACTCCAAAAATAGAAGAAAAGAGATATCAACGCCTTAGAAATAAGCCACTTCGAGGGGGAAACCTCCAATACATTACATGAATGAAGAATTCTTGGATGATTCAAATTACAAAACTTCCTTTCTATATATAGGAGTCCATGGGGCCACAATTTAATCCTAGTGGGGCCACAATGTAATCCTAGCCGACCTAACAATAATAATTTAAGGGCACAATAATAACAATATGGGGGTTACAAGGGTACAATAATAACAATAAGAGGGTTACACTAACAACAATAAGGGACTATACTAGTAATATAGGGACCTAACATGCCCCTCTCCTTCAAAAAAGTGTTGTCCTCAACGCTTGAGTAGCTCTGGGTGCTTCTATATAAAATTTTCATCCTCCCATGTAGAATCTTCAGTGGGTAAGTTCTTCCACTTGATGAGATACTCTGAAATTGATCGATTCCGTAGCTGTCGAGTTCTTGTTTCCATGACCGCTTCAGGTTCCAATATGATTTTTCCTTCCTCATTAAGTTCTGGCAATATTGTTTGAACTGGAATATTTTCACCTATAACCTTCTTTAAGCATGAAACATGGAAAACTGGATGCACTCGTGAAGAAGCAGGAAGCTCCAATTTGTATGCTATAGTACCAATCTTTTGCAACACCTTGTAAGGACCATAGTACTTTGGCGATAATTTATTATCCTTCTTAGCTTGCTTGAGGGACATTTGTTTGTATGGTTGTAGCCGTAAAAATTCCCAATCTCCTACATGAAAAATTCTTTGCTGTGATGTTGATATGCCTGTTGTTTCATTCAATTTTGTGCCAAATTCAGGTTTTCCTTTAAGAGTTGGAGAACTTCTTGTTGATGCCCGATGTGATCTTCCAATGCTTGAACCTTCGAATTTTCTCTTAAATATGATGTGATGGATGGTGTATGATATCCATAAAGTGCCATAAATGGGGTAATTTTTGTTGCAGTATGGAGGGAATTGTTATACCACCATTCAACGAGAGGTAACCAATTGACCCATTGTGTTTGTTTATCAGATACAAAACAACGAAGATATCCTTCCAAAAATTCATTTACTATCTCAGTTTGACCATCAGATTGAGGATGATAAGATGAGCTATGAGCTAATTGAGTACCCAAACAAGAAAATAACTCTGTCCAAAAATTTCCAGTAAAAATGGGATCTCTGTCCCTCACAATAACCCTTGGGCTTCCATGTAGCTTTTGAATTCTGTCCATAAATGTAGTAGCAACTGTACTTGCTTTAAATGGATGAGATAATGCACAAAAGTGTGCATACTTGGTAAGTCTATCAACTACCACCATGATGACACTCTTTCCTTCGGACTTAGGTAAACCTGTGATAAACCCATTGAAATATCCTCCCAACGTTGACTTGGAATGGATAAAGGTTGTAGAAGACCCAGGGTCTTAATTGTCTCAACTTTATTCTGCCGGAAAACCAAAAATTCTGCCACAAAATTTTGAATATCAGATTTAAGGCCATCCCAAAAAAATTCTTATTGGGACACATGCGCCATGATCCATCCTTATTGTGTACCAATACTACATGAGCAGAGAAAGAACTTTGACTAGGTTGAATTATACCCGCCTCTAACATTTCTGCAATCATACGTTCAATTTCGCTCTTTTGGAAGTAAGGATATCTATAAGGCCGGATGTTTGGAGGAACACTTCCTGGAATCAAATGAATAGCATGATCATGATCACGAATAGGTGGGAGTCCTTTGGGAGTTTAAAACACCTTGGAATGATTGTCCAAGACTTGTTGGAGATCTGCAGAAATAGATGATTTTGATGTTGGAACTTCTAGTGAGCATAATTGTGCAATTACGCCTCGTTGTTATTTATTTAGAAGCTTTTTCATGACATTAGAGCTTATTATCTTTCCCGGCTTCCCTGCAATACCCCGTAATTCGACTTCCTTTCCTTCTGAAAAAAATTTCAAGAAAATTTCTTGAAAATTAAAAGATACCATCCCCAAAGATTGTAACCATTGTACTCCTAGTACAACATCAGCACCTCCGATAGGAATGGAAAGCATTGGACTAGTCAATACATATTCCCCCATGGTTAGCTTGATATTATGGCATTTTCCAGAGCAATTTATAGTTCCTCCATTTGCAACCATCACTTGAAATTTTGGTGTTGGGTATAGGAAACAATTTAATTCCTTGGCTACCTTACAATGAATAAAATTATGGGTGCTACCTGAATCAATCAACACTATTACCTTTTTCTTTTTGATATGTCCTTCTATCTTGAGAGTTTGAGGAGTGGTAATTCCTGCCAGTGCATTACATGATATGGTCGGATTCATTTCTTCCTCTTCTAGGGTTGGTTCCCGGTGTATATCCTCTTCTTGTTCATTTTCTTCTTCCTCTTCACAATCTATGTAAAATAATTTCTTCTCAGCACACTTATGACCTTTAGTGTATTTTCTATCACAACTGTAGCAAAGCCCTTTTGCTCTTTTTTCTTCCAATTGTTGTGGTATCAACCTTGTAGGTTGTGGAAATCTAGGCGTAGCAACACTTCCTTCTTTATAGAATTGAGTGGTAGGCTTCCTTGTCGCCATAATTTTACATTCAACTTTTCTTGCCAACCTGAATGCCTTCTCCAAAGAATCAAGTTCCAGAATGCGAACTTCATGTTGTATGTTATTCTCTGTAGTGTCCCTTCTTGGTGAGATAACATTGATGAGACTTAGAGAGGGTGAGTTTGATATAATGATATAATATTATGCATGAAAGACTTATGTACATGATTATATGCTATAGAATTGGTTTGGGTCACCTAGTTGTTGTATGGTTATGATAATATCTATGGTTTTGTGTATAAGAAGCAATTTTGGTTAAGAGCATATTAGCTATGTTTTCTCTTTCTATATCCTAGTTTTGACATAGGTGTATGACATGGATGGTGATCCAGGATTGGGACACATAGATCCATGGATTATCATGGTTATGTGGAACATATGGTTAAATTATGATTTATGGATAATACATTACTTGTAGTATTATATATATGTCTAACCTTGTACTGAGCAGGATGTGGTAGGGGGCCTGGTCCTTTTCCAACAAGGATGTTCAATTATGAATGACTGTGGAAGTCATTTCTTCAAAACCTAAATGACTGTGGAAGTCATGCACCATTCTTGGTAAAATGTGATTAAGTTAATTTCTTTATGAAATTCATCTGATTCCTTTTATCTATGAGATTGTGATGTGTCAGGTCTTCGAACAAGGCCTTACCAACGAACCATCAAATGGGTAAAAGCTCACAATCATTACCATAAGGAGAAAAGCAGAGTTTCAAAGCACAGTAGATGAGAAAGAATGGAAATTAGGCCGTGGAGTCCTAAATCCAAGAAATATAAATACGTGGAATATTGTATATTTAGGGCGCGGAGACCTAAATATTTAAAATATCAAGTTATGGAATCTTAGATCTTTGGAGTAGATGAGGGCGCAGAGTCCTCAATATACTAAGTCACAGAGATGCATGAAATAGGGGTGCAGAATCCCTATTCTCCGAAAGAAAAATATCACTCATGGATAAACTTCCTTAATTAAAATCTCAATCTGACAATTCTGGAATGACTTTCTAAAAATAGAAAGTCATGTCTACCATCTCAAGCATGAATTTCCAAAAATAGTAAATCTCCTTGCATAAATTGGTAATCAAGCATAGTTGAAGGAAATTAAATTAAGTTATCATTAATCAATCCTAATAGTTCAATATTGACTTAATCCTCAATATTATTATTATTATTATTATCATTATCTTCTATGAGACTATGATATTTTACTAAAAGGGAATTACAAATTAACTTCATCTATTCAATCAATTCACACTCTCTAAATTGTTAAGAGAATGACATGTTTAGGAGGTAAAAATTTATGTGGTGATAACTTTGTTTTATTTGAACTTAAAGCAGTGTGCTTAAGGTTGATAATGAAAGGTTTAATGAGTTCTTGTTTTACAAGAATACTTGCTTTTGATATTTTTTGAGGGATAAATTGAAAGAGAGTGAGATCACATTTTGATGAATTGGAATTCTTGCATGATTTAGAAGCCTAAGATGATTGTATTGTATTTGGAATGGAAGAGATTTTTGGATTTAGGAATTTTGTGTTGAGATGTATAGTTGTATGACTATTTATTAGTCCTACAAAATGTTGTAATAATTTGAGAGGGTGGTAATTCTCAAGGGTTTAACTTTAGGCTAGAAATTACCTTGTGATAGTATAAATATTATTTAGATTCAACAAGATTCATCACATTTTGAGAAATGTGTGGTTTTTGAAGCTTTTTATTGCATACATATTAATAGTAAGTAATAAGACATAAAACCAAATGAATTGAATAATTACTGAATATAAATCATGATTGATTTCACAGTTGGATAACAAATTTACTTATTGTTATCAAGGTAGATTCAATAATATAGATACGATATTTTCATAATTGTGAGAGTTGTTCTTGATTACAAGACGCTTTCAAAACGCTATCATTAATTTTCTTTCGGAATGAAGATTTTCTAAAAGAGTCATTCATAATTGATTCTCAAGTTATAGAAGTGAATAATAATTAAGATTATTGAAAATAAAGGAATGGTATATAATACATAAGTGGGTCAATGAAGACTCTATCAAACCTTAGCTTGTTGGTTTATTAAAAAAAAAAAAGGTGCCTTGAACTTCAAATTGTGATTTTTACTAAAGAGTAAACTTCTAGTTAAAAAAAAAAACTAAAGGTGGATCCTAGATATTTTGATTGCAAGGATGTATTATGGAATGAAAAGGGGAATCTTGGATTGAGAAGACATAAATCAAGTGGGATGTAAGAGTGGGTTCTTTATATGACATCATGTTTTGTTGCATAATTTCACTCACAATTGTATGTGTACGATTTTATGGTTATTGTATGCAAATTTGATTGTGATATGGGATGGACCATCATTGTTGTTTATACAATCAATGTGTGATCTATTTATAGCTTGAAAAATCTCAAAATACTACAAAACCCAGAAGATAACACATGTAGGATTCATACAGACTACGAGAAAGAAGAAAATGTAGAATATCAAATTATTATAGATAAATTAACTAGATGTGATATCAATTACATAAAATAGTATTTTGATACGTTACTATAAATTGTATGGCTAGTTTTGATATAGAAATATTTGGTATTTTATATATCAAAACATGCATAATATAGCATGGATATATTTTCTACTTGATTAAGAATGGTATGTTTCAATTTTCATTGAGTTGATTCCAATTGAGAAAACATTAAACTATGGATTGTCATGAAGAAAAATATATCAAATACATATACATAAGGTTAACAACTTATTGATAGGAGAATAAAAAAGAACTAAGTATCTTCTGACTGTAGGAAAAAGCTTCGGGCCAAGTTTAACCTAAGAGGGGGAGTATGTAGTGTCCCTTCTTAGTGAGATAACGTTGATGACACTTAGAGAGTGTGATTTTGATATAATGATATAATATTATGCATGAAAGACTTATGAACATGATTATATATTATAGAATTGGTTTGGGTCACCTGGTTGATATATCTATGGTTTTGTGTATAAGAAGCAATTTTGGTTAAGAGCACAGTAGGATGAGAAAGCATGGAAATTAGGGCGTGGAGTCCTAAATCCAAGAAATATTAGGGCGTGGAGTCCTAAATCCAAGAAATATAAAGATGCATGAGGTGCGAACTTATCTCCAAAAGAAAAATACCACTCTTGGATAAATTTCCTTAAATAGAATCTCAATTTGACAATTTTGGAATGACTTTCTAAAAACAGAAAGTCATGTCTAGCATCTCAAGCATGACTTTCCAAAAATAGTAAATCTCGTTGCATAAATTGGTAATCAAGCATAGTTGAAGAAAATTAAATTAACTTATCATTAATCAATCCTAATAGTTCAATATTGACTTAATCCTCAATATTATTAGTATTATCATTACCTTTTATGAGACTATGATATTTTATTAAAAGGAAATTACAAATTAACTTCATCTATTCAATAAATTCACATCTCTCTCCTTCATGACTCTCACGGCTCTATGTAACTCTCTCTATTTTAAATATTACATTACACTCTCTTTTATGTACTCATCAAGGAATGGCATTTCCTCTTACACTCATTAAATATATGTCATAAAATATTCCTCTTACACTCATTAAAGATATGTCATAAAATATTCCTCTCACACTCTTTAATGCATATGTTACACTCTTCTTAAATAAGGCATGCATACCTCTCCTTAATGGCATAAGTTACACTCCTCTAAATGGAATACAATGCATGCATATTACTCCTCCTTTATGACAAGAATTGGTTCCTCCTCCTATATATGAGTTTCATGTATTCTCACTTGGGAGAGGAGGGTGATGCCAAGAGTGGAAGAGACTTGAGTAAGATTGTGAGAGGGAGAGATATGGAGAGTATCCAATTGCTTCCAAAACAAATCTCAATTTTACTAATCTACTAAGTATCTATTAAGGTTGAACATGAGTGTTATTTAGAGGAAGTGAAAACTATCTTCCTTATTTTACGTTGTATCTCTCTCTCTCTATTGTTGTACTGTGGTATTGGTTGTGAGCTTTTGCAGTTTGGGGGTTCCAAGGGGAGAAGTTCTTCCTGGACATGGTTGGGAGGAAAACCGGGTGGTTCATGATGAGTTGGTAAGGATATTGGCGTTGGAGCATACTCTTATTGGAGCTGGAGCATACATCCATCCTTTTGGAGTTGTACAAATTCACTGTCAAGTATGTGGATCAAATTATATTATGTATTTTTATAGTTTATTTCATAACTTTTGCTTGTTTGTTTGCTGAAACTTACATGTATATGAAGTGTTGCACACCAAATATGAGGAAATTTCGTAATGGTTGTAGAATTATTTTCTTGTATAATGTTGAATCGATTGAAAACAAGTCCTAATGGATGAAGCTTGTAGGCTGCCATGAATTAGATGAAAATGTTTTAATGGCTTAAATTTTTTTTTCCTCCTCTTTTTACAGTTCTAGATAATTTTTCATATTATGTGTTTGACAGAAGTCATAAATGAGAGTGTAGGATTTTTGGGTTGTTGTTGTTTTGAAGAATCACATTTATGGACATCCCTGTTGCGATTCAACTCAACTTCAGGGGGTATCCGTACCAACATACCATTTCACCCCAAATTTGATTTCAAAAATCAAGTTTTCGGACACCGATTCCCAAATCTGCTCTGTTTTGCAGATTTGCTATTGTATGTAGGAACCACCTGTTGTTTTGTTTTGCTGTTTGGTTATTTTTATATTGGATCTGCCTGATAATTTATACCGATGAATCTAATATAGGTTAACCACTTGGAAATTGTGTTTAAATTCTAAATTGTTAATACTTTGAAAATTTAAATAACCTTATGGCAACATGTTTTATGACTGCCAAATGTTTGTCAAAATTCCCCAACGGTTGTACCTTACAACATTGTGAGCTATGTTTAAAATTCCTAAATACTTATATTCATTGGTATAGATTCAACAATGAATATGGCTGATAGTCTACTTATATCTTAAGTTCAATTATTGACACTACTCACAAAAAAATGAAGTCATGTAATTTTGGATTCATTTTAGCTAATTGTTGTGAAAACACCTTAAAGAGATAATGGTTGTAAGTGTTTGAAAAAATGCCTCAATGGTTGTACATTTCATTCTTGTAAATTGGTTGTCATAATGTTCAATGGTTGCATCTAATTACATTTATGAACCGTCCATAAAACAAAAAGGCTTAAGTTAATTTAGGATTTGCAATCAAGGTGTTTCTAATGTAATAACCCATTGAGTTAAAGGGTCGTGCTGAAAAGTCAAAATTGGGGTAAGTAATTTGTTGCAATATTAGATAACATATGAAAATAATTGGATGCCAACTCTATATAATTTGAATTTTCCTATTAAGAAAATAATTCATAAGCATGCTCTTTAGGACAAAATCAAATTAGTCACTCTTGAACACATTTAATTACAACGGAATTAACAATTAGCTCATTGTAAATTGTGGTTCATAAAAGTTGACATATATTCATCCCACTAAATAATTTATATTTTAAAGGTGTTTTTAGTCTTGAGAAGCAAGTATTATGGTTGTATGTTTTGGATCTTGATAACCTTTAACTTTGTATCTTTGAGGATAATTTAGTAGAATTTGGGGTGTAGTGTAAAGGACACCAATAACTTCTATGTCCTAAAATAGTAATAGTAATAAAATATATTGCATTTTGATTTAATATAATATTTCTCTACAATAATTATGGTAGGTAAGGTTGGGACCTTACATATGGTATCAGAGCTAGTTACAACACTAGGGCCTAATGGTCCAACATGCTTACTTGTAGGTTGATGATGCATGAATGCTGATTTTGCATGCATGTTGAGTTGTTGTATATATTGACTTGGAAGCATATTGGTTGCATAGAGGATATTATTATCATTATGTACTTTAGAAACTCATGAAAAAAAAAATTATTTCTTATATTCCATTATATTTTAGTTAAGACATATTATTAGAAATATGTTAAAATTCTTAAAGACATGCTGCGAAAGGATGTGCTTGAGAAAGTTGGGGTTAAACCCAAGTATGTGAATGACCTGATTTTTAATAGATGAGTGAGATAGGTCAAGTGAATGCATGGTTTCATATATGTTTAAATGCATCATTTTCAATGTGATGTGGGTTTAGTAGCCATCTTTCCTAGCTGAAATCGTATCTACCAAGAAAAATACTAGCTTAATCTGGACTATAGTATGATGACCTTGTTGTGTATACTTTGGGAATGAGTAACAAGTATACGGTTGATATTCAATTAATGTGATGATTGAGTTCATCATGTTTTGACTATTTTCTTACCTACACTAATGGAAACTTAGCAAAATATACCTTGAAGGATGTCACTAGCATACATCTATTAGAAAATTTATGGGTTTGGAATTCATACTAACATATATCTATGAGCTAATGTATGGGTGTGGAATCCATACTAGCATATATCTAGGAAAAATTTTATGGGTGTGGAATCCCTATTAGCATATATGTATGAGCTAATGTATAGGTGTGGAATCCATGCTAGCCTATATATCTAGGAGAAATTGTATGGGTGTGGAATCCATACTAGCATATATCTATGAGAAAATTTATGGGTGTGGAATCCATACTAACATATACCTATGAGCTAATGTATGGGTGTGGAATCCCTACTTGCATATATCTAGGAGAAAATGTATGGATGTGGAACCTATACTAGCATATATCTATGAGCTAAGTAGCGAGTTAAGGTATGGGTGTGGAATCCATACTAAAATATATCTACGAGCTAAGTAATTCTTATGGTTAGAATATTTTGATGGAATCTCATAGACATGATTAAGGAGGAGTGATTATGTGTATTTAAATTTAAATGGATATAGATTCGTAACATGATTTTGCTTGAGATTTAAATCCATTATTTTATTTTTATTACAAATGAAGATACTAAGATTGGTATATTTAACGCCATTAGGTGGTTTAGAATTTTTAGAATAACTGAATTAAAATAGAATGTGTGAACTAGGTGTCTATCCTCTAGTATTGTAATCCTTTTGTATGTGTTGGATTTAGGTAGAATTAAAATTATTTTCAAATGCTTAGAAAAATATTATTGTAATAAGTTTATGAAATATCTTTTCTATTGAATAATATCTTTAATGATTTTGATAGTTGAACATTGGTTGAATTCTATTTAACCAAATTAATTAGAGAAATTATGAGGATTGAACTCATATACTAATCTAAAGTATTGTAAGTTAGGCGATCGAGTCTAAATTCATATTGTTAATAAATTGTTAAGAGCATGACATGTTTAGAAGGTAAACATATATGTGGTGATAACTTGATTTTATTTGAACTTAAAGAAAAAGGTATGTGATTAATGAAAGGCTTAGTTTAGTTCTTGTTTTACAAGAATATGTGCTTGTGATATTTTTTGAGGGATAAATTGAAAGAGAGTGAGATCAAATTTTGATGAATTGGAATTATTGCATGATTTAGAATCCTAAGATGATTGTATTGTATTTGGAATGGAAGAGATTGTTGGATTTAGGAATTTTGTGTTGAGATGTATAGTTGTATGACTATTTATTAGTCCTACAAAATGTTGTAATAATTTGAGAGGGTGGTAATTCTCAAGGGTTTAAAATTAGGCTAGAAATTCCCTTGTGATAGTATAAATATTATTTAGATTCAACAAGATTCATCACATTTTGAGAAATGTGTTGTTTTTGAAGCTTTTTGTTGCATACATATTAATAGTAAGTAATAAGACATAAAACCAAACGAATTGAATAATTACTGAATAGAAATCATGATTGATTTCACAGTTGGAAAAGAAATTGACTTATAGTTATCAAGGTAGATTCAATAATATATATATAATGTATTTTCATAAATGTGAGAGTTGCTCTTGATTACAAGACGCTCTCAAAACGCTATCATTAATTTGCTTTCGGAATGAAGATCTTCTAACATAGTCATTCATAATTGATTCTCAAGTTATAGAAGTGAATAATAATTAAGATTATGGAAAATAAAAGAATGGTATATAATACATAAGTGGGTCAATGAAGACTCTATCAAACCTTAGCTTGTTGGTTTATTAAAAAAAAAAATGGTGCCTTGAACTTCAAATTGTGATTTTTCCTAAAGAGTAAACTTCTAGTTAAAAAATTAAAAAAAACTAAAGGTGGATCCTAGATATTTTGATTGCAAGGATGTCTTATGGAATTAAAAGGGGAAACTTGGATTGAGAAGACATAAATCGAGTGGGATGTAAGAGTTGGTTCTATATATGACATCATGTTTTGTTGCTTAATTTCACTCACAATTGTATGTGGATGATTTTATGGTTATTTCATGCAAATTTGATTGTGATATGGGATGGACCATCATTGTTGTTTATACAACCAAAATGTGATGTATTTAGCTTGAAAAAGCTTAAAATACTACAAAACCCAGAAGATAACACATGTAGGATTCATACAGACTACGAGAAAGAAGAACATGTAGAATATCAAATTATTATAGCTAAATTAAGTAGATGTCATATCAATTACATAAAATAGTATTTTGATACGGTACTCTAAATTGTATGGCTGGTTTTGATATAGAAATATTTGGTATTTTATATATCAAAACATGCATAATATAGCATGGATATATTTTCTACTTGATTAAGAATGGTATATTTCAGTTTTCATTGAGTTGCTCCAAATTTAGAAAACATTAAACTATGGATTGGCATGAAGAAAAATATATAAAATACATCTACATAAGGTTAGCAACTTACTGATAGGAGAATCGAAAAGAACTAAGTATCTTCTGACTGTAGTAAAAAGCTTCGGGCCAAGCTTAACCTAAGAGGGGGAGTATGTAGTGTCCCTTCTTGGTGAGATAACATTGATGACACTTAGAGAGGGTGATTTTGATATAATGATATAATATTATGCATGTCAGAATCATGGACATGATTATATACTATAGAATTGGTTTGGTTCACCTGGTTGATATATGGTTATGATAATATCTATGGTTTTGTGTATAAGAAGCGATTTTGGTTAAGAGCATATTAGCTATGTTTTCTCTTTCTGTATCCTAGTTTTGACATAGGTGTATGACATGGATGGTGATCCAGGATTGGGACACATAGATCCATGGATTCTAATGGTTATGTGGAACATATGGTTAAATTATGATTTATGGATAATAAATTACTTGTAGTATTATATATATGTCTAACATTGTACTGAGCAAGATGTGGTAGGGGGCCTGGTCCTTTTCCAACAAGGATGTTCAATTATGAATGACTGTTGAAGTCATTTATTCAAAACCTAAATGACTGTGGAAGTCATGCAACATTCTTGGTAAAATGTGATTAAGTTAACTTCATTATGAAATTCATATAATTCCTTGATCTATGAGATTTTGATGTGTCAGGTCTTCGAACAAGGCCTTACAATTGAACCATCAAATGGGTAAAAGCTCACAATCAATACCATAAGGAGAAACACGGAGTTTCAAAGCACAGTAGATGAGAAAGCATGGAAATTAGGGCGTGGAGTCCTAAATCCAAGAAATATAAAGATGCATGAAATAGGGGTGCGGAATCCCTATTCTTCGAAAGAAAAATACCACTCATGGATAAAATTCCTTAAATAAAATCTCAATCTGACAATTCTGGAATGAATTTCTAAAAATAGAAAGTCATGTCTACCATTTCAAGGACGACTTTCCAAAAATAGTAAATCTCCTTGCATAAATTGGTAATCAAGAATAGTTGAATGAAATTAAATTAAGTTATCATTAATCAATCCTAATAGTTCAATATTGACTTAATCCTCAATATTATTAGTATTATCATTATCTTTTATGAGACTATGATATTTTATTAAAAGGGAATTACAAATTAACTTCATCTATTCAATCAATTCACACCTATCTCCTTCATGACTCCTGGGATTCTATGTAACTTTCTATTTAAATATTACATTGCTAATCTCCTTTTTATGCACTCATCAAAGAATGGCATTCTCCTTACACTCATTAAAAAAGACAGGCCAAGTAAAATATTCCTCTTACACTCTCTTTAATGCATATGTTACACTCTCCTTAAATAAGGCATGCATACCTCTCCTTAATGGCATAAGTTACACTCCTCTAAATGGAATACAATGCATGCATATCACTCCTCCTTTATGAAAAGAATTTGTTTCTCCTCTTATATATGAGTCTCATGTATTCTCACTTGAGGAGGGAAGGTGATGCCAAGAGTGGAAGAGACTTGAGGAATATTGTGAGAGGGAGAGATATGGAGAGTATCCAATTGCTTCCAAAACAAATCTGAATTCCTTACTAATCTACTAAGTATCTATTGAGGTTGAACATGAGTGGTATTTAGAGGAAGTGAAAACTATATTCCTTTGTTTGCCTTGTATCTCTCTCTACTGTTGTATTGTGGTATTGGTTGTGAGATTTTGCAGCTCGGGGTTTCCAGGGGGAGAAGTTCTTTCTGGATATGGTTGGGAGGAAAACCAGGTGGTTCATGATGAGTTGTTAAGGATATTGGCGTTGGAGCATACTCTTATTGGAGCTGGAGCATACATCCATCCTTTTGGAGTTGTACAAATTCACTGCTAGGTATGTGGGTCAAATTATATTATGTATTTTTTTAGTTTATTTCATAGCATTTGCTTGTTTGGTTGTTTGCTGAAACTTACATGTATATGAAGTGTTGCATACCAAATGTGAGGAAATTTCGTAATGATTGTAGAAGTATTTTTTTGTATAGTGTTGAATCGATTGAAAGAAAGTCCTAATGGATGAATCTTGTAGGCTGTCATGAATTAGATGAAAATGTTTTAACGGCTTAAATTTTGTTCTCCTCTTTTTACAACTCTAGATAAGTTTTCATACTATGTGTTTGATAGAAGTCATAAATGAGATTGTAGGATTTTTGGGTTGTTGTTGTTTCGAAGAATCACATTTCTAGGCATCCCTGTTGCGATTCAACTTAACTTCAAGGGGTATCCGTACCAATATACGTTTCACCCCTACTTTTATTTCAAAAATCAAGTTTTCGGACACCGATTCCCAAATCTGCTTTGTTTTGCAGATTTGTTGTTGCATGTAGGAATGACCTGTTGTTTTGTTTTTCTATTTGGTTTGTTTTGTTTTGCTGTTTGGAAATTGTGTTTAAATTATAAATGGTTAATACATTGAAAATTTAAATAAATTATGGCAACATGTTTTATGATTGCCAACTGTTTGTCAAAATTCCCCAACGACTGTACCTTACAACATTGTGAGCTATGTTTAAAATTCCTAAATATTTATATTCATTGGTATAGATTCAACAATGAATATGGTTGATTGTCTACTTATATCTTAATTTCAATTATTGACACTACTCACAAAAAAAATGAAGTCATGTAATTTAGGATTCATATTAGCTAATTGTTTTGAAAACATCTTAAAGAGATAATGGTTGTAAGTGTTTGACAAAATTCCTCAATGGCTGTACATTTCATGCTTGAAAATTTGTTGTCATAATGTTCAATGGTTGCATCTAATTACGTTTATGAACCATCCATATAACAAAAAGCCTTAATTTAATTTAGGATTTGCAATCAAGGTGTTTCTAGTGTAATAACTCTATTGAGTTAAAGGGTCTTGCTGAAAAGTCAAAATTGGGGTAAGTAATTTGTTGCAATATTAGCTCACAACTAAATTCCTAATTATTAGATGCCAAAGCTATATAATTTGAATTATCGTTTTAAGAAAATAATTCATAAGCATGTTATTTAGGACAGAATCAAATTAGTCTCTCGTGAACACATTTAATTACAACCAAATTAACAGTTAGCTTATTGTAAATTGTAGTTCATAAAGGTTGATATTTATTTATCCAACTAAATAATTTATATTTTAAAGGTGATTTTAGTCTTGAGAAGCAAGTATTATCATTGTATGTTTTGGATCTTGATAAACCTTGAACCTTATAGCTTTGAGGATAAGTTAGTAGAATTTAGGGTGTAGTATAAAGGACACCAATAACTTCTATGTCCTAAAATAATAATAATAATAATAAAATATATCACATTTTGATTTAATATAACATTTCTCTACAATAATTATGGTAGGTAAGCTTGGGACCTTACATATGGTATCAGAGCTAGTTACAACACTAGGGCCAAATGGTCCAACATGCTTACTTGTAGGTTGATGATGCATGAATGTTGATTTTGCATGCATGTTGAGTTGTTGTATATCTTGACTTGGAAGCATATTGGTTGCATAGAGGATATTATTATCATTATGTCATTTAGAAACTCATGAAAAAAAAATATATATATTATTTCTTATATTCCATTATATTTTTGTTAAGACATATTATTAGAAATATGTTAAAATTCATAAAGACATGTTGCGAAAGGATGTGCTTGAGAAAGTTGGGGTTAAACCCAAGTATGTGAATGACCTGATTTTTAATCGATGAGTGAGATAGGTGGAGTGCATGCATGGTTTAATATATGTTTAAATGCATAATTTTCAATGTGATGTGGGTTTAGTAGCCATCTTTACTAGCTGAAATTGTATCCACCAAGAAAAATACTAGCTAAATCTGGACTATAGTATGATGAACTTCTTGTGTATACTTTGGGAATGAGTAACAAGTATAAGGTTTATATTCAATTAACGTGATGATAGAGTTCATCATGTTTTGACTCTTTTCTTACCTACACTAATGGAAACTTAACAAAATCTACCTTGAAGGATGTCACTTTTAACTGCGAATGTAGATTCAAGAGTAATGTATATGCATTAATTACATGTGTTAAAATATGATTTGGGAATACATTCTTAATGAATAAGAATGAAATTAATCTTATTTATTTGAAATGATTTTGTGTAGTTTGGGTTGAAATTCTGCAACAAATAACTTGAAATGACTCAAATACTAGGCTAAGGTATGACCTTCCTATAAACAAGAGGATTAAATGATTAGTGCATGAAGCGTTGTGGAAGACATTTTAAGGAACATTTGAAGGTTATTTTTTACTTAAGCTAACGTATGGGTGTGGGATCCATACTAGCATATATATATGAGAAAATTTATGGGTGTGGAATCCATACTAACATATATCTATGAGCTATTGTATGGGTGTGTAATCCATACTAGCATATATCTAGGAGAAATTGTATGGGTGTGGAATCCATACTAGCATATATCTATGAGCTAATGTATAGGTGTGGAATCCATGCTAGCCAATATATCTAGGAGAAATTGTATGGGTGTGGAATCCATACTAGCATATATCTGTGAGAAAATTTATGGGTGTGGAATCCATACTAACATATACCTATGAGCTAATGTATGGGTGTGGGATCCCTAATTGCATATATCTAGGAGAAAAGGTATGGTGTTGGAATCTATACTAGCATATTTCTATGAGCTAAGTAGCGAGTTAAGGTATGGGTGTGGAATCCATACTAAAATATATCTAAGATCTAAGTAATTCTTATGGTTAGAATATTTTGATGGAATCTCATAGACATGATTAAGGATGAGTGATAATGATCAATTAAATTTAAATGGATATAGTTTCGTAACATGATTTTTCTTGAGATTTAAATCCATTATTTTATTTTTTTTACAAATGAAGATACTAAGATTGGTATATTTAACACCATTAGGTGGTTTAGAATGTTTAGAATAACTGATTTAAAATAGAATGTGTGAATTAGGTGTCTATCCTCTAGTATTGTAATCCTTTTGTATGTGTTGGATTTAGGTAGAATTAAAATGATTTTCAAATGCTCAGAAAAAAAATATTGTAATACGTTGATGAAATATCTTTTCTATTGAATAATATCTTTAATGATTTTGATAGTTTAACATTGGTTGAATTCTATTTAACCAAATTAATTAGAGAAATTATGAGGATCGAACTCGTATACTGCTCTAAACTATTGTAAGTTAGGTGATCGAGTCTAAATTCATATTGTTTATAAATTGTTAAGAGAATGACATGTTTAGAAGGTAAAAATTTGTGTGGTGATAACTTTGTTTTATTTGAACTTAAAGAAAAAGGTATGTGATTAATGAAAGGCTTAGTTGAGTTCTTTTTTTACAAGAATATGTGCTTTTGATATTTTTTGAGGTATAAATTGAAAGAGAGCGAGATCACATTTTGATGAATTGGAATTCTTGCATGATTTAGAAGCCTAAGATGATTGTATTGTATTTGGAATGGAAGAGATTGTTGAATTTAGGAATTTTGTGTTGAGAAGTATAGTTGTATGACTATTTATTAGTCCTACAAAATGTTGTAATAATTTGAGAGGGTGGTAATTCTCAAGGGTTTAAATTTATTCTAGAAATTCCCTTGTGATAGTATAAATATTATTTATATTCAATAAGATTTATCACATTTTGAGAAATGTGTTGTTTTTGAAGCTTTTTGTTGCATACATATTAATAGTAAGTAATAAGACAGAAAACCAAGAGAATTGAATAATTACTGAATAGAAATCATGATTGATTTCACAGTTGGAAAACAAATTGACTTATTGTTATCAAGGTAGATTCAATAATATAGATATTGTATTTTCATAATTGTGAGAGTTTTTCTTGATTACAAGACGCTTTCAAAACGCTATCATTAATTTTCTTTCAGAATGAAGATCTTCTAACAGAGTCATTCATAATTGATTCTTAAGTTATAGAAGTGAATGATAATTAAGATTATGGAAAATAAAGGAATGGTATATAATACATAAGTGGGTCAATGAAGACTCTATCAAACCTTAGCTTGTTGGTTTATTAAAAAAAAAAAAAGGTGCCTTGAACTTCAAATTGTGATTTTTCCTAAAGAGTAAACTTCTAGTTAAAAAAAAAAAAAAAAAAAACTAAAGGTGGATCCTAGATATTTTGATTGCAAGGATGTCTTATGGAATGAAAAGGGGAAACTTGGATTGAGAAGCCATAAATCAAGTGGGATGTAAGAGTGGGTTCTATATATGACATCATGTTTTGTTGCATAATTTCACTCACAATTGTATGTGTATGATTTTATGGTTATTGTATGCAAATTTGATTATGATATGGGATGGACCATCATTATTGTTTATACAACCAATGTGTGATCTATTTATAGCTTGAAAAAGCTCAAAATACTACAAAACCCAGAAGATAACACATGTAGGATTCATACAGACTATGAGAAAGAAGAACATATAGAATATCAAATTATTATAGATAAATTAAGTAGATATCATATCAATTACATAAAATAGTATTTTGATATGGTAATATATATTGTATGGCTGGTTTTGATATAGAAATATTTCATATTTTATATATCAAAAAATGCATAATATAGCATGGATATATTTTCTACTTGATTAAGAATGGCATGTTTCAGTTTTCATTGAGTTGCTTCCAATTGAGAAAACATTAAACTATGGATTGGCATGAAGAAAAATATATCAAATACATATACATAAGGTTAAAAACTTATTGATAGGAGAATAAAAAAGAACTAAGTATCTTCTGACTGTAGGAAAAAGCTTCGGGCCAAGTTTAACCTAAGAGGGGGAGTAAGTAGTGTCCCTTCTTGGTGAGATAACGTTGATGACACTTAGAGAGGGTGATTTTGATATAATGATATAATATTATGCATGACAGACTTATGGAAATGATTATATGCTATAGAATTGGTTTGGGTCACCTGGTTGATATATGGTTATGATAATATCTATGGTTTTGTGTATAAGAAGCAATTTTGGTTAAGAGCATATAAGCTATGTTTTCTCTTTCTGTATCCTAGTTTTGACATAGGTGTATGACATGGATGGTGATCTAGGATTGGGACACATAGATCCATGGATTCTCATGGTTATGTGGAACATATGGTTAAATTATGATTTATGGATAATACATTACTTGTAGTATGAGATTGTGATGTGTCAGGTCTTCGAACAAGGCCTTACCAACGAACCATCAAATGGGTAAAAGCTCACAATCAATACCATAAGGAGAAACACAGAGTTTCAAAGCACAGAAGATGAGAAAGCATGGAAATTAGGGCATGGAGTCCTAATTCCAAGAAATATAAAGACGTGGAGTCTTGTATTTTTACGGTGCTGAGTCCTAAATATTCAAAAAGATCAAGTTATGGAATCTTATATCTTTGGAGTAGATCAGGGTGCGGAGTCCTCAATCTACTAAGGCACAGAGATGCATGAGATAGGCGTGCAGAATCCCTATTCTCCGAAAGAAAAATACCACTCATGGATAAAATACCTTAAATAAAATCTCAATCTGACAATTCTAGAATGACTTTCTAAAAATAGAAAGTCATGTCTACAATCTCAAGCATGACTTTCCAAAAATAGTAAATCTCCTTGCATAAATTGGTAATCAAGAATAGTTGAAGGAAATTAAATTAAGTTATCATTAATCAATCCTAATAGTTCAATATTGACTTAATCCTCAATATTATTAGTATTATCATTATCTTTTACGAGACTATGATATTTTATTAAAAGGGAATTACAAATTAACTTCATCTATTCAATCAATTCACACTCTCTCCTTCATGACTCTCTTGGATCTATGTAACTCTCTCTATTTTAAATATTACATTACACTCTCTTTTATGCACTCATCAAAGAATGGCATATTACTCCTACACTCATTAAAGATATGTCATAAGATATTCCACTTACACTCTCATTAATGCATATGTTACATTCTCCTTAAATAAGGCATGCATACCTCTCCTTAATGGCATAAGTTACACTCCTCTAAATGGAATACAATGCTTGCATATCACTCCTCCTTTATGACAAGAATTTTTTTCTCCTCCTATATATGAGTCTCATGTATTCTCACTTGAGGAGGGAGGGTGATGCCAAGAGTGGAAGAGACTTGAGGAAGATTGTGAGAGGGAGAAATATGGAGAGTATCCAATTTCTTCCAAAACAAATCTGAATTCCTTACTAATCTACTAAGTATCTATTGAGGTTGAACATGAGTGGTATTTAGAGGAAGTGAAAACTATATTCCTTAGTTTGCCTTGTATCTCTCTCTACTGTTGTATTGTGGTCTTGGTTGTGAGATTTTACAGCTCGGGGGTTCCAGGGGGAGAAGTTATTTATGGATATGGTTGGGAGGAAAACTGGGTGGTTCATGATGAGTTGGTAAGGATATTGGCGTTGTAGCATACTCTTATTGGAGCTGGAGCATACATCCATCCTTTTGGAGTTGTACAAATTCACTGCCAGGTATGTGGGTAAAATTATATTATGTATTTTTGTAGTTTATATCATAGCTTTTGCTTGTTTGGTTGTTTGCTGAAACTTACATGTATATGAAGTGTTGCACACCAAATGTGAGGAAATTTTGTAATGATTGTAGAAGTATTTTTTTGTATAGTGTTGAATTAATTGAAAGAGAGTCCTAATGGATGAATCTTGTAGGCTGTCATGAATTAGATGAAAATGTTTTAATGGCTTAAATTCTGTTCTCCTCCTCTTTTTACAAGTCTAGATAAGTTTTCAGACTATGTGTTTGATAGAAGTCATAAATGAGATTGTAGGATTTTTAGGTTGTTGTTGTTTTGAAGAATCACATTTCTAAGCATCCCTGTTGCGATTTAGCTCAACTTCAGGGGGTATCCGTACCAAAAGCCATTTCCCTTCGAATTTTATTTCAAAAATCAAGTTTTCGGACACCGATTCCCAAATATGCTCTGTTTTGCAGATTTGCTGCTGCATCTAGGAACCACCTGTTGTTTTGTTTTGCTGTTTGGTTCTTTTTATATTGGATCTGCCTGATAATTTATACTAATGAATCTGATATAGGCTAAGCACTTGGAAATTGTGTTTAAAGTCTAAATGGTTAATACTTTTAAAATTTAAATAACTTATGGCAACATGTTTTATGACTGCCAACTGTTTGTCAAAATTCCCCAACGGCTGTACCTTACAACATTGTGAGCTATGTTTAAAATTCCTAAATATTTATATTCATTGGTATAGATTCAACAATGAATATGGCTGATAGTCTACTTATACCTTAAGTTCAATTATTGACACTACTCACAAAAAAATGAAGTCATGTAATTTAGGATTCATATTAGCTAATTGTTGTGAAAACACCTTAAAGAGATAATGGTTAAAAGTGTTTGAAAAAATGCCTCAATGGCTGTACATTTCATGCTTGAAATTTTTTTGTCATAATGTTCAATGGTTGCATCTAATTACGTTTATGAACCATCCATAAAACAAAAATCCTTAAGTTAATTTAGGATTTGCAATCAAGGTGTTTCTAGTGTAATAACTCCATTGAGTTAAAGGGTCCTGCTGAAAAGTCAAAATTGGGGTAAGTAATTTGTTTCAATATTGGCTCACATATAAATTCCTAATTATTGGATGCCAAACCTATATAATTTGAATTATTTTTTTAAGAAAAAAATTCATAAGCATGTTATTTAGGACAGAATCAAATTAGTCGCTCTTGAACACATTTAATTACAATCGAATTAACAGTTAGGTTATTGTAAATTGTAGTTCATAAAGGTTGATATTTATTCATCCCACTAAATAATTTATATTTTTAAGGTGATTTTAGTCTTGAGAAGCAAGTATTATGGTTGTATGTTTTGGATCTTGATAAACCTTGAACCTTGTAGCTTTGACGATAAGTTAGTAGAATTTAGGCTGTAGTATAAAGGACACCAATAACTTCTATGTCCTAAAATAATAATAATAATAAAATATATCGCATTTTGATTTAATATAATATTTCTCTACAATAATTATGGTAGGTAAGGTTGGGACCTTACATATGGTATCAGAGCTAGTTACAACACTAGGGCCTAATGGTCCAACATGCTTACTTGTAGGTTGATGATGCATGAATGTTGATTTTGCATGCATGTTGAGTTGTTGTATATCTTGACTTGGAAGCATATTGGTTGCATAGAGGATATTATTATCATTATGTCATTTAGAAACACATGAAAAGAAAAAAATATTATTTCTTATATTCCATTATATTTTTGTTAAGACATATTATTAGAAATATGTTAAAATTCTTAAAGACATGCTGCGAAAGGATGCGCTTGAGAAAGTTGGGGTTAAACCCAAGTAGGTGAATGACCTGATTTTTAATCGATGAGTGAGATAGGTGGAGTGCATGAATGGTTTCATATATGTTCAAATGCATCATTTTCAATGTGATGTGGGTTTAGTAGCCATCTTTGCTAGCTGAAATCGTATCTACCAAGAAAAATACTAGCTTAATCTGGACTATAGTATGATGACCTTGTTGTGTATACTTTGGGAATGAGTAACAAGTACAAGGTTGATATTAAATTAACGTGATGATTTAGTTCATCATGTTTTGACTCTTTTATTACCTACACTAATGGAAACTTAGCAAAATCTACCTTTCAGGATGTCACTTTTAACTGTGAATGTAGATTCAAGAGTAATGTATGTGCATAAATTAGATGTGTTAAAATATGATTTGGGATTACATTCTTAATAAATAAAAATGAAATTACTCTTATTTATTTTACATGATTTTGTGTAGTTTGGGTTGAAATTCTACAACAAATAACTTGAAATGACTCAAATACTAGGCTGAGGTATGACCTTCCTATAAACAAGAGGCTTAAATGACTAGTGCATGAAGCGTCGTGGAAGCCATTTTAAGGAACATTTGAAGGTTATGTTTTACTTAAGCTAACGTATGGGTGTGGGATCCATACTAGCATATATCTATGAGAAAATGTATGGGTGTGGAATTCATACTAACATATATCTATGAGCTAATGTATGGGTGTGGAATCCATACTAGCATATATCTAGGAGAAATTGTATGGGTGTGGAATCCATACTAGCATATATGTATGAGCTAATGTATAGGTGTGGAATCCATGCTAGCCTATATTTCTAGGAGAAATTGTATGGGTGTGGAATCCATACTAGCATATATCTATGAGAAAATTTATGGGTGTGGAATCCATACTAACATATACCTATGAGCTTATGTATGGGTGTGGAATCCCTACTTGCATATATCTAGGAGAAAATGTATGGGTGTGGAACTTATACTAGCATATATCTATGAGCTAAGTAGCGAGTTTAGGTATGGGTGTGGAATCCATACTAAAATATATCTACGAGCTAAGTAATTCTTATGGTTAGAATATTTTGATGGAATCTCATAGACATGATTAAGGAGGAGTGATTATGTGTAATTAAATTTAAATGGATATAGATTTGTAACATGATTTTGCTTGAGATTTAAATCCATTATTTTATTTTTATTACAAATGAAGATACTAAGATTGGTATATTTAACGCCATTAGGTGGTTTAGAATTTTTAGAATAACTGAATTAAAATAGAATGTGTGAACTAGGTGTCTATCCTCTAGTATTGTATTCCTTTTGTATGTGTTGGATTTAGGTAGAATTAAAATTATTTTCAAATGCTTAGAAAAGGATTATTGTAATAAGTTGATGAAATATATTTTCTATTGAATAATCTCTTTAATGATTTTGACGGTTGAACATTGGTTGAATTCTATTTAACCAAATTAATTAGAGAAATTATGAGGATTGAACTCGTATACTACTCTAAACTATTGTAAGTTAGGCGAGCGAGTCTAAATTCATATTGTTTATAAATTGTTAAGAGCATGACATGTTTAGAAGGTTAAAATTTATGTGGTGATAACTTGGTTTTATTTTAACTTAAAGAAAAAGGTATGTGATTAATGAATGGCTTAGTTGATTTCTTGTTTTACAAGAATTTGTGTTTGTGATATTTTTTGAGGGATAAATTGAAAGAGAGTGAGATCACATTTTGATGAATTGGAATTCTTGGATGATTTAGAAGCTTAAGATGATTGTATTTTATTTGGAATGGAAGAGATTGTTGGACTTAGGAATTTTGTGTTGAGATGTATAGTTGTATGACTATTTATTAGTCCTACAAAATGTTGTAATACCCATCTCTTATTATTTCATCCCTTGCCTATTCCCATTTATTCCCGGTGGCTTTCTCCTTCCCTGGCTTATTTATTTTTCACTGCTTGGGCTCTCGCTTGCTTACATTGCTCCCCCTCCTTCTATCTGACCTTTCCTTTACTTCCATTCAGGTGATAAAAGAAAAGGTTAGTAGATCTATTCTTTCCTAGCAATGAAGTGGGTTCTAATTCATGAATATATAATAGGCAAGGTTTAGCCGGAACAATAAATTAAGTAATAGTGTTACCTAGAAGGTACGTGTGGTACCTAGCAGATTCATTCAGTAGGTGTGATTCCAGTGAATGTGGCGGTCTGAAAGGCGGTGGAAGCGAGTGCAAGGCTTGGGGGGCATGTCAAAAGCTAAGTTGTAAGGTCAGATGGGTAATTGTGAATTGTATTCTAAAGGTCAAGGTAAAGGTCTATAGGTGAATAGCAAGAGTGCCTAGCAAGGTATTACTGACTGAATAGGTGAGAAGTAGAGTAATTTCTCCAGGTGGATGGGTATAGGGGTAGGAGGTAATAAAAAAGTAAAGGCTGCTATTAGGGCTCTTACTAGGAATACGGTTGTTTATAGTTTATAAACTGTATCCTGGGCTCGGCCGGGAAAAGATTCATGGTGGTAATTCTCAAGGGTTTAACTTTAGGCTAGAAATTACCTTGTGATAGTATAAATATTATTTAGATTCAACAAGATTCATCACATTTTGAGAAATGTGTGGTTTTTGAAGCTTTTTATTGCATACATATTAATAGTAAGTAATAAGACATAAAACCAAATGAATTGAATAATTACTGAATATAAATCATGATTGATTTCACAGTTGGATAACAAATTTACTTATTGTTATCAAGGTAGATTCAATAATATAGATACGATATTTTCATAATTGTGAGAGTTGTTCTTGATTACAAGACGCTTTCAAAACGCTATCATTAATTTTCTTTCGGAATGAAGATTTTCTAAAAGAGTCATTCATAATTGATTCTCAAGTTATAGAAGTGAATAATAATTAAGATTATTGAAAATAAAGGAATGGTATATAATACATAAGTGGGTCAATGAAGACTCTATCAAACCTTAGCTTGTTGGTTTATTAAAAAAAAAAAAGGTGCCTTGAACTTCAAATTGTGATTTTTACTAAAGAGTAAACTTCTAGTTAAAAAAAAAAACTAAAGGTGGATCCTAGATATTTTGATTGCAAGGATGTATTATGGAATGAAAAGGGGAATCTTGGATTGAGAAGACATAAATCAAGTGGGATGTAAGAGTGGGTTCTTTATATGACATCATGTTTTGTTGCATAATTTCACTCACAATTGTATGTGTACGATTTTATGGTTATTGTATGCAAATTTGATTGTGATATGGGATGGACCATCATTGTTGTTTATACAATCAATGTGTGATCTATTTATAGCTTGAAAAATCTCAAAATACTACAAAACCCAGAAGATAACACATGTAGGATTCATACAGACTACGAGAAAGAAGAAAATGTAGAATATCAAATTATTATAGATAAATTAACTAGATGTGATATCAATTACATAAAATAGTATTTTGATACGTTACTATAAATTGTATGGCTAGTTTTGATATAGAAATATTTGGTATTTTATATATCAAAACATGCATAATATAGCATGGATATATTTTCTACTTGATTAAGAATGGTATGTTTCAATTTTCATTGAGTTGATTCCAATTGAGAAAACATTAAACTATGGATTGTCATGAAGAAAAATATATCAAATACATATACATAAGGTTAACAACTTATTGATAGGAGAATAAAAAAGAACTAAGTATCTTCTGACTGTAGGAAAAAGCTTCGGGCCAAGTTTAACCTAAGAGGGGGAGTATGTAGTGTCCCTTCTTAGTGAGATAACGTTGATGACACTTAGAGAGTGTGATTTTGATATAATGATATAATATTATGCATGAAAGACTTATGGACATGCTTATATGCTATAGAATTGGTTTGGGTCACTTGGTTGATATATGGTTATGATAATATCTATGGTTTTGTGTATAAGAAGCGATTTTGGTTAAGAGCATATTAGCTATGTTTTCTCTTTCTGTATCCTAGTTTTGACATAGGTGTATGACATGGATGGTGATCCAGGATTGGGACACATAGATCCATGGATTCTAATGGTTATGTGGAACATATGGTTAAATTATGATTTATGGATAATACATTACTTGTGGTATTATATATATGTCTAACCTTGTACTGAGCAGGATGTGGTAGGGGGCCTGGTCCTTTTCCAACAAGGATGTTCAAATTTCTTCAAATCCTAAATGACTATTGAAGTCATTTCTTCAAAAACCTAAATGACTATGGAAGTCAGGCACCATTCTTGGTAAAATGTGATTAAGTTAACTTCATTATGAAATTCATATGATTCCTTGATCTATGAGATTGTGATGTGTCAGGTCTTCAAACAAGGCCTTTCCAACGAACCATCAAATGGGTAAAAGCTCACAATCAATACCATAAGGAGAAACACAGAGTTTCAAAGCACAGTAGATGAGAAAGCATGGAAATTAGGGCATGGAGTCCTAAATCCAAGAAATATAAAGACGTGGAGTCTTGTATTTTTAGGTCGCGGAGTCATAAATATTTAAAAAGATCAAGTTATGGAATCTTATATCTTTGGAGTAGATCAGGGCGCAGAGTCCTCAATCTACTAAGGCACGAAGATGCATGAAATAGGGGTGTGGAATCCCTATTATCCGAAAGAAAAATACCACTCATGGATAAAATTCCTTAAATAAAATCTCAATCTGACAATTCTGGAATGAATTTCTAAAAATAGAAAGTCATGTCTATCATCTCAAGCATGAATTTCCAAAAATAGTAAATCTCCTTGCATAAATTGGTAATCGAGAATAGTTGAAGGAAATTAAATTAAGTTATCATTAATCAATCCTAATAGTTCAATACTGACTTAATCCTCAATATTATTAGTATTATCATTATCTTTTATGAGACTATGATATTTTATTAAAAGGGAATTACAAATTAACTTCATCTATTCAATTAATTCACACCTCTCTCCTTCATGACTCTCTTGGATCTATGTAACTCTCTCTATTTTAAATATTACATTACAGTCTCTTTATGAAATCATCAAAGAATGGAATATTACTCTTACACTCATTAAAGATATGTCATAAGATATTCCTCTGACACTCTCATTAATGCATATGTTACACTCTCCTTAAATAAGGCATGCATACCTCTCCTTAATGGCATAAGTTACACTCCTCTAAATGGAATACAATGCATGCATATCACTCCTCCTTTATGAAAAGAATTTGTTTCTCCTCCTATATATGAGTCTCATGTATTCTCACTTAAGGAGGGAGGGTGATGCCAAGAGTGGAAGAGACTTGAGGAAGATTGTGAGAGGGAGAGATATGGAGAGTATCCAATTTCTTCCAAAACAAATCTGAATTCCTTACTAATCTACTAAGTATCTATTGAGGTTGAACATGAGTGGTATTTAGAGGAAGTGAAAACTATCTTCCTTAGTTTGCCTTGTATCTCTCTCTACTGTTGTATTGTGGTCTTGGTTGTGAGATTTTACAGCTCGGGGGTTCCAGGGGGAGAAGTTATTTCTGGATATGGTTGGGAGGAAAACTGGGTGGTTCATGATGAGTTGGTAAGGATATTGGCATTGTAGCATACTCTTATTAGAGCTGGAGCATACATCCATCATTTTGGAGTTGTACAAATTCACTGCAAGGTATGTGGGTCAAATTATATTATGTATTTTTGTAGTTTATATCATAGCTTTTTCTTGTTTGGTTGTTTACTGAAACTTACATGTATATGAAGTGTTGCACACCAAATGTGAGGAAATTTCGTAATGATTGTAGAAGTATTTTTTTGTATAGTGTTGAATTAATTGAAAGAGAGTCCTAATGGATGAATCTTGTAGGCTGTCATGAATTAGATGAAAATGTTTTAATGGCTTAAATTCTGTTCTCCTCCTCTTTTTACAAGTCTAGATAAGTTTTCAGACTATGTGTTTGATAGAAGTCATAAATGAGATTGTAGGATTTTTAGGTTGTTGTTGTTTTGAAGAATCACATTTCTAGGCATCCCTGTTGCGATTCAGCTCAACTTCACAGGGTATCCATACCAATAGCCATTTCACCCCAACTTTTATTTCAAAAATCAAGTTTTCGGATACTGATTCCCAAATCTGCTTTGTTTTGCAGATTTGCTACTGTATGTAGGAACCGCTTGTTGTTTTGTTTCGCTGTTTGGTTCTTTTTATATTGGATCTGCCTGATAATTTATACTAATGAATCTGATATAGGCTAAGCACTTGGAAATTTTTTTTAAAGTCTAAATGGTTAATACTTTTAAAATTTAAATAACTTATGGTAACATGTTTTATGACTGCCAACTGTTTGTCAAAATTCCGCAACGACTATACCTTACAACATTGTGAGCTATGTTTAAAATTCCTAAATATTTATATTCATTGGTATAGATTCAACAATGAATATGGCTGATAGTCTAGTTATATCCTAAGTTCAATTATTGACACTACTCACAAAAAAAATGAAGTCATGTAATTTAGGATTCATATTAGCTAATTGTTGTGAAAACACCTTAAAGAGATAATGGTTGTAAGTGTTTGACAAAATGCCTCAATGGCTATACAATTCATGCTTGAAAATTTGTTGTCATAATGTTCAATGGTTGTATCTAATTACGTTTATGAACCATCCATAAAACAAAAAGCCTTAAGTTAATTTAGGATTTGCAATCAAGGTGTTTCTAGTGTAATAACTCCATTGAGTTAAAGGGTCCTGCTAAAAAGTCAAAATTGGGGTAACTGTTTTGTTGCAATATTAGCTCACATATAAATTCCTAATTATTGGATGCCAAACCTATATAATTTGAATTATCTTTTTAAGAAAATAATTCCTAAGCATGTTATTTAGGATAGAATCAAATTAGTCACTCTTGAACACATTTAATTACAACCAAATTAACAGTTAGCTTATTGTAAATTGTAGTTCATAAAGGTTGATATTTATTCATCCCAATAAATAATTTATATTTTAAAGGTGATTTTAGTCTTGAGAAGCAAGTATTATAGTTTTATGTTTTGGATCTTGATAAACCTTGAACCTTGTAGCTTTGAGGATAAGTTAGTAGAATTTAGGGTGTAGTATAAAAGACACCAATAACTTCTATGTCCTAAAATAATAATAATAATAAAATATATCTTATTTTGATTTAATATAATATTTATCTACAATAATTATGGTAGGTAAAGTTGGGACCCTACATCCTTTAAAGTACCTATGAAGAGATCAATTCTGTGTTCCTATGGAATATCGGTTACCCTTATTTTCAATTTTTGGAAGTCCTCAATGTGCTACCCCACTAAACCCTTTTGTTTGAGATTTATCAATTGGCTAAAGAAGTTGTTGCTCTTTGTATCCTCATAATGTGCTATCATTTCCTCCGTAAAAATTGACCAAGTGATAATTTTTTATGGGAGCAAAGCCATCGATACCATACAAATGTATTTTGTTCTAAATGTAAAATTGCAATGCGTACCTTTTGTGTGTTTTGCACATTATTGAGATCAAAATATTGCTCCATCTGTAGTATCCATGTTACATGATCCTTTCCATCAAACTTCGTCATATCCATTTTTGGAATATGGTGGTTCTTCCCACCTGTTATGGCCTAAATCTACCTTAGGCTGAGAAAGGCAGAATCTAGGGTAACATCAAACCACGCTTAACTTGGTAGCTAGCCCTACCAGATCGGGAGAGGGCTCTCTCCTTGTCAATCTCAACAAAAAATAATCAATGAGGCTTGAGATGACTTGATATGAAGACCAATTTTAGGCTAGGTATATGTGCAAAAGAGTTTGATTGAATTTAAGGATGTTTTGTTGGCTCAAATGGAAAGGTAGATTTTGGGTCTGGGGAATGAGGCTTAGTTTTGCAGAGATCTCAATGGGGCAAGGTAGGAAATTGATTTTACACTTCAATTTGAATGAAATGGAGAGCTTTAGACAGGTGAGAAGTTGAAGAGGGCAAGAACCTTTAGGGATCCTCTTCAAACAGCTGAAAACATAGATAACTAAGCAAACCCTAGGTAGAGCACTGCAATTTCAATGGATTCTAACTTTATCCTTGTTTGTTTTAGTTAAGAAGAAATAAGAGAGTGAATAGAATACATAAACACAGGTAAACTTACATTTATAGAGAGAAACACAATATCAAAACAAGATGCCACATGAATCCCATAGAGTGCTGCAAACCAAGCTGATATATGACCACAATTTTGATGAGTGCAAAATGATATATACTGTTAAACTGCTGCTGAGGAGTTTTATTTTGCACTAGGGTGGTCATATTTTCAATATTTCGGCACATGAAGTAAGGGAGATTCATCATTCTCACCTTGGTAAAGTGCATTAACAATCTGATGTGATAGGCATATAGGCGAGAAAACCGGCCCTCAGAGATGAAATACTTAATTATGAGTTTCATCAAGGGAGCATATGAGTCTTTGAGATACCGGAAGGGAAAAACTCTGCCGAGTTGTCTCAAGTAACTAGGCTTGATGTATGGCTCATAATGTTCCCTATCAATTTGCTGCCTTTTATTCCACTGCTCTCCGATATTTGGAATGATGGTTGCTAGAGAAATAGACTCCGGTGTCAAGGTGAATGTCACACCTGCAAGAGTAAATTGGCCATTATGTAGATGAAGCACAAATAACCTGGTCAACTCATGATGGAACTGGACTCTAGCAACCATCTCACAGAATTGATAACAGGATTGCTGTTGAAAACATGTGACAGCAAGAGGGCAAGCCTGCAGCTTGGCAAGTGAAGTAGGCTCCTCCCGTACATGTTTACCCCCCTTGTGAGGTCTCCTTGGCACATGCATTTCAGTTGGAGAGTCACTGTGTGTCTTTGCATCTTGGTCATAGGAGGAATCTAACTCCATGTTTACTAATGTGTGAGTTTTCTTGATGAGTATGGAGAGGTCTATGGTGTTTTTGATCTTTTGCTGCCAAGTGTATGAAAATGTATGAAGGATTATAAAGGGAGAGGGGGTAAGAGGGATTTTGGGAATGTTGCTGACTAGAATTTGGGGAATTGAAGGTTTTTAGGGACAATTTTTAGGCTTTTGGGATAGCAATTGGGGTTTGGGAATTTTGTAGCTAGGGTTTGGGATAATGGGAATTGGGGATAGGGGTGAATGAATTTAGGGATATGGGGGATGGTGAAATGGGTCAGAAAAGCAGTGAGGGAATAAAAAGGTGAGGGATTGATGGAGTGGATTTGGTAGCAAAACACAAAGACAAACCCTAGGCAGTTTTTTTTTTTTTTTTTTTTTGAGCAAATTTGGAAGCAGGTAGGATTTGAATTTTATGACACTAAACCAACATCAATATTAAGAAAAATTCTTCACTAGAAATGGAGGGGATCTTAACTTACTTTCACACCACGTATTTTGAGCAAATTTTGCAAATTCGGGGAAGTTTAAGGTGAAATCGGGCTTTGAAACTCTGTGCGCCGCACCCCAAACCCAGTGCCTCGCGCCTCCCTGATGCGCCATGCCTGTGTGTTTCTTGCACTGTGGAGGGCGCTCCAATGCACCATGCCTCAAGCCTAATGCATCGCGCCCATGAAATTTGCACAATTTTCCCTCAAACTCGCTCCCTTTCTCCAACACGAATTTCTCTTATTCAATTTTTCTTCTTTAAATGCCAATGAGCTATTTGAAGATTATCAAAGGGTTTATATACAAGAAATTTTAATTTTCCACTCATAAAAACCACTTTTATAATGTTTTCATTGTGACTTACTCTTTCAACTCTGTTTTGGGCAGTTTGCTTCATTTTGCCTCTGATTAACTGAATGACTTGATTTTTGTTTGCCTTGTAGGGGATGGAGTTGCTGAAGCTTGACAAGGTGACCAGGGTTACCATTGAAGTTATTTACATATGAGAGAACTTAAAATTACATCAAATTTATACATAAAAATATAAAATACTCTACTTTTCCTCAAAACAGAGTTTTGAGGAAAAATTCATTTCTGGGCATATGATGATGGAATTTATTCGGTACTGGAACTTTATTCAACCTCCTCATGTGCCTGCTGATCGTTATTGGACCTTTTGAAGACCTTTTTGATGAAACCCTAGACCTAATGGGATTGAAAGCAGTAAAAATGACTCTTGCAAATTTAAAGACAAAAAGTGACTGCAGATGATCTTGATGAATGGAAATGGGCCAACAGGTAAAGGAAATGAGGGAAAATGTACAACAGGCCACTACCGTCAGGTGATCCATGCTCCTAATGGAATGCAGCTGACTGAGCAAGACACCTAATATGCAATGCAACAAGAGAATTTGATCACTGACAGAGGGATGAAGATACCGACACTAACATTGGCTCCAATGGGGATGGTAGCTCCTTGGAGGTGCCAAGAAATACAGATCTTAGGGAAAGCAGGCAGTGCCTTCGTCCATTGGGCTATGGAGTCAATAACTTCGACAAACCAAAACCAAACTCTTGACTTAATTTCAGGACCAAAAACTGACTCAATTTCAAGACTGAAATCAACTGAAAGACCTGACTCAAACAAACCAAAACAAAAATGAAATCAACCCTCAGTTTTATAGCCTTCACCTCGAGCCCCAAACTGAAAGAATGATGACAACACACACTTGCAATGAAATTTAAACAAACCGGTATGTACAGTGATACATATGACATCAGAAAACATTTAAAATATAGTACCGTTTGAGTAGCCGACCATTGACCGGCCCACCTGGACAATATTCTCCATTCATTTCTTTCAAAAGGAAAGCATTTTGGCCTCCATATGCAGCAATTTTGAAAGGTCCTTTCCAAAGATTCTCAAAATTTCCATGCTTACCTTTATCTTCGTTTCTCGCGTCCTATTTTAGCACAACTTCTTCTATTTGAAACTTGTCCGCCTTTGCCTTTCGATCATATATTTTCTTGATTCTCTCTTGCAGCCTGAAAGTGTTCTGAAAAAACTCCTTTCTATTCTGTTGTAAATGGATCATTTGATTGATTCTTCGTTGCAAATGATCATCCTCGCTGCCAGCTTCCTACAAAAGTTTAACCACTGGAACTGCGAGAGAGGTCGGGAATACAGTGTCAACACCATACACGAGCTCAAAAGGGGATACGCCTATATATTTATTTTGACTTACTCTGTCTTCGCAAAGTGCATTAACCAGTTTCTTGTGTCAACTCTTCTTGTTCGTTTCCAGCAGCTTTTTGATAATATTGACCAAGGATTTATTTTAGGATTCGGCCAATCCATTGCCTTGTGGATGATATTCATTTGAGTGCCCCAAAGTAATTTGATACTTATTACAAAAGTCAATCATTCTTTTAGATTTAAAGGCTGCTTCATTATCAGTGATCAGCTTGTTTGGACAGCCAAAATGAGACAAAATATTGTTTTCAAGAAATGAAATGATTACTGAATCAGTGGCCTGCCTAGTGGGAATCACCTCAATCCATTTGGTAAAATAGTCCGTCGCTGTAAGGATCCATTTATGCTACACTGAAGAAGTAGGATGGATCTCGCCAATGAAGTCCAAACCCCACTGCTGAAATGGAGCACTTACTTCAATGGGCTTGAGCGACAAAAGCTGCAATTTTCTCCTTCCTTGAAAAATTTGACATTCATGGCGGCTTTTAACAGTTTTGTACACATCAGCAAAGAGAGTTGGCCAATAATATCCTGCTCTCAAAATTTTGTTGGCTATTGTCTTCCAGAAAAGATGACCTCCGCAATCTCCCTTGTGAAAGTCTTCCATAACTTGTTTTGCCTCTTCTTCAACCAAACAATTGAGCAAGACACCACTGGGATCTTTCCAATAGAGCGCATTATTCATGATACAAAACTTGGCAACCTTCAATTTCAGTGTCCTACTTTTGTTATTAGCCATTCCAAGTGGTGGTGACAGATTTTGGAGTACATAAACAATGTTCGAATACCAAGGAGAAAGAACAAAAATATCTGATACCTGAGCATGTGAACTTTCTTCATTTTCCTCGGACATAGCAGCAATGAGATTAATGTCCAAGGCATGCAAATTTTACTCAGCCATTGGTTTAGCCAGCCCCTGTCCTTTGATGAGATTTGTAGGTTTGATCTCCACATCATATTCCAACAAGGCAACAATCCATTTGCCTCATCTCCCTTCTGGATCTGTTTGCACTATGACATCTTTAACAGCAGCATTAGGAACATAATCAAGGATGTGAGAATGCAGAATATAAACTTGAAAATATTTTAATGCCTTTACCAAGGCAAGAGCTTTCTTTTCAATAATATTATACTTTAAAGCTGCATCTCTTATGTTTCTGCTGAAAAATGCTATTGGTTTCTCAAGTTGGTCTCTTTTCTGCATCAAGACTGCTGCCATAGTATGATCCGAGGCAAATGAAAACAAAATGAAATCTTGAGTATAGTCCAGGTTGATCAAAACCAGAGCTAAAGAAAGGGTCAATTTCACCAAATTGAAAGAATTTATTGCTTCCTAAGTCCACTTCACTACACTATCTTTCTTGAGCATGTTTGTGATTTCCCTTAAATGTTCTGCAAGATTGGGCACAAAGCGACGTAAGAAATTAATCTTACCGTTGAAAGATTGGATCTCCTTTTTACTTCGGGGAAGATAAATTTTTTGAACGGCTTCCACTCGGGCAGGATCGATGCAGATGCCATCCTTTGATATAATATGACCGAGAAGCTTGCCTTCATCCATGGAAAACATACTCTTCTTTGGATTGAGAGATATACCGTATTTTCTACACCGCTGAAATACAATCTTCAAATGATAAAGGTGCTCTTCATCTGAATTAGAAAAAAATGTCAAATCATCAAGATAAATAACTAGAAAGACATCTTTTTCATTTTCAAATGCAATATCCATTGCTCGTTGAAAATTCGCACCAACATTCTTCAATCCGAAAGGCATTTTAGCATAATGAAAAGTTCCCCACTGAATGGTGAACGCTGTTTTATCTCTATCATCCTCATGGACCAGAATTTGGTTATAACTGGAATAACCATCGAGTAACGTCATGCGGGATGCTCCAACTACTCGCTGAAGTATGTGATCCATTTTGGGCAATGGATAGTTATCTTTCAAAGATACTTTATTAAGATTCCTAAAATCAATACAAATGCGAATCTCACCTGTTTTCTTGCGCACGGGCACCAAATTAGAAATCCAATATGAAAATATTATGGGGACGATGATACCAGCTTTGTACAACCGATTCACTTCCTTCTCTATTAAGGGAAACAACTTTGGATTTATTCTTCTTAACTTCTCTCGAAAGGGCTTTTGGTTTGGCTTGATCGGGATGATATGCTGAATTATGTTTGTGTCATATGCCTTCAAATCTGAAAAATCCCAAGCAAATACATCAACAAACGAAGATAATAAACTGATATAATTTTCTTTTACCTGTGGGGAAATGCCTTAGATAATTTCACCATTTTAGGATTTTCTGCTGATCCAATGTTCACATCCTCAACTCCTTTCTCGGTTGGAAGCAAGCTCGGTTTTCGAGCTACATCATCTTGGTCGAAAAGCTCCTCTAAAGGTATTAGACCTTTAGGAATGACATTGTCCTTCAGCTGCAAAACTTCCATCTGATTGACTTCTATATCTGCCTCACCATCATCATGATCCCCATCAATAGAAGTGTCTTTGAATTTACCTTCATTTTGTAGAAATTCATTGATTTCTTTATCATCTTGAAACACTTGCCAATACCTTTGATTATCAGGGACAGTCGGGCGATGCTTCACATGAATTTCAAACTTGTTTTTTGAATTCATCGAAATTTTCAAATTACTTACTGCTGTTGCGAGTGCATCTGCAATGCCATTCTGAATACGAGGGACACATGTCAAAGTATAATCTGAAAACAATCTCAAGATATCTAGTAACGCATTGCGGTAGGCCCGCATTCAAGGATGCTTAGCTTGGTATTCACCTTTCACTTGCTTGATAACTAACTTGGAGTCGCTATACACTGCAATCCTTTTGGCATTTAACTTTCTAAGAATTTTCAAACCAGCGATTAAAGCCTCATATTCAGCTTCATTATTTGAACAGTCAAAAGCCAATTTATAAGAACAGACCCTTACATTACTTGGCACTTTTTTTGGGGAAACAAGACTGGGTATCCAAATGCCAATTCCAGCACCTTCCCTTCCTACCGCGCCATCAAAATCCATGGTCCACAAACCAGCTTCGTCCTCTTCCAAATGCTAAAATTCTGTTTGATCTTTTACTTTTCCTTGCTGTCCATCAACATTTTGCTGCTATCGGAAGGCTGATTGCTCAGCGGTACTATCAAGTCTTTGTCTTTCTTTCTTTAAGACCTCTCTAAAATTTTCAGTGATTTCTGGAATGTCTTCTACTTTAATTATTTGGCTATTTACATCATTAAAGCTATCTGAGTATAAAACAAATGATTCTAAATCAGTATGTACATAGTTGATTGGATGATTTACCGGTTTCTCCTTGCTAGTGATCATGTACTTCATCTTTTGCTCCCGGTATAATTTCCTCATCTGACCGAACATGGGAATAGTGGCATAGGAGAAATCAAGATGCAATGTCCCTTTAAGTTTCGCTCCCCAAGATCTGGAAAGAAGCATGCCAAATCTAGGAGGAATATTCGCCACAACCACATCCATCAAAAAAATTTTAGTCGGAATCTGATCCAAACTGACCACCAAATATTTGATAAGACCAATGCATCTTACTCTACCAGAATCGAAAGAATAAAGGTCATGATACTTTCTGGTGATATCCAATCCCAATTTCTCCATGATTTCCTTAGGCATGAGATTATGAGAGGCTCCGGAATCAAACATAGCATTGTGTAACACATATTCGTGCAACCTAAGGCTGATGTAAAAAGGAGGTACATCACTATCTTGAGATTGACCATCCAATGCTGGACCAAAAATCAACTCAGATCGATCATCCTCCACGTTTACTATATCAGATAATGGATCTAAACTCAAAATCTTAGACACCTGACCCTTATAGCTGCTATTCTTCATCAATTCAGTCAAAGGAATGGATACTTTTAACTTAGCAATTTCATTTTCTAAGTTAAAAACTGAAGTTTTCTCTACCTCTTTAGTTGGGACATCCTTCTTTTCAATTTTCTCCTTTGATATATTTCGCTGATTGGATCTTTCATTTGCTGATGGCGGTTTGCTAGTGGTGGTATCAACTGTCTCTTTTCCCTTTCTCTGCATAACGAGTGGATCATTCTTTGGTGTTGTCGCCTCCTTTATTTTTTGAATTGGATTAATGGGTACATCTCTACTTCTGAGTGAATATTTTCACTGCTGGGCTGTCAAAGCATTCATGTACCCCCTCTGATATTCATCAGACTCTTTTTCAAGAACTGCTTCATTTTCCAAGATGAAAATTTCGTCCTTTGTACAGCTGAGTTCTTGGAATACTCCTCATCTTCAGTAATAAAAATTGGCATATCATCGGGTGTAAAGAAATGATTATCCTCTCTAATTACATTCTCCTCATCATCTGATTCCGGACCATGTACAAAATTCTGTTGCAAGGGTGTCTTCACTTGCTGCTGTACTGCTTGGTCTTGTGCTTGTTGCTCTCTTTGCTTGATTCTAAATTGTGGTTGCTGTTGGCCACATAAATTAGGATTTCTAACTTGTAGTTCAGACTTGTCAATTTTTAATATGTCAAACATCTTTTCCATCTTACAGAGCACTTGATATGAAGTGGAAACCTCTTCCTTTACTGTTACCTTCTTTTCATCTTTCATTCTAGCTCTCTTAGCAAGCAGATTTGCTTCAACGCTAACTGCAATTTTCTGCATGTCTTCCAAAGTGGCCGGATCTATTTCTCTTAATTGATAGGTCATATCAGGATCGAAACCATCCGGAAACTTAATCAAAGCCAACCCCATAGGTGGCTTTATATCAGCAGAAATTGCATTGTAAATAGAATTGAATCTAATACAATAATCTTGAACAAAATCACCAACGTTCTGCTTGATATTCTCATATTCGGAAAGGATCTGAAGAGGATTTTTCTTCACTTCCCATCGATCCAAGAATTGTCTCTGAAGATTAGTCAATGTAGTAATACTTCCAGCCGCCAAAGCTCTAAACCACTTCCTCACTTCACCTCCAAAGGTTTGTACAAATAGTCTCATTGTCACATTTTCCGCATCAATCTCATGAAGGTCAAAGAAATATTTCATCCTATCCACATGTTGCTGAGTTGTAACACTTTGAGGATTTCCATCAAACAATGGAATTTTTCCTTGATAATCAGC
Source organism: Pinus albicaulis (assembly GCA_034641835.2). Lineage (NCBI taxonomy): Eukaryota > Viridiplantae > Streptophyta > Pinopsida > Pinales > Pinaceae > Pinus > Pinus albicaulis. The sequence continues at coordinate 1,136,685,329 of CM076580.1, forward strand.
GGGCATGTTATCCAAATTTTGAGGCAACACAAGAGGTGCAAATCGGGCAGCCATTGCTCTAGGTGGATTTACAACCGGTCGAGGGGATATAGGAGGAGTCAGAGCAGCTGATGTATGAGGTGTATGTGGTGTGGATGGAGGTGACACTACTGCGGATTTTTGATCAAAGATAGAAGGCTACATGGGAATGGTGGGAATGAAAGGAGGCTCGGTAGGAATTTCTAAAATAGATGCAATTGCAGACGACCCAAGAGTTACAGATGCAGACTCTATGAATTCGAGAATGTTTGTTGCCACAATGGAATTCTGAAGATTCAAGATTTAACTGTCAATTGATCTATTGGCCTTTTCAATTTCAAGATCTTTGACAAACTCTGGACTTAGGACAGTAGAATCAACAGCACTTTCGGACTTGGTCTCAAACAATGACAGCTCAAATTTTTCATCAAACTCAAGATCTTCAAGATACTAAAAAACAACAAGACATGAATGATATTTGAACACAGGAATCATAGGACTTTCTCGACGAAGGATTCTCGGAATAAGATTTATATTTTCATCCACAGGAGGTGGATCAGGATCTAGATTTTCCCTAGTGTGTCGTTTGGAAGCCAATGTGTTGAATTATTCCTAAAATTAAATGGAAAAAATCAACTTGTTCAGCCTATCAGATTCTAAACTCATCATCCAAAAGTCTAGAATTATATGAAGTACTGGGGCAATTTGCAAGTCAGGTGTTACGTTTATAAGACTAGACCAGAGATTGACTGAAGCAGCGTTTATCTACTTATGCACTTGCAAAGAAATGTGCAGTTCGAAGGCTACTTGGCATAACTTCAAGCTCTGTCTGTAGTTTATAAAACGAATAACACTAACAAACAAACAATCTTGAGTTCCCCATCATGGTTGCCACTATGTTATGGCCTAAATCTACCTCAGGCTGAGAAAGGCAGAATCTAGGGTAACATCAAACCACGCTTAACCTGGTAGGTAGCCCTACCAGATCGGGAGAGGGCTCTCTCCTTGTCAATCTCAACAAAAAATAATCAATGAGGCTTGAGATGACTTGATATGAAGACTGATTTTAGGCTAGGTATGTGTGCACAAGAGTTTGATTGAATTTAAGGATGTTTTGTTCGCTCAAATGGAAAGGCAAATTTTGGGTCTGGGGAATGAGGCTCAGTTTTGCAGAGATCTCAATGGGGCAAGGCAGGAAATCGATTTTACACTTCAATTTGAATGAAATGGAGAGCTTTACACAGGTGATAAGTTGAAGAGGGCAAGAAACCTTTAGGGATCCTCTTCAAACAGCTGAAAACATAGATAAATAAGAAAACCCTAGGTAGAGCACTGCAATTTCAATGGATTCTACCTTTATCCTTGCTTGTTTTAGTTAAGAAGAAATAAGAGAGTGAATAGCATACATAAACACAGGTAAACTTACATTTACAGAGAGAAACAAAATATCAAAACAAGATGCCACATGAATCCCATAGAGTGCTGCAAACTAAGCTGATACATGACCACAATTTTGATGAGTGAAAAATGATATATACTGTTAAACTGCTGCTGAGGAGTTTTCTTTTGCACTAGGGTGGTCATATTTTCAATATTTCGGCACATGAAATAAGGGAGATTCATCATTCTCACCCTGGTAAAGTGCATCAACAATCTGATGTGATAGGCATATAGGCGAGAAAACTAGCCCTCACAGCTGAAATACTTAATTATGAGTTTCATCAAGGGAGCGTATGAGTCTTTGAGATACTGGAAGGGAAAAACTCCGCTGAGTTGTCTCAAGTAACTAGGCTTGATGTATGGCTCATAATGTTCCCTGTCAATTTGCTGCCTTTTATTCCATTGCTCTCCGATATTTGGAATGCCGGTTGCTGGAGAAATAGACTCCGGTGTCAAGGTGAATGTCACACCTGCAAGAGTAACTTGGCCATTACGTAGATGAAGCACAAACAACCTGGCCAACTCATGATGGTACTGGACACTAGCAACCATCTCACAGAACTGATAACAAGATTGTTGTTGAAAACATGTGACAGCAAGAGGGCAAGCCTGCAGCTCGGCAAGTGAAGTAGGCTCCTCCCGTACATGTTTACCCCCCTTGTAAGGTCTCCTTGGCGCATGCATTTCAGTTGGAGAGTCATTGTGTGTCTCTGCATCTTGGTCATAGGAGGAATCTGACTCCATGTTTGCTAATGTGTGAGTTTTCTTGATGAGTATGGAGAGGTCTATGGTATTTTTGATCTTTTGCTACCATGTGTATGAAAATGTATGAAGGATTATGAAGGGAGAGGGTAAGAGGGATTTTGGGAATGTTGCTGACTGGAATTTGGGGAATTGAAGGGTTTTAGGGACAATTTTTAGGCTTTTGGGATAACAATTGGGGTTTGGGAATTTTGTAGCTAGGGTTTGGGATAATGGGAATTGGGGATAGGGGTGAATGAATTTAGGGATATGGGGGATATTGAAATGGGTTAGAAAAGAAGTGAGGGAATAAAAAGGTGAGGGAGTGATGGAGTGGATTTGGTAGCAAAACACAAAGACAAACCCTAGGCAGTTTTTTTTTTTTTTTTGGGAGCAAATTTGGAAGGAGGTAGGGTTTGAATTTTATCACACTAAACTAGCATCAATCTTAAGAAAAATTCTTCACTAGCAATGGAGGGGATCTTAAATTACTTGCACACCATGTATTTTGAGAAAATTTGGAAAATTTGGGGAAGTTTAGGGTGAAATGGGGCTTTGAAACTCTGTGTGCCGCGCCCCAAACCCAGTGCGTCATGCCTCCCTGATGCGCTGCGCCTGTGTGTTTCTTGCACTGTGGAGGGCGTTCCAATGCGCTGCGCCTGAAGCCCAATGCGTCGCGCCCATGAAATTTGCACAATTTTCCCTCAAACTCGCTCCCTTTCTCCAACACAAATTTCTCTTGTTCAATTTTTCTTCTTTGAATGCCAATGAGCTCTTTGAAGATGATCAAAGGGTTTATATACAAGAAATTTTAATTTTCCACTCATAAAACCCACTTTTATAATGTTTGCATTGTGACTTACTCTTTCAACTATGTTTTGGGCAGTTTGCTTCATTTTGCCTCTAATTAACTGAATGACTTGATTTTTGTTTGCCTTGTAGGGGATGGAGTTGTTGAAGCTTGACAAGGTGACCAGGGTTTCCATTGAAGTTATTTACATATGAGAGAACTTAAAATTACATCAAATTTATACATAAAAAGATAAAATACTCTGCTTTTCCTCAAAACAGAGTTTTGAGGAAAAATTCATTTCTGGGCATATGATGATGGAATTTATTCGGTACTGGAACTTTATTCAACCTCCTCATGTGCCTGCTAACCGTTATTGGACATTTTGAAGACCTTTTTTATGAAACGCTAGACCAAATGGGACTGAAAACTGTAAAAATGACTCTTGCAAATTTAAAGACAAAAAGTGACTGCAGATGATCTTGATGAATGGAAATGGGCCAACTGGTAAAGGACATGAGGGAAAATGTACAATAGGCCACTATCGTCAGGTGATCCATTCTCCTAATGGAATGCAACTGACTGAGCGAGACACCTAATATGCAATGCAACAAGAGAATTTGATCACTGACGGAGAGATGAAGATACCGACACTAACACCACCAACATTAGAGTTTATGAAATCACGATTAGCATTTATTTTTTTCTCATCATGAGTTTCCTCTACTATATTTTCACCATTAGGAAACATTTGTTGTATCAACTTTGTCAAACCTTCCATGTTTGATTTTAGATCATTCTTCATGTTTTCCATCTTAGATTCCATGCCAGCTTCCATTCCATCCATCTTATCTTCCATGCCATTCTTCAAACCATCCATCTTAGATTCCACGCCTTTCTTCAAAACTTCCATGTCATTTTTTGTTGCTCTTTGCCAGAGCGAAATTTGTTGCACTTGCTCTTGTAATTTTGATATGTCATGTTGCCATTCTTTGTCTTCATGAGTCATAGTAGAGCCTTATAAAGGCTTAATGGGTGTTGAATTATTTTTAGGGGCCATTTGAGAATCCAATACTGATATCTATTCTATAATATGCCCTTGGAATCAATTCAACTTGATTCTTCAAACAAGACTTATGCAATTCGGAAAAAAAGTACACACCTTTTACTTGCTTTTGAGGAGTTCAATATTGAAATTGACTTATCTCTATAATTTTAGATCTTCAATATCTGAAATTCGGCCCTGTAGTATTCCTCTGAAGCTTCTTTCAAATTCCATAGGTCTGACTTGATTTGGATTCTTCAAGACAAAGTTATGTCCAATCTCCCACAATGACCTAATTATGGACTGGTTTAGTAGAGCGAACTTGTACGACTTGTCACGTGTTACTGTTTGCTCCTTTGTATCTGAAATTTATAGACGGGAAACTAAAGTACATGTAATTCTAGTCACATTTTATATAATTCCAATCCAATGCTCAGAGAGAGTTATGAAGATTTTACCACGTTCACCTCTTTGAGATGAAATTCGGGATCCTGAAAAAGACCTAACTTCCACAGATCATATCTCCAAACGTATTGTGAACCAAGCTCTGAAATTTTGCACCAATGTTCCTTAGGATTTCAGCTTCGCACTCTAAAAATTTCAGATTCTGAACCTTCATAGAAAAAAATTTATAGTGAAAATTCCGTGATGACCACTTTAAGTGGAATTCAGGAGCCTGCAAAAAGACCTAACTTCCACAGATCATATCTCCGAAAATATTGTGAATCAAGCTCTAAAATTTTGTGATGATGTTCCTCAGGATTTCAACTTCGCACTCTAAACATTTTGGCTTTTGAACCTTCATAGAAAAAATTTTATAGTGAAAATTCCACGATGACACATTTAGATGGCGGATGGCGAAATTACAGAATCCCAAGCTCGTGCAAATGTTGTGAAACCAACTCCAAAAATAGAAGAAAAGAGATATCAGCATGTATAAATATAAGCCATGAGGGGCAACCTCTAATACATTACATGAATGAAAAATTCTTGGATGATTCAAATTACAAAACCTCCTTTCTATATATAGGAGTCCATGGGCCCTGATATAATCCTAGTGGGGCCACATTGTAATCCTAGCCGACCTAACAATAATAATTTAAGGGCACAATAATAACAATATGGGGGTTACAAGGGTATAATAATAACAATAAGGGGGTTACACTAACAACAATAAGGGACTATACTAGTAATATAGGGACCTAACAAGATCATCCTGACCATCTTCGTTAGATTTTTCTTCGTTGTAGACACTATAACATTCGGCTTAATCCGCACAAGTGTGTCTTCTGCGTTGATTCTGGTAGAATTTTAGGGTTTATCATTTCCAAAGATGAAATTTTCCTGGATCCTATCAAATTTTAGGCTATTATCAATCTCCCCACTCCTTCCTCATTGCATCAGTTGCAGAGTTTACAAGGGAAAGAAAATTTTCTACGTCGTTTTATACCTAACTATGCCGAGGTAGCTAAAGGATTTACACGATTGTTAAAACAGGGAATTCCTTTTTACTAGGATGATATTGCTTAGAAATATTTTGATGTGTTGAAAACATTGTTGGTCAATGCTCCTCTCCTATGCCCTCCAGATTATCATCATGATTTTTCCTTTTATTTGGCTGTCGCTTTCAGCACGATTGCCATGGTTTTTTTACAAGACGATGATGACAGTTATGAGCATGTTATTTATTACTTGTCTCGTAACCTTCTCAACCCCGAAATTTTTTATTTTCACGTCGAGAAGTTAGCGTTGGCTACTGTTCAAGCAATTCAACATTTTCGTCATTATATTCTTTTGTGTACAGTGACGGTGATTTCTGAATGCAACCCCATGACCTACATATTGTCTCGACAATTGCTGGGAGGAAAATACTCAAAGTGGATTGTCAACCTCCAAGAGTTTGATTTGGAATTTACTGCTGCCAAATCTAAGAAATCATTGGTCTTTGCTGATTTACTTTGTTCTCTCCCTTCCGACTCTGCTTCTACTCATTCTAAGGACTTCATTCCAAAAAAATTTCTTTTCTTGATTAGCGCCCTCGATCCTTGGTATAGTGATATCATCATCTACCTCCAAAATTCATCTTTTAGATCTGATTTGATAAAGGATGCCTGCCGACGCATCCGCCATCAGTCGCAACCTTATCATATAGTTGGAGATACTCTCTATCGTATTGGAGTCGATTCCATACTTCGACGATGTTTGACCCTCGAGGAAGTTGGGAAAGCTCTAAATGATTGCCACAGTGGTGCCTGTGGTGGTCACATGTTTGGTTATGCTAATACACAAAAAATTATTCGTGCTGGTTATTTTTGGCCTTCTATTTTCAAAGACTATATTATCGCAGCTCGTAAATGCCATGATTGCCAAATTTATCAATGCAAGTTGTGTGCACCACCTATTCCTCTTCACCCTGTCATTACCGTTGGTCCCTTTGCAAAGTGGGGCATCTATTTTATGATGTGTAACCCTCACTCGGTCATGGGGCATGCTTATATCATCATAGCCATGGACTACTTCACTAAATGGGTCGAAGCAATGCGTACACTTGTCGCTGATGGTAAGACAACTGCTCAGTTCATATTCAATCACATTATTTCTAGGTTTGGTGTCCCTCAAGCCATAATTACTGATTGTGGTTCCCATTTTTAGCATTATATGGTGGCGAAGTTGACTTCTAAGTTGGGTCTGTGTCACGACAGCTCAACGCCGTACTACCCTTAATCCAATGGGTAGGTTGAAGCAATGAACAAAGTTCTTGTCACAATGCTTCAGCGTACGATTGGGATCCACAAATAAAATTGGCATATCATGTTATTTTTGGCTCTTTGGGCATACCGAACCTTAGTGAAAAACGCAACTGGGTTCACTCCCTTCCAATTGGTTTATGGCCTGGAAGCTACTCTTCCGATTGAATGTGAAATACCTTCGCTCAAGTTTGTTGTTGAATTACTGCCGAATACTTCACTAGAAGAAGAGCATCTCCTTTATTTAGAAAGGCTAGATGAAACCCGCCGCTTTGTTGCTCTTGTTATTGAAGCACAGAAAAAGTAGGTCAAAGCTCAATTTGATCAATAAGTTTCCCCTCGTTCTTTCATTAAAGGAGATCTCGTCCTCCTGTATGACCAAGCTCGTGATAAGCTGGGGGCAGGAAAATTTCAACCTATGTGGCATGGGCCCTACATCGTTAAATGTGTGTTGTAGAATGGGGCCTATGAGCTAATTGAATACGAAGGTAATCCTCTTGAACAACCCAGAAATGGGTTGTATCTCAAAAAATATTATGCGTGAGTCATTCATGCATAATAGGTGTACATAGGTGTTGTTTTAATTTTGGTACATGTTTTTGGGTTTGGTGTGCTTTGTGAGCATTTTCCTGCTTATTGGGTCTTGCTTATTGTGCAGATGTCTATTACCCCTTATGTCGGTTTCGCGGATGGTGCTTCCCGCAGTACCAGGAATTTGTCTTCAGCGGCCTGGATAATTTATGATCCTGTTGGTGAGTTGATAGATCTGCAAGGTATTTGTCTAGGATGAGCTACAAACAATGTCACTGAATATAGCACTGTTATTGAGCTATTAACTGAGGCAATAAAACTCGGCATACGCGCATTGCTTGTAAATCTAGATTCACAGCTTGTTGTTATACAACTCAATAATCATTATTCAGTTATAAATCCATACATTCTGAGATTGTATTTACATATTCGTTTGTTGGAAAGACATTTTGATTTTATTACTTATCAACATATTCCTAAACGAATGAACACATTAACTAATACAGTGGCTAACATTGTATTAGATAGACATTTTCATAATTTGTAAAAGCATCATCATATGTAAAAGATCCATGTAGGGAAATAGATGTATGTATATATATATATCACATGTTTGCAACTGTGTGCATCATAACGTCAAAAAATATATGTATGTTTCTGTTACATCCTGAGACATCATGTCTCGCAAAATATGCAGATAAAATAAACCTTGGTGTCTAATAAACATCGTGCTTGTGATAACATGTCATGACCCATACTAGCCACCTCAACAAGTGGTGAATTCGGCTGGGCACCCATACGGTATGTCTCTGGTAGGTGCAAGGAACATAATCAAAATGTGCATAATCTGGAACTCCTCGTGTGATCCCCTCCAGGTTGTGCACTATCTCATATTCCTCGCCACCCTTGCCTTGAGGGTCGAAATTGCGAGGGATTCGCCTTGCTATTGGTGACATACTGACAGGTCTCTCTGGGCCAACATCTGCATTTACATGGATTTAATGTTAGAACATGCATAAATAAATAAATAAATCATAATAATGATAAAAATTAAAAAATGAGTCTCACCCAAATCTTCATCCCAATATTCTCCTTCCTGGAGTGGGAGGTCCGGATCATCAGTGAAATATGTGCCAGAGTAGGGCCAGTCCTCCACGACAATCAATTGTTGACAGAGCCAATCGAAGAATTCTGGCCTCCAGGACATCTGTTGGCCACCCCCTGCCCTTGGCATCAGAGCTGCCCATTGAGCCATCTATGGTTCTCTCGTTGGTGGTGTCGGGACTATAACCTCTTGTCACTAAAAAATAGGTAATCGTTCCAGGAAGAATGATACCAGAATAGATCCATAACCGAATTGTTTCAGTTTGGTATTCTTGCATTTGGTTAGTTTGTGCTTCATGTTTATGGTCACGGCCTCTGCCCAGTTGTAGATGGTCGGTGCCATGGAGTCTTCAGAAAGAAGCAACTGTGTCTTTGTTGCTTCGTGCAGTGCTTGTGATCCCACAACCCTGTGATGGTATGCAATACCACACGTAGTGTCAAGTCTAGGATAGTTTGAATATCAACTTTCCCACTACCTGAACCTTTTTGTGCTCCTCGACATACCCTGTCTATTACCATGGTCATGTTTTCCATGCAGGGCCAAGTGCTGGTTAGGAGTAGTTCTGTACCTCTCCGCGATAATACTATGATGAAGTGCATGGCAGAGACATCAATCTCAAGTTCTTGATCTTGTAGGATGAATTTCTCTTGATTTTCGTCCCATATACTGATCGGGTAATGTAGCAATTCTGGTTGGGCTCAGAGACATGGCGTTAGAAATAATTTTTTCAAACCACAGTTTCTGAGGGCTTCCATAGCTCCCTCATTTTCCATGGCTAACTCATCTTCTTCACTATGTTCCCGTTCTTTCCATTTAATCACCATTTTTCCTCTTTCTACCTGCAAACACACACATATGAGTGGTATTAGTCAATTTTAACCCATATATTTGTAAAAAATTGGGACATTTGATGCATATTTTTTCTAGAAAATGGTTTGTGCCATTGGCGCGCCCTAGTGTTAAAAATCGGGCGGTTGGCGCGAATCTGTGCTTGAAACCCGCGCCAACCGCGCAGCCCTAATTTTTACATTTCCTCCCCCAAAATTTGAATTTGACAAATGCAAGAAGAAAGAAATAGCTTAAAATGACAAGAGGGATCTCATCTCTTACCTGGAGTTGACGGATTTGTGATTGATCTACTAGATTGGCTGCTATCATCGCCGCAAGATTGCACAGTAGAATGGGTAACTATTGCTCCACAAGAGGTAAAAAGTGAAAAGTAATTAGTTTACCATTTTTGGAATTTTATAACTTTTTCACAACCCTAATTAGGTTTTAAGGCATGTTTTTCGATTATTCTATTGTATTATTTTTGAAAAATAGGTTTTACACATGTCTCTTGTGCAGCAACAGGTTTTTCATGCGAAAATGATGAAGTAATGAGTTATATTTTATACTTTTTAGGACTCGGTAAAAACATGAAAAAGTCACTACTGGAGTCATCTTTCAGCTCTTTTTTGACTCTCTAAAATAGAAAATATTTCCGAGATTCTTGTCGTTTTGAACTCGTTAAATGGTTGCGAAATGATATCTACCTAGTATACGTTTAACCCTTTTTTGGGTTGGGAGGGATTATTTACGAAAAAGGAATACCTAAGCCTATTGCGACTAAGAGGTTCTCTTAGACACAGTTTTCTACCTTTTTGGATCTATGAGACTACCTACAAAAATGGACTGTTGGAGTTTTCTTTTCTGCCTTCTTTTCAAACTCTCTAAACATGAAAAAATGCTGAGTTTTCCCTTTTTCAGACTCGTTAAACCCTGATGACATCAGACTTCATCTCCATGACGTTATTTCAAGTTCCTCCTTCCTATGGTTCATAAAATGTACTAGGATGGATTTGTCCGAAGGAAAAATTTACAATACAAGCATATGCTATCCACTTCCAACTTTTTTTAAAAAATAATTGGGGTACTCGCCATAAATGGTGGGGGAAAATGGAACCAATTTTTAGTTATGTTGGCAGTATGTCACTCTTGAACATGGCACTTGTCTGCATTCGTGTCCGGTTGGGGACATCTCATTTCATCATTTTTGCCTCCATGGGTTTGGGTAATCTCTTTTGACCTCTCATTTGCCCTTTTCCACATCATCATGACCTCAGATCCTTTGATGTCAAATACTTCCAAATCCAGTGTCGTGCTACTGATATGTTCAAGAGAAGTTTGCCTTTGAAGTTGTTAACCTTCCTATGATCTCCTGTTGGTCCTGATCCACTTTCATCATGTTCCTCTCTCTTGTGTCAATGATGTGGGAAACATTATGGCCCTCCTTTGACTAGGTGACTTCCTGTCGACTTCAACTCGTTATCTGGGAATTTGATCTGGAGACTCCCTTCTAGTACCTTGGAGCCTGCATGCCTCAATTGCAGGTTTTTCGCATTCGACGCAAGGTTCACATCATTGAACTTCGATCGAGTGATTTTGTGGATGTTTGATGTCAGATCACTTTTCGCATTCTGTATATGGTGCCTTTTGTACCTTGAGGGTCATTGTCATCATTGGTGGTTTCTCTCGCGTCTGTTAAAAACTTTTATCATTGGCTGGTAATCAGCCGATTTTCTTGCATGTTCGACTTCAACTCATACATTCGCATGCTCGAAATTGTACTTGTTCGGGTTGAGATGTTGCACAAGACCCTAGATTTTGTCTTATAAACTCCAGGCTGTGGATTTTTGTGGATTATTATGACTTATTGCATGACTCTTTTGATTGGATGGCTACGACTATACCTGAGTCTATTTATTGATCCTTCCTGTTGAATGGCTGTGTCCATACCTTGGATTTCAGTTTTTATATACTCTCTTATGGATGGCTACGCCTATGCCACATGATTCATGTATCACATATATCAGTTGTATTTGTAATCGCAGGTATTCTGACAACGGTGTTTGGTTTGAACGCGTTCTCATAAAGCATTTCACCCCTCCCTCTCTCTTGAACTTCATACTTTAGGGGGGCATCTGTTACACAACATTTTATCACTGTCCCTGCAATCCCCAAATTGCACATTGGAGGGTCTTTTTTGTGACCAATATGCAGTTTCATGCTTTGAAAATACCATCCTTTCATCCATTTTGATGAAAGCAAGATTCTTCTTGTTGACATTTCCCTAAGAAGAGCTAAGAAAATCCCTATTTTTGCCTTGGCGCGAGTAGCCCATTACGTCCTCGTGCCGACCTGGAAATTTAACACTAAGCTCGCATCACTTGGCACTCTGTGCCTGTTATACACCCGCACCAAGCTATTTATGGAATTTAAAAAAAAAATAGAGATAGAGGTTCTGTTCCAACCACCTCGGGGATGAGTCATTGGGAGTGGTTGAACTAAAAGAACTACGGACTCCTTCCTTTAGTTAGTAGTTTCCACCTCCCTTGGAACTCTCCTAAAGGATAGGACTCCCTCCCAGCTTTTTAGGGATCCCAACCTCCTCTCTTTCCTCTATATAAGAAACTATCTCCTTTAGTAGAAGCTAGTTGAACACATTATAGAAAAATGGATGAATAGCTAAACAATAGAATTATACTATAGATAAGCTGCTAGAGGAGGTACAGTAAGAAATATAGTGTTGAGAGAGCTCAAGTTGATGACTTATAAGAGAGCTTGAGTCTGAATTCCCTGACTGAAAGTTGAGATGCATTTTGTTTGAACCCTGCTGGAGGGGATCACGACATCAAAGAATTAGTTGTACTCTTCCTTCTACTCATTAACATACATGACTACAGTTTGGTTCCACTATTGTGTTATGATATTTATTTGATATGATATGTTTAGCCCTCTTTAACTGGCTAATAGTTATGAGTGAAACTACGTTGATATATGTTGTTCTTGTTCTTTGTCCTATGTGCAGGTATCTGGGCATGACAGTGAACAACTCGTGACTTGTCAAGGCAGGAGTGAGAGACCACTACTCTTTCTGCAATATCGACAATGTTGGATTCAAGGTAGGTTAATATACCATGTATTTTGTCCATTCATTAACTAAGAAGAAACAATTTAGCGTGTCCTTTTGTTACCAGACCCACCCTAGGGCTAGAGGGATCGTCTCTGTCCGCAGAGAGGGTTTACCTTCATAACATTCCCTTAAGTTGTTGGCATAGTTTTGGATAATTTTTACCTTCTTCGCTTCCTTACGCAGCCAAACTACTTCAGATTCTAATGCTTCCCTTTTTTGATTTATTTCTTCCAACTTATTTTGAAGTGACTCTTCAATACATTTATGTTATTTAACTTCAATTTCGAGACCTTGAACTTATTATTCAAGAGTATTGGAGAAGATCTTCTCAGCCTTGAGCTCTTTTATAAGCCTGATTGCCTCCTTAGAAAATTCTTCTATGGTCTACCCTTCTTCTTTGTTTTTTGATACCTCTTGTTTATTGTGCTTGGCCATAAACAATATTCTCTAATGGGCTTCTTCTTCATTGTCATTGTCTTTATCAGATGATGAGCTATCTTCTTTAGAGAAAAAGTTCCTTTTGAATCATTTCTTCTTGCCTTGATTGTTGAATTTATTAAATCCTTTATTTCCTCTTGAGTTACCATCACTTCTGTTCAGACATTTTGCTATGAAATTCCCAACTTCACCACGGCCGAAACATATTAATGTAATTTTACCTTTGATTTTCCATTAACAATTTTTATCTTTCTCGTAAAGTAAGTATATTCTCCATCTGAAAGACCTTCTTCATCACCTTCCTTTTCTTCACACTTTCATGTGAAGGTCTTTGCATTTGAAGGTTGTGTGTCCTTATTGGTTTTATTAGATGCAGTGAACATAGCTTCTAGATGCAAAGTACCCTCTTCTTCATCAAGTCTCATTTCATATGTTATGAGAAATCCATGTAATTCCTCTTTCCTGAGTTTGTCAAGATTTGCACTGTATTCTAAGACTGATACCTTTGGGTTGAATCTTCCTAGTAACGTTCTAAGAATATTTTGTATATTTTTCTCGTCAACAGGTTCTCCCAATCCTTCCAGAGTGTTCGTTATTTCATCAACATGTTGGAAATATGCAGCAATGTTGTCATCTTCTTTCATTTTGAGTTGCTCACATTTTTCTCTGTAGATTTGAATATTTGATTCTTTGACATTTTATTCACCTGCATATATATTATCAAAATTTTCCCATACATTTTTGGTGGTTTTACAACCCAACACCTTATGGTAAGTAGATTCAATAAGTCCACTGATAATAATATTATTTGTTTTTACATCATTTACCAAATTATTATTACCTTGTTCATCTGCGGTTGGTGTAAAGCCATTTTGAACAGTGTCCCATACTTCGAAAACTTGCGCCAAGAGATAGGCCTCAATTCTTCGATTCCAGAGTGCATAATTATTTTCATTGAATAGAGGTACAACATTCTTGGTATGCTCCAAGACCTCCTTCCAGCTCTTAAACTACTATTGAAGGAACCAAGCTCTGATACCAATTGTTGGAAATACTGATAGGGGGGGTGAATCAGTATTCCTTTCAATTAGTATTATTATTAATCTTTCAGAGCATTAGTTAATATTCAATTATTATCCGTGTTTGTACAATTATAGCAGTAAAAAAAAGGAACACAAATGCATACAGGTTTTAAGGTGGAAACCCCCTCTGGGAAAAAAACCGTCTAAATGATTTTCTAATAATTGTTTAATATTCAAATCCAATTGAAAAAAATGCTCCAACTTCCTAGAAGCTATAAAATCATTCTTCTCCAGCTCCCACTGGATTAACGCTCCAACGCCCGAGATTCTTCAATAGACAATTGATCAGATGCCCCAACACCCAATGAGCTACAACTCACCCTAGAACCACCCTACCACCCTAAATTTTTCACAGGCTTGAACATGTTGGTGACTTCATGAACCAGCCTAGCACCACCATACCACCCTATAGAAGAATAAAATAAGAAAGGACTCTCGTACTAGGAAAAATGGTCCACTTTACAATGATACAGCATGATGTAGAACAAGAATACACAGTAGACCATAACCCCAACTATGACCCAACCACCTAATGATGATCCTAGACCTCCTGACACTGCCTCTTCAACTCTTGTCATATATACATTTGTACAACTTTTATAATGATGATTTTACAATGACTCAGTACAATTATACCTTTACAATGACTATATGCAGTGTTGCCCACTTGAAGACTTCATGTGGTGAACTTCTTGCTGTTGTTCTACATATTGATTGCTGCTCTTGTCATGCTACCCTTTATCACTATTTAGAACATTAGATCATGCAATGAGTCTTATCTTGATGAATATATAATACCTACAAAAATTATTCAAGGAAATACCCATGACATGATAATAGCAAAACTTACCTCATCCCACAGAGCATATGTCAGTGCTCAACAAAAACAAGAAATTAGAATACAAAGAACCTAATGCGATTAAAAGATGAGCATGCATATACAAAAGATAATTACCTGGAGCTCACCTCTGCTGCATCATTTTTTGGCACCATGCTTTTCTTTGCTGCCCTAGAAAGTCTGGTCCTTTGCTGCCCTTGACAACACATGATCTAGCTTTTTATTGCCTTCTAGGAGCTCGATATTAAATAAGATGTATCTCTCTAGTTTCATATCCCAAATATCTAATCTTTGGTTATGTAGTATCCCTATGAGTCTTCTTTCCAATGCCACATGTCTGACTAGATTTCGATTCTTTAAGTCAAAGTTATTCCTAATCTCTCACAATGATCTAATTATGGACTAGTTCAGCAGAGCGAAAATATACAACATCCCACGTGTCACTACTTCCTCCTTCGGCTCTGAAATTTATACAGAGAAAACTAAATTCCATGAACCATCCCCCACGTTTTACAGAATTCCAATCCGCTTCTCAGAGAGAGATTTATAACAATTTTCCAAAGGTCACCTCTTTGAGATAAAATTTGGAAGCCTGCAAAAACCATAAATTCCATAGACAATATCTCTGAAAATATAGAGAAACAAGATATTAAATTAAAAAAAAATCTTCACTAGGTTTTCTCCCAAGTGGGTTTTTAATTTCAGCATCTAAGACTTTGCAGAAAGAAAGTTATAGTGAAAATTCCATGATCACAACTTTTTGAGGATATATGAAATTTCTTTTTATAGAATTGATAGGGGCTTCTATAGAGAATTTTGGAGGGATTTTAGGAGCTTAAAAAAATTATAATTATTGAATATTCAATGGCCACAAACAATAATTAGTGTCATTCCACAACCCCATGCGGTTTTAGCCCACTAAATGGGGTTACCAAATTCAAACATGAATATCTCTCAAACCGCGAAAAATTACGTGGCATGCCATATATCAACGGAAACATCTCAACAAGAAGAAACCAAAAAAAGTATCCTTGACTCAAAATATAATAATTTGGCAGGTCAAAATTCCCATGCAAGATCGGGGTAGCCCCTAGTACTACTTGGGTTGCCATCAATGACAACCACTTATCAACATTCAGAATAAAGAGGTTTGCTCCATTCCTAATACATGTGTTCATGATGTTATATGTGTATTTTCAAATGTAATCGATTCAATTTTTTTACATGAGTAGATAATATGCCTTTTTGTTGTTTTTTGGCTTCTATTAGCTACTGCAGGTACCAATCAAGTGAGTTCAGTTTGATTGAGAGCATCAGAAGTGATGAAAGCGAGGAGAGGAATAGGGAAAGATCACAAGTAGGTGTTCTTCCCTTATCTATTAATTTTAAGGAAAAGGTCAAATATCTTTCTTTTGTTGTTCTAAGTGTGACCACCACTCTTAGGAAACCTATCTATCCATAGGTTTTATTTCTGTAAAACAAATTTGTGACCATACTAGGGATCGATGGATCGTCCCTGGTGGTTTTATCCTTATTCATCAGCCTACAGTATACTTTAATTTCTTTATTTCAGTCATTTGAATGTGTTTTAGTAAAAGAAGTGTGTTAGATTTCCTTTTTTGAGTTTCCTCTGGCACCGATGCACTATTTTTCTTGACACCGTGCTCTGCATAGCATCGTTGGCTTAAGAACATTGCTCTACAATGCACTATCTACCACTCAGGGGTGCGTTGCTCCTGTGACCAAATAAAATTCATCATATTTTTGTCTTTTATAATTCATTTCAGTATCTTGTTTGCTGAGTTTTCAAATGTGATTTCCTCTAGAGACCATATTTATTCTACTATTCTGGCCTCACATTGGATATTTGTTTCAACAATGTTTCTTTTTGTTTTCTTTATCATTGTCGAATAGATCCAAATTTAAAATTTTACATTTGATCAGTTCTTTATTTTAGAAAGAGGATTTTTTGTTTTAGTCTTTTTTTTTTCTTGAAAGTATTGATTGATTGTTTGTGCATTATAGTTTCTTTTTCATTCATATAAACATAAATATATTGAAATGAAAAAAAATCATTTTCATATAGGGATTGAGAGTGCTACATAGGAATAGTAATTGAATTTTCTTTTATATGTGCTCATTTTTGCTTGCTTAAATTCTAATTTCTCTATCCCTTGTAGCTAGTTTTCATT
Source organism: Pinus albicaulis (assembly GCA_034641835.2). Taxonomy (NCBI): domain Eukaryota; kingdom Viridiplantae; phylum Streptophyta; class Pinopsida; order Pinales; family Pinaceae; genus Pinus; species Pinus albicaulis. Next base: position 1,136,702,251 of record CM076580.1, read on the forward strand.
GTCGAAATTCAAATCGAAACGAATGATTATCATCTTTATTTCTTTCTAGGAATATCAAATACATCTTGTGGTAAACTTGAAAGACAAACTTATAAGAAAGATCAAATTAAAATTTATCTAAATTAACCTAAGGGAACATTGTCACTTAACAATAAAATTTAGAGGTCTAGGCTAGAGACATCTTTCGGTGTTGTTAAACATAGAAGTTGTCATTAATTGTCTGTGATACATTTTGAGTGTGATACCTCATTCCACATACCTTCGGGTATATCAGGCAGTGTTCTAGTACGAAAATTATAAGGGGATGCTCTCACTATGCGGTTTCACAATAGACAACACGTATACAGATGGGGCATCCATGTAGAATCCAGTATATTTGGGAGGACAACTTTAGTTTTCTTATCATCCATTGGTAAACGAGTTGGCTGCCTTGTACACTGTCATACACTGAACACAATATTAGACGATATTTCTTACACGTACATAAGTCCTTGGTTTACTGGGGTAGTATATTGCAGTTCATAGTTTCTTGGTAAACCTTTTTCTTAGCATTACCATGTTTTTGTTAATTTGTTTTTGTATTAAAAATTAATCAAAAATCGTGGAAGAATATCAACCCTTTCCCCGTCATACGCATAGGAAAATGAATAAACAATATTTATTGCCATAATATACACCTAGTACATGAAGGTGAGCTCGCCCTACCAAGTCTGGTACCTCTAGAACCTTTGGTGCTACATCTTCATACAATTTACTAGATTCATCTGATCCTTTGAGTACCGAGTCTTGAGTCGTTTCGACTGATCCTGACTTATCTTCTACTGTCAAGAAAAAACCCTCATAGTTACTTGAGGGAATTGAACTTCAATATAGTGAGATGGTAAATCCAGCACCTGAGCTTGTTCAACTGGAAGTTTATCCAAAACCTATCGTTCTTTTACCAGAACATATTGATCTCGAAGTTGAAGAACAATAAGTTGTTTTCATGCAACTGTCTCATCCTCAGTCATCCGTAACCATTAAAACTTCCTCTTTACATCAGAGTTTAATGCCCGAGATTTATCTCGGGTACGACCATGAAGTACTTCCACCTGGTTTGATTTCAATAGAGGAAGAACTTCAGCAACTGACAACCCCTCCAACTCCAACACATTTTGGGTCGGGGCTTCATATTTATCTATCTTTTCCTCGTTTGACCTACTCTACTCCTGTTGATCATGTTCACTCTCAAGATCCCATAGATTTTTAGATTATTTACTGGGTTATTTAACAATGGCTCAGATAGCATCCTAGGTTGTACCATCTGTTACAGCTGTGACAACATCTAATGTTTCTCCATATTTGATGTTTTCTATGACACCCGATTCTCATCTTTATGGAGGTCTATCTGTCCCACCGGGTTACCAAGATTTAAATGGAACCTACTTTGGTGTCTCCTCTAGTCCATGGACTTCACCCATGTCATCATCTGGAATTCTATCTGGTTCCTCTCTTATGAGTACTAAATGGCCTAATCCTTTATTGACATCATCAACTCAATATCAGGTTGGTCCATCCAATTACCATCCATATTACGCAGTATCTACTCGAATCACATCATATGAAAGTCAGTATGTGCAATATCCTTATACTCCATATGCCGGGGGGCAACAGATGTTGGGGCCATATGGCAGTACTCCTTCATTTTTACGTCAATATTATCCTGGAATGCCTATTTCTCGATGGCATCATACCTTAACTTTTCAACCACAAACGGTTGTGTATCAATATCAAACAATTCAAACTCCCGTAAATTCTTGCTAAACAACAAAGAATGCACAATTGTATGGATAGACAATGAAATCAATAATCCATAGCATGAGAAAAAATGGTTGCCTTCCCTCCTTTTAAACAAGTGAAAGATCTTTCTCCATGGGCCCCATCCATTAGGGTTTCCTCCACCAAATATCCTCTTCCTCATTCACACTGCGCTGTCTTCTAAAGAAAGCCACTCCTCCTATGGTAGCGCTGTTGACTTTGTCAAACCCGACCTTGTCTTCATGCCTTTGCCCCTTTTCACACTTGAGGGTGTAAAATCAAGTTCTTATGTATATCCCTTTCCACACGTGAGGGATTTTATTCATGTTTTCAATAAACATGGGCCTCCTTACCCATTTATTTAGCTGCAAGATGATAAAAGAAAAATTTTAATATTCCATTTAGCTATGTGCTAACATGGGAATATTACACACTAATGATCCAATTCATTATTTACATTGGTTGTCGGTGATTCCTCATAAAATACCCTATGATATTATGAAATTCAATGGAAATTTTCGAGAATACCCATCTACGCATGTTTTGAATTATCATTTATGGTGCTCATAAAATTACTTGAATGATGATTTTGTTAGACTTCATTTTTTCCAACGAACGCTTACTTGTCTGGATATGAAGTGGTATACTGAATTACCATGATATTTTTTTCGATAACTTTACAGATTTAGCTACTAATTTTCTAACCCACTTCTAGTTACCCAACATATATGAAACTAGAACTGAACTTTTGACCAGCTTTAAACAAAATTATGCTACTCATCTATCATATCATAAAAATGAGTGGCGTCATCATTGCCAAATGGTTCAAACATTTGCTCCTGATCAACTTTTAGCTAAGTGGTTTATAAATCCTTGTTGTGATCCATCACCAAGGACGTGGCCAAAGGCGATATTTTCACTGAAGAGAAATTAATTGCTCATGCCCAGTATTTGGATTTGGTTTATACTCAGTCTGACATGCTCTATGAAAATATTATGAATGCACCGCGAATTTTTTTTAATGTTCCTCCTTCTCCATATGGTAAGGACATTCATGTCAGTGATGGTGTGATTGGTTCTGTTAGCACTTCGCCAGCAAGTCGACCATCTAGTTCCATACTTGTTGTTTTCAAATCAAACCCCTATGGCATCTGATCTTTCTTCTTCTTCTGAAATACATGTCGTATCATCTAACAAGGGAAAAAGCGACAAGCAACTTGGAATTAAGAAGAAGGGTAAAGATAAGAAGAAACATAATTCACTCCCTTAAGAAAAATCATCTGATTCATCTGGTTCTTCTCATAAACCTCATTACCCTTGTTTGATATGTACTGAGGATAATTTTACACAAGATTTTCCTCACCGCTCAGAAGTCTCGAAGCTTATTAAGAATTTTTCCACATCTGCTGTGTTGACAAATACTTTTCCTAACCTGGAAACACATATGGTTTCTACGAATCCTACTTTGAGTTCACAAGTGCTTATGCTATCCACCACTAATCCCAAAAATAATGTTTGGTGTCCACTAGAAGTAAATATTACGGTAATCCTTTGTTGTCATCGAATGGTTAGGCTACAGATCAACCTATTACTTAAACTTCGACTTCATATGATTCAAATCCACCAGCTATTATTCATGACTTAACAATAAAGTTGCCAAAGGGAGTTTTTCATAAATCGACTTGCAACCCTCAAGCTCGTGCAACTCAAAATTATAACGTAGTCAAAGATCTGGCTTAGTCACCTTTTTATATGTCAATTCTTGAGGTTCTTCAGAATTTTCCCTCCCAAAAGGAGGCTTTGTTGTCGGTGATTGGTGGAATCAATCCGACTGATTCTAATCTTGTAGTCTTTAATCATGCAGGCTCTGTACCACAATTACTAGCACAATTAGCATTTTTTATTCAAGTACATGTCCTGAATCGCCTCATTCATCAGACTCTCATTGATAAATGTGAATATACTTGTATCATGTTTCTAATTTGTTGGAAGTCACTTGGCTCGCCGACTTTATCAAAATCACCTACAACGTTGAAATATTTTGACTGTCGTACATATAAGCCTTGTGGAATTATTAGTAACCCACAAGTTGAACTGGGGGGGAAATAATTACTATTGTAGTTGAGGTCATTGAAGTACCCCTTGAATACAATATATTTCTTTGAAGACTGTGGGTTTACACTATGGCTACAGTAGTATCTACTTAATTTCATATGGTCGTCCTCCACCATAAGGGAAGAATCATAGTCATCGATCAACTCTCCCTCTTTGCCTCTAGTTCCCAGGAAACTAGAAGAGTTCCGTTTGTTCACGGACCCCCACCATCTCTTCATAACATTGGTGTATGAACCTTTAAGGATTCTTCCCTAATTGGAACCTTTTCGTTATCGTCGCCTGTGACATTGGCAGAAATCACAAATATAGAGACCTGCGATAAGATATCTTCTAGTTCATCTAACTTAAGGAAGATTCCCAATGATTTTAAAATAGATAGGATGGGTAAAATCATGCCGCTAATTCCAATCGAACTCGCATAGCAATCAATATTTTTTGATTATTAAACCAATCAAAATCCTTTGTCGCCAACTATTTGGGTCGATCATTCTTTGGATTATGGTACTTCTTCTAATCCTTTTTCATGTGTATTCTCAACCGATGAGAGCATTATGGAATCTGTTAGGGTCCTATAAATATAGGATTCATAATTTTGAATTGACTTTGATAGTCTTGTAAATATGTACATACCTTGCTTTTTGCAATTTGTTTTCCCATATTTTTAAAAAATGAAACTTATAATAAAAAATAAAAAAGAGGGTAAAAATTCCTAAAAGAAAGATCAAAGGACTTAAAAAATATAGACCCCAAAAGAACAAGATCAGAATAAGACCTGGAAGTGAGCAAGTTCAAATGCCACTACTTTTTACTTTTCTGAAAAATAAATGATTATGGCAGAGTGTCAATAAATTCCATAATCCATGATGAGTTCAATTGTTTAATCTTAACTTGTCATGTTTTCAATTTCTAGTTTTAGATAGAAAATAAAAATTTGTGAGACAATTTAAACTTGAAAAACTAGTAGATAGGTAGAGAATAATGAGGAGCTCAACAATTTAATCTAAGCCCTTGAATGAAATAAGGTAGATCTAGATAGTTTATGCTTTAAAATAATAAATGTTTCAAGGTTGCAAGTCTAAATGCACCTCCCAAATGAAGAAAAAATGTTAGAAATACAAGATTGGGTAGGTAGAAAGTAGTGGAGTAATCATGTAAATAATACATAATTGGGAAAAATCACTAATTTCCCCTCCCCCATGAGTGTTCAGTATTCTAAGCTATCAGTCGAATAGGCTCAGAGCATTTCTCTGACTTTTGTTGGGACCGAACCCAAGGCTCTATGACTGGTTAGTTGAAAATACTAAGTTCTTATGTTAAATCCTCATTTATCATCATTTACCCTTCATTCATGTATTAAAGCCCCTTTTTCCTAAGTAAGCACACATTCTTGCTTGGTAAAATTGTAATCCTAGAATGCTTAACTTCATTTCTTCATAAAGAATTCATAAAAACCCACAAAGTTACATTTATCCTAAGTATTAGTGGAACAAATTATAAAAATGAGAAATGATTGATTATTATGTTATACTTGGAGATAATGTGTAACTATCATTAAATAAATATCCCGACCCTATAGTATTTAAATGCATATCCAAAGTTTAAATCACTATATAATAATACTAGCAGGCCCATATTTGCATTTGTTAAAACATTTCATTTTGAAGAATGTTTAAATACATGTTATACTACCCGCGCCCCCTCCCTGCATACTCTATAACCCAAGTCTTTTGAAATAAACCAATGTTTTCATAAAGACTAAACCCTTGCCACCTATAAACCCTGCATCATATTCATTATAAACATTATATATAAAGTTTAAACCTTATATAATTGTTTTACCCCTCCGCCCATTTTAATAAAGGCTAAAGGCTTTAAAATTTATTAAACATAATTGATAAAGCTTTAAATTCCTTTCTGCCTATATGAAAGCACCGGTCCCACACCTCTCCATTTAGCGCAACTCCCAGATCAATCCTGACCCTTCATGTTCATCCCTCAGATCCAACGACTGATACATGATATCACATAGAAAACATGATTGACCTACTGGACTCCAAATGCATGCGAAAAGGGTGGTTTCGCTCGCACCCCTCCCCTCCACGTGGCCTCCATCGATTTTATCACGTGCGTTTTGAATAAAAAAACTTACCACTTAAACCTTGCGCGATAACCACTGTTTGGTTTTGTGTTTAAAATCCAAAACCACCCTTCCCGCTGATGTGACAATTATTCAATGCCGAAGTAAAACAACCCAAATATAAAACCTTTGAAAATACATTTCATTCCTTATCTTCTATGCATTAACCTTAACCCTGCACGAGCCTCCCTGATTGTAAAAACACTATTTGTCCGCCATTTTTGCGCCCGAAAAGCCTCCCTGCAACCTTTGAAGGTTGTTGAGGAGTTGTACATTGCTCCAAACAATTCACAAAAGTTTCCAAATTGTTTTAAAAACCTCTAAACTTCTTTCATAAGCCTATTTGGAAGGGAAATCCCAAAAACGAGACTATAATTTGCCTATTTTTTCCGTTAAGCCTCTGTTACCCATTTCAAAAGACTTTTTCACCCAAATTATTCATTGAAAAAGGCTCATGAAACTCCTATTTCTTGTTATATAAATCAGTAAAGGTCTATAAATCATTTGAAGATTTAAATTGAAAGAAAAAAATCCAAGGAAAGAACCATATTCTACTGATTTTCAGCCAAGAAGCTCTGTTAAAGTAAAAAATACTTCTGTAAACCATTTAATCTTGCAGAAGTAGCCCAAAAATGCCTAAAAAATAGAGTTAAACCTCCACAGACGGATCTCATTCCACAGGTATTTCAAAAGCCTTCAATCACCTCCTTGCAGACCTATGTTTCATTAACAAATTATTTTATTTTTTCAGGTTATTATCAGAATATGAAATTGGGCCAACAGTTTCAATACTAGTTGATAAAATTGTTTGCTCCAAATTCTCAGATTTTAATTCAAAAGCTTCATTCAACAAACAATTTGTATACACAGAAAGAACTAAATCAAGTCAGAGAGAGATCATAATGATGAAATTTTCACAGTGAGTGGTAAAAGTGAAATGAGAATTCACAGGGACAGTGAAAATATAACAGTTAAAGTGTATTAGTGGTTAAAGTGTATCAGGTAAAAATCAGAGTGAAAGTTAAACAAAGTTACAGAGCAGTCAAGGTAAAATAGTAAAAGTAAAAAAAGAGGCAGTAATGGTTAAATAGAGATGAAAATACTTTCACCAACAATGAAATTTATCCAAAGTGAAAGTAAACACAGTTAAAAGAACAAAAAGGTTAAAAGATGAAAACAGAGCAAGAAGGAACATTTTTGCAGAAATTTCCTGTTTAAGTCATTGTTTTGCAGAAACTATTGTGACCAATCCAAGATGAATTTTGTAAAACTGAAGGAGGTTTATGTTCTTACAATTTCCAACTACAAATAGCTCTCTCACTTTTCCAACATCCATTTTGGGTTGGGAAATATTAAACAATATTGGAAAGCACTTTTTGCAGAAAATTCCTGTTAAGTCATCATTTTGCAGAGACAATTGTGGCCATTTAGAAATCCATATTACAAAACTGAAGGACACTTTTGTTCCTAAGAGACCCATATACAGAAATATATCTCACTTTGTGCACAGGTATTACAGAATGAGATATAAATGCGCATCTTTATAGCCTATTTTTCAGACTCTGTAAAAATTTTTTTTACACATCTTTTTGCAGAGCCTATTGTGAATAGCTGGAGCAGAATTTTAGGGAACTGAGAGAGGTTTATATCACCAACATATCCATATACAATAAACTCTTTCATTTTTTATATATATATTTTGGATTAATAAATACAAAGGTATCATTGGATCCCAAGTTTACAAAATTGCTGGAGTAGAATGCACAAACAAAGGAAACAATTAGTGACTTGGAGGCCTCATCATCAACTAAGAGTTGAGATCAAATTCAAATTCTCCTCTTTTTCATCACCTATCCATAAAAAATAGTGCCAAATAGATGCATTAGTTTTTGGTGTCATTTACTTAAGTTCTATTTATGTAAAACAGTTAGAGATGTTTGTAAAACAATCTTGATATTTTTTCAAGATATTCTAGTTTAGAATTTGTATAAATACTTCACTCTTTGAAGTATTTTGTGTGGAATAAAATTTCTAGAATTATTATAGACATTTTTTTGAACATTGGAGGCTATTGTGTGTTTGAATTCGAAGTAGAAGACTGGACAAGCTGACTGGCATCATAATTCAGGATCTCTGTGATAAGTTGATGAGTGAGGTACTTCCTACTTGTCACTGTTTCCTTTTCTAAGTTTCATGCATTCATTTTATGTTTTTTCTGTCTGAATGTGTAACTAGGAGTATTACTACAGGATTAGTCAAGTGCTCCCAGTATTTAACTAGTTTCCATTTTAATGTTTTCTTCTGATTTCCAGTGCAAGGAACACTTAATTGCTCCTCCTCCCATTTGACCTCTGCGTTCTACTTCCATTTTACAGATCAAAGGATCCTTAAGTGCCCTTTATCTCGATCATACCACCTCACAAAAAACCACTTTCCCAAATCTCTGAGGGTTATCTATCTTTCCCTGAATATATTTGTACCTTTTTGGCCTTGATTTCTAGTGCTGCTAGCTTGATTTAGACCCCATAGCCCAATGGACAAGTAGATTTCTCTCTATCTTACCTCCAAGTGATTTTCTCCCACCAAACCCTTTAAACCAAAACCAAATTGTACTATCGTAACTAGCCTAATATTATAAATCAAAACAAAGTTAAACTTTAAAGAGAAAGCCCTCTCAGAACCCTAGGAAGGCTAGATCCTAGAGTTTGAAGTAGATTTGTGGTTACCTCGGTGAGTTCTCTCTTGAACCTGGAGAAATTACAGAGTGATAAAATAATGGCGACCATATTGGGGAAGACTAACATTTTCTTCAGAAATATTTTACAGGTTCATATCTGATCTATGATGGTGGACAGTGACCAGACACACAAAGGTTAAAACCATCCACCTGGCGACTCCAAATCAATTTCACAATCAAGACTTCACTGGAGGAATGAACCTGAAAGAACAATATGGAAATATCAGGCTTTTAACTTGGATCTTAATCGAAGACATTATGTTCTTTCTCATTAAGAAAGTTTTTCAATGTATATTGTATTTTATATAAGGATCTAACTTGATTGTATAGATATAGTGGCCCTTCTTTATGACTAATTTACAATATGACCCAAGAATAAAACGCAGGTATGCTCCCATGAGCAGAGATCACATACCTATATTTCCACACAAACTACCAAAGGTAAATTGGGATAAAAATCTTCCTATATTTCAAAATGAGAATATTGATGATCCTTTATTACATCTCATTAAATTTCATATACACTCATGGATATTGAAGGGTGATTGGAATGAGGATTGCCTCATGAAGATATTCATGGAAACCTTAGAAGGACAAGCAAGGGAATGGTATGAAGCTCTCAAACCTGCTAGTTTAATTTCTTTAAAGGATTTTCACAAGGTATTTTATGAGAATTACAAAGAAGATTTTCCATCCTTATCATTAGCTGAAAATTGTTGTGATCAAGCTGAAGATCTCATACCTTACCTTAAAATATTGATGAAGATTTTTGAAATTGGCATCTTGAAGATTTATTAGAAGAAGTCCATAACTTTCATTCTCAAGTTAAGTGTCATGATAATCAAGAGGATTTAAGCAAAGATTAAATAGATTAGAAGATGAATCAAGATGCACAAAGCCCCTTTGTAGTAACAAATGATGTTTCATATAATGTTTTGAATGAAGTTACAGAAAATATTCAACCTCATGATCAATTTTTACATAAGAGAAAAAACAATTGTTATTCAAATCTAAGAATTTAGAGATTCCCTCACCGAAGAAGAAATCAATTTGCTTCTAAACATGCAACCATCCTCAAAATATTTACATAATGAAGAAATTGTTTCTACTTATTCTAATGTTGATGAATGTACTAAAGTTTTTATTCATGAAGAGACAGAAGAACATGTTGATGGTCATGTTTTTCTACCTTCCCAAAAAGGCCATTGCTTGATAGTACTCCTATTGAGAAAAATTATGACTTTCAAATAGAATGCAACCAATCTAATAAAGATATATTAGGATTGCTGAAAAAAATCTGCTGATCTAATGTGTATGATGGATGGCATTCCTTATTTTGAAGATTTGCATAAGTATGATTAGTATGATGATAATTATATTCTCCAAATTCAAGCTAACTTCACAGAGAAATCAGAAGCTAGTTTGTGGGATGAGGAAACTCAGTTTTAGCAGCCAAAATACAGTGATCAGCCAATACAAATCAGCCATGAAAGTGAGGAAGAAAAAGCACAAAATTTGGAAATAAGTGAAGATTATTTACCTCTTTGTTTTTCTTCATTTCAGTTTATTAGAGACAACTTTAATAATCATCAGCCTTTAGGAATTATGATTGAAAACAAAGAAGATAATCAAACTCTTGATCAAGATATTTTAGTTTCACAATTGCAGTTATCAGTTCCCATTGAAATACATGTTCAAATAACACAGGAAAATTCCATACTACTATGTTTTGAATCATTTCAAATTTTAAAGGAAATGTGGTATAACACATTAAAGAAAAGGATGAGCAACTTGTTGAAGTTTATGAAGTCCCATGGAATTCCATATCCAATAGATTGCAGCTATCCTCATAAGTTTTTCATGATCCAATAACAGATATGTTGGATAATGAATGCATTCAAAGCCTTTATCCATTAAATAACTATGAGTTTCATAATCAAGATGATAAAGGTTTTAGCAATCAAACATTACAATCAGTAGGAATATCATCACAAGGCTTATTTGAAAGTTTGTAGGGAGATAAAGATGAAAATAACATTTCAGTTTCATGGCATGGAGGTCATCCAAAACAGGTGTATAGTTGTTTAGATCAGTTAAACATTGGTGTATATATCTTGGAAGATCCTTTTGAAAATTTTTTAGAGTCAACAAAGGAAATCAAGTATTTCCTTATCCTCTCATTTGTTGAAAAGTTTCTAAAAAGTTGCAGAATTATAGTTTTGACAATCAATAATCACATGCAACAAAATCTATCAAAGTACATAATGCTTGAATGGTTGCATTAGTTATTTCATTTTACCTAACCAGCAGTTGGACAACTGATTAGAGTAAGTAGGTAGGATTTCAACTTGTTTTAGTTTTCAGTTTTCAGCCAAGGAAAAGGCCCTAATATATTGATGATTTAGTAGTTTGGTTTGAAGGTTGCAACACCTTTTTAGTCTCAGATCATATTTAAGTTTGTAGAAAAGGGTGTAAATTCAGTCCAAGAGTTTCAGTCACGAGATTTTATAACAAACAAATGCATGTTTGGGATTGGCTCAAAGGATCAGGCTACTAGTCAACGATGTTCTAGACATCTCACCAAGAGATGCCATCCTCATGTGAAGCCACTGTTAGGGTCCTATAAATATAGGATTCATAATTTTGAATTGATTTTGATAGTCTTGTAAATATGTACATACCTTTATTTCTGCAAGTTATTTTCCCATATTTTGAAAAAATGAAAAATACTAAAAAATCAAAAAGAGGGTAAAAAGTCCTAAAAGAAAGATCAAAGGACTTAAAAAATATAGACCCCAAAAGAAAAAGATGAGAATATGACCTGAAAGTGAGTGAGTCAAAATGCCACTACTTTTTACTTTTCTGCAAAATAAATGATTATGGCAGAGTGTCAATACATGCCATAATCCATGATGAGTTAAATTGTTTAATCTTAACTTGTCATGTTTTAAATTTCTAGTTTTAGATAGAAAATAAAAATTTGTTAGACAGTTTAAACTTGAAAAATCAGTATATAGGTAGAGAATAATGAGCAGCTCAACAATTTAATCTGAGCCCTCATATGAAATAAGGTATATCTTGATAGTTTATACTTTAAAAGAATAAATGTTTCAAGGTTACAAGTCTAAATGCACCTGCCAAATGAAGAAAAAATGTTAGAAATACAAGATTTAGTAGGTAGAAAGCAGTGAAGTAATCATGTAAATAATAGATCATTGGGAAAAACCACTAATTTCCCCTCCCCCATGAGTGTTCAGTATTCTAAGCTATCAGTCAAACAGGCTCAGAGCATTTCTCTGACTTTTGTTGGGACTGGACCCAAGGCTCTATGACTAGTTAGTTGAAAATACAGAGTTCTTATGTTAAATCCTCATTTATCATCATTTACCCTTCATTCATGTATTAAAGCCCTTTTTCTTAAGTAAGCACACATTCTTGCTTGGTAAAATTGTAATCCTAGAATGATTAACTTCATTTCTTCATAAAGCATTCATAAAAACCCACAAAGTTATATTTATCCTAAGTATTAGTGAAACAAATTATAAAAATGAGTAATGATTGATTATTATGTTATACTTGGATATAATGTGTATTTTGTTTTACATTTCACTCCCCTCTCATATTAACTTTTAACATATTCTATTAAATCCCTAAAAAATACCCTATCCTACTTATTAATTCCCTATATTTAAATATCCCCAAAAAACCCATTATTATAAATTTTAAGACCAAAGTTTATTACCCATGTGCTAAATTAAAAACACTAATTAAAAGCCCTTTGGTCTAAACTACATTAAAAAAATATCCTGACCCTATAGTATTTAAACTCATATCCAAAGTTTAAATCACTATATAATAATACTATCACGCCCATATTTGCATTTGTTAAAACATTTCATTTTGAAGAATGTTTAAATACATGTTATACTACCCCCCCCCCTCTGCATATTTTATAACCCAATTATTTTGAAATAAACCAATGTTTTCGTGAAGACTAAACCCTTGCCGCCTATAAACCCTACATCATATTCATTATAAACATTATATATAAAGTTTAAACCTTATATAAATGTTTTACCCCTATGCCCATTCTAATAAAGGCTAAAGGCTTTAAAATTTATTAAACATAGTTGATAAAGCTTTAAATTCCTTTCTGCCTATATGAAAGCACCGGTCCCACACCTCTCCATTCAGCACAACTCCCAGATCAATCTTGACCCTTCGCGTTCATCCCTAAGATCCAACGGCTGATACGCAATATCGCATAGAAAACATGCCCGACCTGCTGAACTCCAAATGCATGCAAAAAGGGTGGTTTCGCTCAGACCCCTCCCCTCCACATGGCCTCCATCGATTTGATTGCATGCGTTCTGAATAAAACAACTTACCACTTAAACCTTGCGTGATAACCATTGTTTGGTTTTGCGTTTAAAATCCAAAACCGCCCTTCCCGCTGATGTGACAATTATTCAATGCCGAAGTAATACAACCCAAATGTATATAAAACCTTTGAAAATAAATTTCATTCCTTATCTTCTGCGCATTAACCTTAACCCTGCACGAGCCTCATTGACTGTAAAAACACTATTTTTCCGCCATTTCTGTGCCTGAAAAGCCTCCTTGCAACCTTTAAAGACTGTTGAGGAGCTGTACATTGCTCCAAACAATTCACAAAAGTTTCGAAATTGTTCTAAAAAACTATAAACCTCTTTCATAAGCCTATTTGGAAGGAAAATCCCAAAAAATAGACTATAATTTTCCTATTTTTTCCATTAAGCCTCTGTTACCCATTTCAAAAGACTTTTTAGCCCAAATTATTCATTGCAAAAAGCTCAAGAAACCCCTATTTCTTGTTCTCTAAATAAATGAAGGTTTGTAAATCATTTTAAGATTCAAATTGAAAGAAAAAATCCAAGGAAAGAACGATATTCTACTGATTTTCATCCAAGAACCTCTGCTAAAGTAAAAAATCATTCTGTAAACCATTTAATCTTGCAGAAGTAGCCCAAAAATGCCAAAAAACAGAGTTAAACCTCCACAGATGGATCTCATTCCACAGGTCTTTCAAAAGGCTTCAATCACCTCCTTGCAGACCTCTGCTTCATTAACAAATTGTTTGATTTTTGTAGGTTATTATCAGAATATGAAATTGGGCCAACAGTTTCAATACTAGTTGATAAAATTGTTTGCTCCAAATTCTCAGATTTTAATTTAAAAGCTTCATTCAACAAAAAATTTGTATATAAAGAAAGAATAAAATCAAGTCAGAGAGAGATCATAATAATTAAATTTTCACAGTGAGTGGTAAAAGTGAAATGAGAATTCACAGGGACAGGGAAAACATAACAGTCAAAGAGTATCAGTGGTTAAAGTGTATTAGGTAAAACTTAGAGTGAAAGTTAAACAAAGTTACAGAGAAGTCAAGGTAAAATAGTAAAAGTAAAAAAAGAGGCAGTAATGGTTAAATAGAGATGAAAATACTTTCACAAACAATGAAATTTATCCAAAGTGAAAGTAAAAATAGTTAAAAGAACAAAAAGGTTAAAAGATGAAAACAGAGCAAGAAGGAACATTTTTGCATAAATTTCCCGTTTAAGTCATTGTTTTGTAGAAACTATTGTGACCAATCAAAGATGAATTTTGAAAAAATGAATGAGGTTTATGTTCTTAAGATGTCCAACTATAAAAAAATCTCTCACTTTTCTAACAACCATTATGGGTGGAAAATATTAAACAATATTAGAAAGCATGTTTTGCAGAAAATTCCTGTTAAGTCATCATTTGGCAGAGAATATTGTGGCCAATAAGAAATACATCTTACAAAACTGAAGGAAGGTTTTGTTCCTAAGAGACCCATCTACAAAAAAATATCTCACTTTGTGCATAGGTATTACATAATGAAAGATACATGCGCATATTTACAGCCTATTTTTCAGACCTTGTAAAACTCTGTTTTACACATCTTTTTGTAGAGCCTATTGTGAACAGTTGGAGCATAATTTTAGGGAACTGAGAGAGGTTTATCTCTCCAATCTATTCATCTATAATAAAATCTTTCAAATTTTACATATATATTTTGTATTGAGAAATAAAAAGGTATCATTGGACCCCAAGTTTTCAGAATTGCTGGAGTAGAATGCACAAAGAAAGGAATCAGTTAGTGACTTGGAGGCCTCATCATCAACTAAGAGTTGAGATCAAATTCAAATTATCCTCTTTTTCATCACCTATCCATAAAAAATAGTGCCAAAATATGCATTAGTTTTGAGTGTCCTTTTCTTAAGTTCTATTTATGTAAAAAAATTGGAGATATTTGTAAAACAATCTTGATATTTTTTCAAGATATTCTAGTTTAGAATTTGTATAAATACTTCACTCTTTGAAGTATTTTGTGTGGAATAAAATTGTTGGAATTACTATAGACATTTTGTTGAACATTGGATGCTATTATGTTTTTTAATTTGAAGTAGCAGACTGGACAAGCTGATTGGCATCATAATTCAGGATCCCTGTGATAAGATGATGAGTGAAGTACTTCTTACTTGTCACTGTTTCCTTTTCTAAGTTTCATGCATTAATTTTATGTTTATTCTATCTAAATGTGTAACTAGGAGTATTACTACAGGATTATTCAAGTGCTACCTATCTTTAAATAGTTTCCATTTTAATGTTTTCTTCTGATTTTTGGTGCAAGGAACCCTTAATTGCTCCTCCCATTTGACCTCTGCCTTTTACTTCCGTTTTCCGGATCAAAGGATCCTTAAGTGCCCTTTATCCCGATCATACCACCTCACAAAAAAACACTTTCCCAAATCTGTGAGGGTTATCTATCTTGCCATGAATATATTTGTACCTTTTTGGCCTTGATTTCCAGTGCAGCTAGCTTGATTTAGACCCCATAGCCTAATGGAAAAGTAGATTTCTCTCTATCTTACCTCCAAGTTATTTTTTCTCACCAAACCCTTTAAACCAAAACCAAATTGTACTTTCATAACTAGCCTAATATTATATAAAAAAAGAAGAAGTTAAACTTTAAAGAGAGAGCCCTCTCCAAACCCTAGGAAGGTTAGATCCTAGAGTTTGAAGTAGGTTTGTGGCTACCTCGGTGAGTGCTCTCTTGAACTTGGAGAAATTACAGAGTGATAATAGAATCCATGACGCCAAAAGAAGAACGATGGGAAAATTCACATCAATGACCCCATCTTCCAAATTAAAATAAATATCATCCAACTGAACTATATCACCCTATAGTCGTTGATTTCTTGACGAATTCAATTCCTATTAATGCCGTCGATTCTGAGAGAAAGCCATAAAATATTTAAGAAAAAATTTCTATCGATATTTTTACCAAACCTAGCATTATAGAAAACATTCATGTTTATGCGTCATGTTATCCATCTAAACTTGACACTTACCACTCTCTTTTTCGTGAATTTCGAGATGTATTTTCTTGTTCATATGAAGAAATTCTCGGCATCGACTCAAGCATTGTTAAAAATGAGATTAAATTGTACCCTAATGTCAAGCCATTACAAAAACACACTCGTCCTGTTCATCTTAAGAAAGTTGTTGCCATTAAAGGAGAGGTTGATTTTTTTTTTTGCGTGGTGGTTTCATTTATCCTGTTTCGCTTACTCATTGGATTTCTAACATTGCTCTTGTAACAAAGAAACAATGGAAAATTAGAGTGCGCATTGATTATCAGGATGTTAATAATGCTTGTCTAAAAGGAAACTATCCATGAATGTGCCGGATGTGAAATATTTTCTTTCATGGGTGGATTTTCTGGTTACAATCAGATCAATATTCACCCAAAGGACCAATATAAAAAAACATTTATCTATCCCTGGGGAAGATTTGCTTATCGAAAGCTCCCTTTTAGTTTAAATAACATTGGGGAAACATCCTAGAGGGAAATGAATTATGCTTTCCATGACATCAAGCACATAGTTCAACCATATCTAGATGACTTACCTGGACATTCACGGAAATGGGTTGACCACCCGCTACATCTAAGAGAGATATTTTTATGATGTTGTCACTACAAAATATGCCTCAATACACACAAATGTGTGTTTGGTGTCGGTTCTATTAATTTTCTTAGATTGGTCGTGTTGAAAGACAAAATTCAACTTGATCCATTGAAGGTATAGGTCATTCTTGATTTTCCTACTTCCAATTTACTTCATTTATAGAGACTCCAAGGGAAGGATAAATTTCTAAGGAGGTTCATTCCCATCTGTGCCAAAATGGCTAAAGGATTTACTCGACTCTTGAAAAAGGAGACTACAATCCATTGGGATGAGGTTGTGCAAGCTTCCTTTGGTGTGCTTAAAGATACCATGATCCGAGCATTATTAATCTATCCCCCAAATTATCAGAGTGATTATTTATTGTATCTCTCTGCTGCAGATACAGCCATTGCTATGGTTTTAGTCAAAGAAGAATATGGGATTAAAAATCCAATCTATTATTTGAGACATAATCTCAATCATATGGAAGTTAAGTACACTTATATTGAGAAGCTTACTTTGGCAGCCGTTCAAGCTGTAAAAATATTTCGCCATTATATCCTGCTCCAGAAGACTATTGTTATTTTAGATTGTAACCCTATGACATACATTCTGTCACTTCAATTTCTTGGGGGGAACTACTCAAAATGGATCATCATTTTCCATGAATTTGATTTGGAATTTATCAAATCTAAGTCAAAGAAGTATTTGGTGTTTGTTGATCTTATCTCTGACCTTCCCTCGAGTAGTATTGAGTCTTCTATGGAACCATAAATTTCGGATAAGCATTTGTTTATGATTGAATCATCTGACCTATGGTATGGAGATTTCATCATCTATCTCCAAACCCAAACTTTACGGCCCAATAACTCTCACTCACAACAACGACGTATTCAATACCATACCAAAGATTATTTGATCATTGACGATACACTTTATCATCATGGTGTCAATACAATTTTACGTAGGTGCCTCACTCATGAGGAGGCTGAGAAAGTTTTAAATGATTGCCACAGTGGTTCCTATTGTGGAAATTTTTCTTGTTTTTCTACCACTGTAATATTCCCAAATTTTCACATCATATTTGAAATATTAGAGTCCCTTATTTTCTTAATGAATTAAGTAAATAAAAGGGTGGAGGGACCCATAATCCTTAGTATGAATAAATATCCACTTTTGTGTGTGTGAATGTGGATTAATTAAGCCTAGATATGCATTATAAGGTGGTTGAGAAACTACTAATGTGAATGAAATTGGAGAACCTGTCTCATTAATGAGATAGATCATGGAGGTTGACACAGTCAACTAAGATCTTGAAGAGATCAAACAGAGGTTGATTCAGTCAACTAAGATCTTGAAGATGTCAAACAAAATATCATGGGACATTCATGATAAAGTGATGGAGGATATTGTGCAAACAAAGCACACTTGATGAAGAGGGTGTACATTGCACCTAGACATGATGGTTGATTTGGTCAAACAGTGCAGTCAAACTTGGAGGATCTTGTCCACATACACTGCATAGTCTAGATGAGGGCCAAGGCTTGGGAAGGCTAAAAAATTATATAAGGAAGATGAAGGCAAGGATGGAGGTATGACGATTATTCTTGATGTAAGGATATTTTCAGATCTGGAATTGTCATGTGACACTCCATTTCTCTCTCGGGCTATTTAGCAGAGATTTCAAGTGTTGTTTAGAACAGGGTGTTCCTGGTCTGGAGTTCCACCTCTTTCTTAGAGTAGCTCTAGAAATATTATTGTACGTGATTTTGCATCAGGCATTTGTGCCACATCTCTTTTCCTACTTTCTAGAGAACAATCATATTCATAAATTGCAAATTTCTGAAGATCAGTTTGGAAGGTGGAAGTTGTCTTCAGTACTTCAGCTGGAGAACTGGTGAGGGTTACTCCTATCACCTTGGGCTTAAAGATCAACTTCCTAGAGCTTTATTTTAGATTTGGCATCAGGCCAAAATTTATTGACCTCCTAGTAGAAGTATTTCCTTCAGGAATTACACTGTCCATTTTTCATATCCAAAAGGAGGAAGGAAGTTACTAGCATTTCAACTAGTAATCCTGTGAGGGATCATCCCCTAGAATTTCCATCAGTCTTACCATCAGCCTAGAGTTTATTGCAACATTTTTCAGTAGGCATAAGGCCTCTCTTTCCCTCATAGCATAGTTTCTATTGGTAGTTGTGTTGCAGCAACTGCAATCATTATTGGAGGATTGAGAAGCTAGATCTAGAGCTTCTAGCTTGTATATTTAAAGAAGGGACCAGCCCTTCAAGCTTAGATATGATCTTCCAACATATTTCAGCCATCTATTTGATAGATCTAGCTTCAGATCTATATTTCCCAGTAGATCAAGGATCAAATCCTAGGGAGGTGATTTTCCAAAGTTGCAGATCTGGAAAATCCTTTCCGGGTTATCTTGGAAATCCATCACATTATCTAGATATTGAATCTTGGCATCATTTGAGCTCCAAATTTGAGTAGATCTAAATTTTCCTTTTCAGCCTACAACTATATGTTCATTTTCTGCTGAAGGGACATCACGATTTTTGCTTCAGTTCCTCTCCAATTACGCTGTACCTATTGTGGCATGTTTTTTGGGTGATTCTAGGCCGTCTCTTTAGCTAGATCTACTCATATTTTGTACATTGTGTAACTGATTCTTCTCCAATATAATAAAATGGCTCAACTTCTCTGTAAATTCTAATGTTGTCTTAAGATTTATTATTTATCTTGCTACAGTTATTATATTGTGTTTAAGTATTACTGCATTCTCCCTTTTGGAATATTACAGTGGTAACTTCATTGTGCATCAGGCATTGGTGCCACATCTCTTTTCCTACTTTCTGCAAAATAATCATATTTAGAAATTGCAGATTTCTAAAGATCAGTTTGGAAGGTGGAAGTTGTCTTCAGTACTTCAGTTGGAGAACTGGTGAGGGTTTATTCCTATAACCTTGGGATTAAATATCAACTTCCCAAAGCTTCATTGCAGATCTGGCATCAGGCCAAAAGTTATTGAACTCCTAGAAACAATATTTTCTTTACGAATTACGTTGTCCATTTTGCAGATCCAAAAGGAGGAAGGAAGTTACTAGCATTTCAGCTAGTAATCATGTGAGGGATCATCCCCTTGCATTTCCATCAGTCTTACCATCAGCCTGGAGTTTATTGTAGCATTTTTCAGCAGGCAGAAGGCCTCTCTTTCCCTCACAATGCGGTTTCTATTAGTATTTGTGTTGCAGCAACTGCAATCATTATTGGAGGATTGAGAAGCTAGATCTAAAGCTTCTAGCTTGTAGATCTAAAGAAGGGATCAACCCTTCAAGCTTAGATCTGATCTTCTAACATATTTCAGCCATCTATTTGTCAGATCTAGCTTCAGATCTGTATTTCCCAGTAGATCAAGGATCAAATCCTAGGGAGGTGATTTTCCAAAGTTGTAGATATGGAAAATCCTTTCTGGGTTATATTGGGAATCCATCACATTGGCCAGATCTTGAATCTTGGCATCATCTGAGCTCCATATTTGAGTAGATCTGCATTTTTGTTTTCAGCCTACAACTATATGTTCATTTTCTACTGAAGGGACAACACAGTATTTGCTTAAGTGCCTCTCCAGTTACATTGTACCTATTGTGGCATGTTTTCTGGGTGATTCTAGGCCATCTCTTTGGCTAGATCTACTCATATTTTGTACATTTTGTAACTAATTCTTCTCCAATATAATAAAATGGCTCAGCTTCTCAAAAAATTCTGATGTTGTCTTAAGATTTATTGTTTATCTTGCTTCAGTTCTTATATTGTGTTGAAGTATTACTGCATTCTCCCTTTTGGGATATTACAGTGCCATCAAAGAATGATATTTGGCTCAACTTGTGGACACTTTATCTTTTACATAAAAATAAGAAGCAGATAGATGAGATCTATCATGGAGGAAGAAAATTCTGCCACTCATTTCTGTAGATTTATGCAAGATCTCCCCAAGGAGGTCAATCAAATGAAAGAGGAAAGTCAAAAAGAATATCCAAGAAGAAGAGGTGATGAGGAAGGTCCAAGCACTTCCTATCAGCAGAGAAGAAAACCAGAGAATCTTAGATCTCCTCATAGATACACTATGCCCACTTTCTTTGGAGAAGGTAAAGGGTGTAGAAATGAAGAAAGGAATGAACCTGAGACTCATGAGGCTCTCAGTATATACCTTGAAGAGTACAAAGCAGTGTCTAGAGCATTCAAGAAGAAGCTAACTCTCCAAAAAAATTTCAAAATCAAAGTAGAAAGAGGATCCTATAGTAGCAATAGAAGAAAGACGCATAATATATTCTATTTGTCTACATTTTATGGATCTTCCTCAAGTATTTTTAAGGTTTGGAGGAGAGAGTTAGATGCATTTTTCAGGCCACATCCTATAGCTGAAGAAGAGGATGTCCAAATTGCATCACTTCATCTTTTAGATGAAGCCAATGATTGGTGGTTTGGTCACATGGAGCATGCAAAGGTGACTAAATATTCAGATTTCTTTCACAAGTTGAGGAAGAAGTTTGATGAGAAGAAGAAAGAGATGTGCCACAAAGAGATAATTCCTAAGGAAACAATGGAGGGTGTCATTCTTGTCACTTTGGATAAGGAGTCACTACATTCACCACCAGCTGCAGAAGTACTTGCATCCGGAGAAGAGACACTTGCAACTTTGCAAGGTTGTCTTGAGCTCTTGACACATAGAGTTCCATGCATGATTCAGGAGGTGCATGAGGAAGAGGAGGAAGATTCCAACACTAGTACATTGGAATAAGAGCAGCCATCTCCCTTACCAGTAGTTGGAGACACCATTGTACCGGTTGGAGGAACTCTTGTGTTCTGTTAAGAGATTCCCACATATCAGTTGATTCAAGGTATGCATACACATCCATCACCTATTGTTTCAGTATATCTTATTGAAACTTATGGGGACATGCCATCAGGGCCAATGCATGACCAAGGGTTAGATTAAAATGTTGATTTGAAGCAGCATACTATCACAGCATAGAGGACCCTTGATATAATCAAGGAGGAGGTGAAAATATATCCCAGTTTGTCATCGACAGACTACTTTCAACCTCTTGAGTTGAAGTGTAGAGTTTTAGAAGAAGGGATGAGCATGATCCTATGTAAAATAACTGGTTATGAGATTAGTATTGTGCCTTGCTTTGAGACAACACATGTATTACCATGCAGATCTACAACACTGTCACTTAGTAGCTATGAAGATGAGGGGGCCCCATTACTCTTGGAGCATTCTGAAGGTAGCTTCACTCATGAAGTAATTGAGGATAAGATGATGAATGGTAGACATCTAGATATGAGAAACCTTTTCTCCTTTCTTGATGACACTTTCTCAATGAGCATCTTACAGCTCAAAGAGAGACTTCTACCTACAACAGATCCAGAACCTCATTGGTTTTGGAAGGCCATGGATGAGAATAATGTCTCATTAAGAGATCTCATTAGAGGTGCACTTCAACATTTCATGAAGTGCAAATTTTTTCATCAGTTTGAGGAAGATGGTATTCTACAAAGGGAGGATACCATGATTATGCAACACATCACTCATATTCCATATTGGGTGAGTGGGTGAGGATGATAAGTAAGGGGTTACATGACCACTTGTAGATTTATGACATGGGCCAGCGAGCTTGGTTACATTGGTTGCCCTTGGGAGATTCTTGTCACTACCAAAAGGCTCCTATTTCTTTAATCCATGCCTTGAGGAACACTTATGAGATAAAGAAGGAGGCATGGCTGCGTTGGTTGCTCTTGGGTAAGTATGAATGCCACCCAATAGCTCATATTTTTATGATTCATGCCTTGTGTATTAATGAGAGAATGCAACAAAAGAAGGCATGTTCATTTTGGTTTCACTTAAGAGAGATTGGCCACCACATGACATCTCCTATGTCTATGTGTGTTGTATTGGGTAAATCTTGGCATGATGCTCTCATGATGTGCATTGATGATGTTTCTTTGTATTCGACTGATGTGACATTCCATATGTTCGTTAGTATGATTTTGCTTCATGATGCACGTGAGGAGAAGAGAAAGTAGCAAGATATCTTGTTTTTTTGGTTGCTTTTGGGGGAGTTTGGCTTGTCCATCTTACATGGAGGAGATGGAGGATGACAGCAAAGGGCCTTACTCTGGTGGTTACTATTAGGAGAATATCGTTTGACATCTTTGTCTACCCATATAAATCCTTCCTTTCTTTTTTCATAGTGTTGGAATGATGCTTGGATCCAACAAGGCCAACATGGCTAAGGAAGAGAGCATATCAATGCTCAATCAAATTCATAAAACATGGGATGAAGAGATGTATTGTGAGATGGAGCTTTTCCTTTGTGGAGAGAGTTGCTTTATTTTATGTATCTCATGTATTAATGATGAAGTTGGAACTCATGTGGTTGTCACTTGGTACTTCATGATGGAAGGAGGACATCTAACCATATAGTTAGAGGTCATTCTATATGTTTTTGAGAGACAACTTTGAAACCAAACATACATAACACATTGCAACAAATGGAGGAAGCTTTCCTTATGTTGATGCCATTTGGAGGGGAATAGATGCATTTACATATACTTTTGGATTTGCTTGAGGACAAGAAACATTTTTCCGGGGGGGACTGTAATATTCCCAAATTTTCACATCATATATGGAATGTTAGAGTCCTTGATTTTCTTAATGAATTAAGTAAATAAAAGGGTGGAGGGACCCATAATCCTCAATATGAATAAATATCCACTTTTGTGTGAGTGAATGTGGATTAATTAAACCTAGATCTACATTATAAGGTGGTTGAGCAACTACTAATGTGAATTAAATTGGAGAACCTATCTCATTAATGAGATAGATCATGGAGGTTGACACAGTCAACTAAGATCTTGAAGAGATCAAACAGAGGTTGATTCAGTCAACTAAGATCTTGAAGATGTCAAAAAAAAGATCATGGGACATTCATGATAAAGTGATGGAGGATATTGTGCAAAACAATCACACTTGATGAAGAGGGTGTACATTGCACCTAGACATGATGGTTGATTTGGTCAAACAAAGCAGTCAAACTTGGAGGATATTGTCCACATACACTGCGCAGTCTAGATGAGGGCCAAGGCTTGGGAAGGCTAAAAAGTTATATAAGGAAGATGAAGGCAAGGATGGAGGTATGCTGATAATTATTGATGTAAGGATATTTTCAGATCTGGAATTGTCATGTGACATTCCATTGCTCTCTTGGCCTATTTAGCAGAGATTGCAAGTGCTCTTTAGCACAGGGTGCTTTTGGTTGGGAATCCCACCTCTTTCTTAGAGTATCTCTAGAAAGAGTATTGTACTTCATTCTGCATCAAGAATTGGTGCCACATCTCTTTTCCTACTTTCTGGAGAACAATCATATTCAGAAATTGCAGATTTTGGAAGATCAGTTTGGAAGGTGGAAGTTGTATTCAGTACTTTAGCTGGAGAAATAGTGAGGGTTTATTCCTATCACCTTGGGCTTAAATATCAGCTTCCCAGAGCTCCATTGCAGATTTTTCATTAGGAAAAAAGTTATTGACCTCCTAGCAGCAATATTTCCTTCAGGAATTATGATGTCCATTTTGCAGATCCAAAAGGAGGAAGGAAGTTACTAGTATTTCAGCTAGTAATCCTGTGAGGGATCATCCCCTCACATTGCCATCAGTCTTACCATCAGCCTAGAGTTTATTGCAAAATTTTTCAGCAGGCAGAAGGCCCCTCTTTCCCTCACAGTGCATTTATATTGGAAGTTGTGTTGCAGCAGCTGCAATCATTATTGGAGGATTGAGAAGCTAGATCTAGAGCTTCTAGCTTGTAGACTAAAGAAGGGATCAACCCTTCAAGCTTAGATCTGATCTTGCAACATATTTCAGCCATCTATTTGTCAGATCTAGCTTCAGATCTATATTTCCCAGCAGATTAAGGATCAAATCCTAGGGAGGTGATTTTCCAAAGTTGCAGATCTGGAAAATCCTTTCTAGGTTATCTTCAAAATCCATCACATTGGCCAGATCTTGAATCTTGGCATCATCTAAGCTCCAAATTTGAGTAGATCTGCATTTTTCTTTTTAGCCTACAACTATATGTTCATTTTATTCTAAAGGGACAACACAGTATTTTCTTCAGTACCTCTCCAGTTACGTTTTACCTATTGTGGCATGTTTTTTGGGTGATTCTAGGCCATCTCTTTGGCTAGATCTACTCATATTTTGTACATTGTGTAACTGATTCTTCTCCAATATAATAAAATGGCTCAGCTTCTTTGTAAATTTTGATGTTGTCTTAAGATTTATTCTTTATCTTGCCACAGTTGTTATATTGTGTTTAAGTATTACTGCATTCTCCATTTTGGGATATTACAACCACATAGAAAATTCTCTGTAGTGGTTACTTCTGGCTTACCATATTTCATGACTCCATTATCACGGTTTGAAGTTTTCATGCTTGCCATATATCTGATTGTAAAACCTGCATGCCACCAGCACCAATGCATCCTGTTGTCACTCTAGGACCATTTTCCAAATGGGGCATTAACTTCATGACATGTAACCCCCACTCGGCTTGGGGGCATGGGTATATTATTTTTTGCATTGACTATTTTACCAAGTGGGTCGAGGTGATTCCTTCATTTAACCACACATGCGAGACAATTGCATTATTTTTATTTAACCATGTGGTTACACGATTTGGTGTGCAGAAATCCATAGTCATAGATCATGGGAAACATTTTGGAAATTACATGATGACAGAGTTGATTGTCAAGTAAGGACTGTCACATGATAGTTCTACCCCTTATTATTCACAAGCTAATGAACAAGTTGAACCTATCAACAATATCCTTAAGTGTAGGCTTCAACGAATGATTGGATTTCATAAAGGAGACTGGTATTTAATCTTGTACTCGACTTTCTTGGTGTATTGAACCTCAGTGAGAAACGAAACCAGATTTACTCCCTTTCAGCTAGTTTATATTCTGGAAGCTATCTTACCAATCAAATGTGAAATTCCATCGTTGAAACTCACGATTGACCTGCTACCTGATACTTCTGATGAAGAGGCACGTCTTTAATATTTCATCCATCTATATGAAATGCGTGTTGAAGCTTCATTGGCCAACGAATCACATCAGAGACGAATTAATGTGCAATATGACTGCAATGTCAAGCCTCACACATTCTTGAAAGGAGAATTGGTTTTGATTTATGATCAGGAAGCTGATAAGATAGGAAAAGAAAAATTCAAACCATTATGGTGTGGCACCTACATGTTCAAGCGCATTCTCGTTAAGGGTGCCTACGAGTTGGTAGATTATGATGGGATTCGATTGTCGTAGTCTGGGAATGTGTTGTATATTAAACGTTACTATGCTTCATTCTACATAGTAAACATTGTATGATACGGTATATATGATTTGAGTGCGTGTGTGTCATAGTGTGTCTTTCAAATTTTTTCATGTGGTTAGTACTTTGCTTCAAATTTTTTGCAGATGTCAGAATTTTCGGAACCATTTTTTGGATATGCCGATAGTGCTAGTCATAATACACATAATTTATCCTCTGCAACATGGGCCATGTTTTCTCTGAGTGGAAAGTTAGTGAGTTTCCATGGGATTTGTATTGGTCAATCTACCAATAATATTGCTGAGTATAGCACGTTGATCAAACTCCTCTCTGATGCCATTTCACTTGGCATTTGCAGCATCATCATCAAGTTAGATTCACAACTTGTCGTACTAGAGCTTACTAGTGTTTATACTCTCTGAAATCCAGCTATTCATCGCATGTTCCTTAGATTTAATATTTTGGAAAGACATGTGAATTACATCCAATATCAACACATTTTCAGAAGCTTTAAAACTTTAATTGATTCTTTAGCGAATTATGTGTTAAATAGATATTTGCAACATATGTAAAGATATATTTTCATTTCACATCACATAATTGAATATGATTGCATATAATCATAGGAAAACACTAAAAGAAAAATAGATTTATAATCGAGTTTTTTACAAAAAAATTGGGTCCAAGACATGTTGGTCATATGACCTCGAAATGTATATAGACATATCATAATCTAAGTACACCTAGTGGTGCTCATGATAGAAAGTCACTGTTTGGGATATAATGTGAAATAACCTCATCAAATGGCTAGGCACACTAATAGTATGGCGCTACAGCCTCATAAGTAACCCATCGATCCGGATATCTGATATCCCGATATATAACCCCTCCACGCGCTGTTGTAACTCAATAAGAGTCTCGGCTAAATCCAAATCCCAAAGGACTGCTCTCCTGGAAATCCTCTCTAGTGGTTCTCCCACCTGATGTGCATAAATAGTACCCACATTTTCATACAGAAAAAATCTTTATTTTATTCTTGGAAAAATAAAAAAACATAAAATATGTAAAATCCCCAAAACATTAAAAACATGGTCAAACTTTCTACCTATATCATCCCATTGAGTGCCGGTTGGTAAAATAAAATCTGGACTACGATGGAAATACATCCCTGCATATGGATGCTCCTCAATGACAATATTTTGTGGTCAAAGCCAAGTGAAGAATACAGTGGAAAATGATATCGATGATTGACCAGCATGTCTAGCCATTAGCTCTACCCATTGCTGCATTCATGGATCTCTACGACTAGTTAAACCGAGTGTCACATGTTGTGGTTGCATCAACGAAACTCGCTCCAAAATGAAAGTGATCAAGATCGACCCATGGCTGAAATTCTTCGTCTTGCCACTTTTTACATTGGTTAGTTGTTCTTTCATCTGAAGGAGTACTATGTCAGCCCAGTTTAACACGGTTTTTTTGAGACACTCAAGAGCATATTGCATGTATGATCTATTCGCGACATGAGTGTCATGCTGCCACCTAGCTTTGCGATAGTGAATAGGAGTGTTCACAAAGGAATATCATGTACATATTTGATATTTATATTTCCATATTTCCTAGGCTCAGTACCTGGTCAAAAAAGTTGTCGAATGTAGTCCTTCGATGTCTCACTTCCATGGAAAGAACCCGCAAGGGAAATGGGGGCACCACATCTCGACAATCCTGTTAGAACGTAAATGTCATCAACCAATATTGGGAGCATTTTTTCCCCAATATCAAATTCCTATAGTGTTAGGTCCCATGAGTGAATCAAGAACAACAATAGTTATATATGTTTCCTCATCCCTGTCAGTCTAAATGAGCAACCCACAGTCTCTGACAGCTCTCACAGTGCCAGGATCATTTAGGAAAACCATATCATGTTCTTCATGTTATCTTTCTCACCATGTAATTGAAATTCTGATTCGATCAAAGTCTGAAATCAAAACATAGGCTTTGTTAGGATCCATTCCATGAAAAAAATAGACAAATTTTGATCAAAAAACAAATTAAAATTTATGAATTGTGCCCAACACACTCCTGAGTGGGAGACAGAGCGTTGTAGAGGACCTGGGCTTCTTTTCAGCACCTCTAAAATGCACTTTTCGACATCCAAGGGTGCGTTGGCCCTAGGGCATTGTATATTTACCTTAGGAGCCCCAAAACCCTAAAATATTTGCGTGAAACTAAATGAGAATTAAACCAATAGAAAGGGAAAGGTAAGAGCTCCTACCTGTTCTGAACTGCCTGATAAATGGTCCACCAAATCTGTCGCAATAAAATACTGAAGTTCAATGGTAAAACTAGCTCAGAGCACTAAAATTGAATGGCAAATATGAAATGGTAAAAAAGACTTGGTAATTTATTATTTAATAGTCTTTTTGATTAACTTATTCATAGTTAATGAATTGACTATAATTTTTACCCATTTTTACTATTAAAGCATGTATTTTTAATTTGTTTGGTGGTTCTTTGAGTAGGTTTATAACTGATAAAATGAATTCGATGTGCATGATCGTGAAATAAATTTTGACCACTAAGAAGACTTTTATCTCTTTTTTGAGCTCTGTTAAACACAAAAAAGGAACCCCCCTGGAGTTCTCTTTCAACTCTTTTCAGACTCCCAAACACATGAAAATATTGTCAAGCAATTGTACTTTCAAGCTTGTAAAAGGAATTGAAATGAAATCTACTCAGTATAATTTTAACCCTTTTCCGGACTCAGATAGATTATTTTACAAAAAAGGAAAACTGTAGTCGAACATGGCTAGGAGGTTCTCTTAAGTATTATTTTACGATTTGTCGGATCTGAGGGAAAATTTTACAAAAAATAACATGTGGATTTTTCTTTTTGTCATGTTTTCAAACTCTCTAAACATGAAAAGGACAAAATTTTCACTATCGTTATACTCGTTGAAACATAAAATAGCGACGAACTTGTCCATCATGACAAGATCAAGTTTCACCTTTGGTAGACTAGCC
Organism: Pinus albicaulis; assembly: GCA_034641835.2. Classification (NCBI taxonomy): domain Eukaryota; kingdom Viridiplantae; phylum Streptophyta; class Pinopsida; order Pinales; family Pinaceae; genus Pinus; species Pinus albicaulis. The sequence goes on from CM076580.1 coordinate 1,136,731,468, forward strand.
AAAAAATCACATAGCGATGGATTCACTTGAAGAGTGGAATTATACATAAAACATATGTTATCCTCCTCATGCTTGTGAAAATATAAAGAGGTACTAGTCAGCAATGACCGGGGAAAATTGGAAAGGGATAAATCACTTTATGGTAGCAAGTCTCTCTTGGACATGACAGTCATTCACTTCATCTCCATCACTTTTAGGTTGGGTTATCTGCTTAATGGTATATCACACCTATTTTATATCACACCATCCATCACTTTTGTTTTGGGTCAATGCTGAAAACTTATTTAGTGTCACCAATGTGTTCAAGATAAGTCACTAAGTTATTCCTCATTTGTTTCAATACTCATGAAATTTCATTCCATGACCACCATACTTAAACATTGCTTCTTTAGTCAAATTCTATCTCCAAAATCATTAATCCCATTTCATGTTGTTGATGGAGGATACATCAAGGCCCTCCTTTGATGAGTTGCTTCATGTCCACATCGTCTCATCATCGAGGAAGTTGACTTAGAAACAACCCTTCAGTACCCTGGAGCTTGCATACATTAATGGAGAGTTTCTTGTTTTCGGTGACAGGTTGACATCATAGGCCTTTCTACCAAAATACTTTGTATGGTTTTTGACATCAAATCATCTATTAACACAATGTAGAATGTACTGCAGTACCTTGAGAGCCATTATCATCAACGGTGGTTTCTCTCACGTCTATAAACAACTTAAATCATTTGTTGGTAATCAAATGGTGTCTTCCCATGTTTGAATTCAGATCACATACTCGCATGGTTAGACTCGTACTTAAGCGATCAAGTGAATGAGATAGAAGACCCTGGATATAGTTTCATCCATCTAGGCTGTGATTTCAGGAGTAGTACCACATCATTCGTACTATGGTCTTTAAACAAATGGTCATCCTATCATGGGTCTATATCTGTTGATGAATTTTTGATGTTATGGTAGTTTATGTGCTGAGTATGGGTATGCCTCCCTCAAAAATTTATGTCCAAGATGAAAAGATATCATGATGTAATTTATTATAATTGATGCATGTCACTGTCTGATTCAGATCCTACTCATCACATTGTAAAGATATCATTCTACATTATAATTTTTGACTTCATTCTTTAGGGGGTAGTTGTTACAGGTCAATTTGGGCATCACTCCCAAGACCTAGATCATTATAAACTAGGGTCTATCATAATCTAAATAATTTGCTGCATGCCCTTAAAAAGTCATCCCATTGATGTTTTTCCTCCATGAAAGTTTCACTGCATGGATGCTAGTTGAAGTGTTCCATTGAGCCATCAACGCACCCCTAGACTACATTAAGTGCTTTGAAGAGCATCTACTCCCATGCATAGATTCTTTGGAGAGCATCTAGGCCCACATTACAGTGAGTTGGTTGACTGGGAGAAATTTTTTCATAGGATTCGGGGAACCTTGCCGTCATCTAGTGGCTTCTGGAAGTTGTTCCAGCTATCACATCATCTGATAACTTCGAATCAGGACACCATGGAGCCATTGAAACTTTTATCCTCCTATTCCCATGAAAAAATAAACGTGTTCATCCATTTTTGGAAAATCCACTCAATGATTTATTAATTTCAAACCAACTTCACTACTTATAAATTGAGCACTGATCATAGTGCACAAGAAGAGCAACAATATGAAATATTAGAGTTATGATGGTGAGATCACAACTCTTAGAGGTGTAATTTGCATGTAATTTTATGTTGTTGGAGTTATTTTTTTGATTTCATGAGGATAGGACTGAATTTGGAGCGAGTTGACATCGAATCGATCCAACTGGTTGTAACTTATCCTTCTACTTCATAATAAAGGGATTTTTTCCTTTCCTAATACATATTTTCATGATTTTATATGTGTATTTTCAAATGTAATCGATTCAATTTGTTTAACATGAATAGATCATATTCTTTTATGTCATTTTCTGTCTTCTCTTATTCATTGCAGGTACCAATCAAGTGAGTTCAATTTGATTGAGAGTGACGAAAGGGATGAAAGGGAGGTGAGGAATTGAAAAAGACCATAAGTATGTGTTCTTACATTATCTATTAATTTTGAGGAAAAGATCAAATATCTTCCATTTGTTGTTTTAAGTGTGACCAAAACACTTAGGGAAAACATATCTATCTATAGGTTTCATTTCCATAAAACAATATGGAGAGAGAGAGAGGGGAGATAAATATGGGGGGGGAGGGGGAGATAGGGATGGGGGGGTGGATAGAGAGTGATGGTGGAGGCTGAGAGGGAATGAGAGAGAGATAAGGGGAGAGGGTGATAGTGGGAGAAAGTGTGAGAGGTAGAGAGGTGGAGTGAGGGGGGGAGTTGGAGAGAGAGAGAAAAATGGGAATAGGGGGAGAGAAAGAAGCATAAGGGGGAAGATAGAGAGAGAGTGGGAGAGAATGTGAGTAAGAGAGAGAAAGAGATGGGTGGAGGGAGAGAGGGGGGGCAGGTAGAGAGAGAGAGAGAGAGAGAGAGAGAGAGAGAGAGGCGAGGTAGAGGGAAATAAAGAGGGAGAGATATATAGTGATAAGGGGAGGGAGAGGGAGAAGGAGAGTGAGGGGTAGAGTGAGAGAGAGGGGGAGAGAGAGAGAGAGAGAGAGAGAGAGAGAGAGAGCGAGGGAAATGGAAAGAGAGAAAGGTGGTGGATATGGGGGTAGGGTGAGAGAGAGAGGGGGACATAGATATATATATATATATCCCCCTCTCTCTCCCCCCACTCTCTCTCTACATTGATATATATATATATATATATATATATATATATATATATAGAGAGAGAGAGAGAGAGAGAGTGGGGAAGGGAGATGAAGAGAGGGAGAGGGGTCAAGGAAGAGAGAGAAATAGGGGGAAGGAGAGAGAGAGAGAGAGAGAGAGAGAGAGAGAGATAAATAAGGTAGAGAGACAAAGAGAGTTGGGGAGAGAGAGAGGAGCGAGAAGAATTGGGAGGGAGAGAGAGAGAGAGAGAGAGAGAGAGAGAGAGAGAGAGAGAGAAGGAGAGGGAGAGAAATAGATGGGCATAGGGGGGAGAGGGAGATAGATAACATACACACAGACACACAGTGGGAGGCAAACTGAGAGAGAGAGAGAGAGAGAGAGAGAGAGAGAGAGAGAGAGGGAAGAGAGAGGGGTAAAAGGGAAGAGAGAGAAAGAGGGAGAGAGGGGGAGAGAGAGGGGATAAGGGGAGAGATAGAGAGAGATATAGAGAGATCGGGAGAGAGAGATAGGAGGGAATGAGAGAGAGAGGTGGGAGTGAAAAAGAGGGAGGGAAGGAGAGAGGGGGAGGGAGTGAAAAAAAGGGAGGGGAGGAGAGAGGGGGAGGGAGTGAAAAAGAGGGAGGGGAGGAGAGAGGGGAAGGGAGAGACAAAGAGAGAGGGTGGAGAAAGAGAGACATAGGAGAGAGAAAGAGAGTGAGTTGGCATAGATATATATATATATAGAGAGAGAGTGTGGGTAGGTGTAGAAATAAAGGGGGTATGGGTAGAAAGAGATGGGGAGGAACAGAGAGAGAGAGAGAGAGAGAGAGAGAGAGAGAGGTGGGGAGAGAGTGAGAGAGACAAAGAGAGAGGGGTGAGAAAGAGAGACATAGGAGAGAGAAAGAGAGTGAGTTGGGATAGAGATATATATAGATAGAGTGGGGGTAGGGGTAGAGAGAGAGGGGGTAGGGGAAGAGAGAGAGAGAGAGATCAGGTGATAGAGAGAGAAGGAGAGTTGGGGAAGGGAGAGAGAGGGAGAGAGAGAGAGAGAAAGAGAGAGAGAGAAAAAGTGTAGAAATTTGAATAATAGCTAAATTATTCACCGAGATTATCCTGATTACACACTATTTAAGCTTCATGCATAATACATAACCTCTTCTACAATTGATCATCAATATGCGGAAATAGAAGCAGTCGCATGCGCACATTAAAACATAATCAAGCACACATATAACACAATATGTAATGGGGAAAGCTTACAACTGAAAACCCCCAACTATCTGTATATTATAATGATAGAGAACATGTAACAATACATAGCACAAAGCTCCTCACAGCTCTCAGCACTATCTCACATGCTACACACAAACTAGCACGGAAGATGAACAAGTCACAGGTTCAAATCTCCTCCACAAGTCTGCCTGCCTCTACTGCACAATCCAAGATGAATAATGATGAGATCCAAGTTCGAATCCCACTAGCTTGAACTTCGCAATCCTCATTAGCAATCTCAATCAATGTGTGTGCAAATCTCATGCACAGCCATAGTCACAACTGATAGTAGACTCACCCTTTCACCCACCTCTAACACTGGTCTCCACTGAACTGTCCATGCATTGCAGTTAACCGATGTGTTCTTTAGTTGATTTATGAGTTAATAATTAGTGAATTAATTAATAATTAATTCACACCACTCATCACTAGTGTATTTTCCAGTTAGACTAAATACAACTGGTTCAACTAAGTTAAACCGAACACAACTCCACCAACTGTCTCATCAACTCCACCAAACTCTGCCACATGAGTTCTAACTGAAGTCAACCATGCAATAGCTCAACTAACCCTTAGGAAAAGCATATTTCCTTTTGTCAGCTGCATGTGCCACATCCAAGCATCAAACTGAAGTGCTCCAAGAGGATAAGATAATGTTTATAGTCTAAATATTATTAGGGGTTAATAATATTCGACTGTTCCATTTTTAGCCCGACAGTCTAAAAATAGATTCCGCCCAATGTCTAAAAATATAGGTCCATCTATTTTTACCAACTCGACCAATCATCCATAAATAGCATCCTGCAACTCATAGACCATGATCCATATGTCTAAAAATAGACATAGTCTAAAAATAGACTTTGCGCCAAAAATAGCTTGCGGGCCCACTTAGTGATGGCGACTTATTTTCACTAAGCTCCATCATCTTGTTGCATTTTAAACACTCCCTCTCAACAAGATATGGATTATCTGCAACCCCTATCCTGCCTCTGTGGAATTCGAATTTGCTCCTGGTGAGCGCCTTCGTCAAGATGTCGGCATCCTGATCCTCCGTGGGAATATATGAAAGTAACATGATTCTCCACTGCACACAATCTCTGATATGATGGTACCTGATGTCGATGTGTTTGGATCTATCATGAAATACTAGATTAGCTGAGAGTTTAATGCAACTCTGGTTATCACAATAAATCACAATAGGCTCCAAGTGTGACCCGAACAACCCGACTAGGATCTTCCTCATCCATATGGCCTCGCATGCAGCCAAGCTTGCTGCCATATACTCAACCTCTGATGAACTGAGTGCCACGGATCTCTGCTTCCTGCTGTACCAAGAAACTGCTGTCAACCCGATACTGAAGATCCCTCCAGATGTGCTCTTTCTGTCCGTTGGGCTCCCTGCCCAATCTGCATCCGTGAAGCCACACAGCTTCACCTCATCCTCCTGTCTGTACCACAAGCCATATCCCGATGTGCCTCTAAGATAACGCAATACATGCTTGCCTGCCTTCCAGAAGAGCTTGGTAGGCTTAACCATAGCTTGCGAAAGTTGGTTAATAGCATAGCATATATCGGGTCGTGTATTGACCAGATACATAAGCGACCCCACCAACTGTCGATAAACAGTGGCATCCACTACCTCCGCTGAAGTAGCATCCTCCTTCCTCCAACCTCCAAGAAGAGGAGTATCAACAGGCTTGCAGCCATGCATGTTGAACTTCTCAAGTATCTCCCGGGAATACTTACCCTGAGAAACAAACAGTCCATCACTGCACTGCCAAATTTCCAATCCCAGGAAATAATGAAGGAGGCCCAAGTCCTTCATCTCAAACTCTCTAGCAAGATCCTCCTTGCATGAAAGTATCAACAGCTCATCACCCGTCAAAATCATATCATCTACATATAGTACAATGATCAGCAACTTCCCCTCCACCACAATCTGGTACAGGTTAGGATCCGCCTCACTCTTGGAGAATTCAAGTCCGGTGAAATAACTGTCTATCCGTGTGTACCAAGCACGAGGTGCTTGCTTCAGCCCATACAGTGCTCTCTTGAGTCTGCACACATGCGACTCACTGCTAACGATCTCGAAACCTTCGGGCTGCTCTATGTACACCTCCTCCTCAATGACTCCGTTGAGGAACACAGTCTTCACATCCATCTGATGGATGTGCCATCCCATCTGCGCTGAGAGAGCTAGGATCGTCCGTATGGAAGAGTACCTTGCGACAGGTGCAAAATTCTCCTCATAATCGATCCCCTCGATCTGTGAGAAGCCACGGGCGACAAATCTCGCCTTGTACTTCTCCACACTCCCGTCAGCCGCCTGCTTCACTTTGTAGATCCATCGCGAACCCACCACTGATTTCCCCTCAGGTCTTGGGACAATCTCCCATGCACTGTTTCTGACGATCGAATCATATTCTTCGATCATGGCATCTACCCATGCGGGTTCCTCCACAGCTTCCTCAAAAGAGGATGGCTTTGTCACAACACATTGACTCATAAGAGCCATGTATCCAGTGTACCGATCCGGTGACTGTCTCTGTCTGCGCTGTGCTGTAGGTGGTCCTACAACCTTCTATGCATCCCGAGCCAGTCGCTCAGCTTCTGTAGTGCGCATGCGCCCTCTGATGGTTGGCGCTGCATGGGTGGTTTCTTCCACCTCCTGAACTTCCTCTTGTGGCTGATCCACATCCGGAAGCTCCTCCTTAGGAACTAATAGCTCCTCATCTGCATGCAAGTGTGGCTCCCTCTCAGGCGAACACTGCATGGCTTTCTCCTCTGGTGATGTCCGTAGCACAACGAGTCTTGCAACTATACGGAAAGCGCACGTAAGTTGTGGGGCATGTCAGTGTACCCCACAAAATATCCCAACCTACGGTCGGCTCAAACTATTCTGGCATCCTTCGTCACATGCATGTAGACAAGTGAGCCAAAAATTCTCAGATGAGAAATATCAGGCCTCTTGCCAGAAAATGCCTCCTCTGGTGTACTCATGCCAAGAACCTTGTGAGGACAATGGTTCTGCACATACACTGCTGTATTGCATGCCTCAGCCCACAAGTGAAGGGGTAGGCCCTAATCATGCAACATCGCCCGTGCAGCACCCACGATCGTTCTGTTCTTCCGCTCAGCCACCCCGTTCTGCTGTGGGTTATGGGGTGCGATGAGCTCTCTCCGAATCCCTTCTGTGCTGCAAAAGTCCTTGAATTCAGCCGAGATGAATTCACCACCATTGTCGCTCCTAAGAGCCTTCACATGCTTCCCCGATTCCTTCTCAACCAGCGCCTTGAACTCACAGAACTTTGAGTATGTCTCGCTCTTCTTCTGCATGAAGAAGATCCAACACTTCTGAGAATAATCATCAACAAAGATCACATAGTACCTGTGCTTTGCTGTCGAAGCTACTGAGAAAGGTCCACACACGTCTGTGTGAATTCTCTCAAGGATCTTCGTGGCGTGACTATCCTTCTCGTGAAAGGTGGCTTTCACAAATTTTCCCAAGGTACACCCCTTGCACTGATCTGACTGCGCAAGAGTGCCCTTAGGAAGCCCAGTAGCAATCTGCTGCAGTATCTTCAAAGCTCCATGGTGAAGGTGGCCCAATCTCCGGTGCCACAGGTCGCCATCATCTTGGCTCACCACTCCTTCTGCCTTGCATGCCATTGCTGCGCATCCATCTACTTGAAACTGATAAAGGTTCTTGACTCAAACCCTTATCTTCCGGGTTTCTCCAGTTGTCTTATTGTTACACAGTAATTTGTCACCATCCCTGCAATTCCCATCTCGCCCATTGGAGGGTCGTTTCTGTGACCAATAAGCAGTGTCATGCCTTGCAAATACCATCATTGCATCCCTTTCCATGAGGACAACATTCCTTTTGTTTATTATTTCCTTAGCAGATCCCTAAAAACACCTGTTTTTGCCTTGGCGCTGGTAGCCCGTTATGTACTCGCGCCAATGGGGAAATTACTGCAAAGAGGTCGCGCCAACTGGCGCTCTGTAATAGAGCCGTAGTCGCGCCACCCAATTTGGGAATTGTTTTTTAAATAAGGATGGCGGAAGTTGAGTTCCAACAAACTCACAAACCATTGCCTATCTTGAGTTGGGAGGTTTGGCTGCGGGAGTTCTATGGAGGGAAGTGGTTTTGCCACCTCCCATGGAACCTTCCTTGTTGATAGGGCCAATCCCATAATAATAGGGATCCCAACTCTTCCTTCCCCATCTATAAAAGCTTGCTCAGATAAATGGCAAGCTAGTCTTGAAGTGCCTAAGCTCTGAATCTCCATATTCCCAAGAGCCTTTGTGTTGTAAAGCACCCTCTCTTTCCCTTAAGGCTGACTCAAGTAAGGAGACCATTGTCACGAGACTCTGGAGAGGTTTTCCCTTTCCTTGGTGAGCTTTGCGAGACGTGGACGACTGGAGACCCGTCCGAAGGAGACCGCGACGTCAGAACTTGGTTGTAATCTCTCTTCGTTTATTATTTAATAGATGATTATGATTATGGTTCCACTCCGTTTTCCATCATGTTAATGCGAGTAACATCCTTTCTGACTGATGTTTAGTTACGTATGCCGGATTTTATGCTTGCATCTGTTCGTTTCTTCCATGTGCAGGTGTTCATCCGCGGAGATCGTGGAGGGATTGTGATTTGCCGGGGCTGAGGAACAGGGACGCTTCTTCTTCAGGTCATAGCATTGGAATCCAGGTAGGCTTCTATCTCTAGTCTTTCATTCGTAACTAGGAACTTGCGTTGTAACATTGTTTGATTGTTGCTAGACCCCTGCTGGGCTAGTAGGGATCGCCTCTGTCCGCAGAGGGGATTTACCTCCTCAACAATTTGGCGACTCCACTGGGGACCGTCTAGTTTTCACTGTCTCGTCTGGATTGTCTCGTTTTGATTGTTTCGTGGTTTTCCTTGCTTGGTTGGCCTTCTGGGCTGGGTTCTTTTGTGTTTTGGCTTTTGGTTCAGCCCCAGAGAAACAGATCTGACCTCTGCTTTTCCGAATTTTCACCTTTTAATGGTTGTCTTGATTGGCGCGGTCTTTAGCCTGACAGTCGCGCAAATTGGTGCAGGTTTCCAGTTTATCACTAGCGCCATCCCCTGTCTGGCGCGGATTACAGCCAGACAGTCGCGCCATTTCCTGTAGGTGGTAGGGTTACCCTTGTTCGGAAGTTTCTTTTGGTCAGTATTTGGCTTCTGGCTTTGTTTTAGATTCTGCTTGAAGTGGTAAGTCTGGTCTTGGTTGGGAGAAATTCTTTGTTTTTTCATTTTCAGGAATTGGCGCTTGTTGTCAGTTAGCAACCCGCGCCAATTGGCCATTGGCGCCAGTTGTCAATGTACAAGTCGCGCCAGTTGGCACTAGTTGTCAATGTACAAGTCGGGCCAATTTCAGGATGTGTGAAATTTGAGATTTTTTCCCTAAATCCTTCACCAGTGTGTCTTTCCCTTCCGGCCTTTCCTCTGTATGAGCATATATTACATTGCTCATTGTTTGGAATGTCTTCTTTCCATGATTACTTGATGTAAAAGGGAATGAATGCCTTGTTTTGATCTCATGCTTTGGAAGTCCTCTTTGTGTTTTGTCACCTTTTGAGGAATTTTGTTACAAAGTGTTTTGAAACAACGATTGCATTCTTAGTGTTTGTTTACATCTCTTTTGCATTAAGAAGATTTGCGTTGTTTTAGTTTTCGTCTCATAGTTTTCTTTTCGTTAAAATGCATTAGATCACATTGCATTGAAAAGTATTTTTTGAGATCCATCATTGAACTTAGATTACATCGTTTAATGATTGAAAACTAGAAATCGCTTTGATTGCATTCTCTTTTATTAAAAGCATGCATTAAGTAGATTCTCATTTCATCGAAAAATGCATTGAGTGCATTCTTATTATTTGAAAAGAAAAAGGAAATTGTGCATAGATTACAATTGCATAGTTTTCGGAAAAATAATTTTGCATAGATTACATTGCATAATTCGCTTCGTTGAATGTTTTAGAATACTTTTGGATAGTGAAAGTCATCTAGTTTGGAAAAGTTTCGTTTTCAGTTTTGCTGTTTGTTGCATCATTGTTTGAAGCTCTTCCCTTAACTAGATAGCATTCATCGAATTGAAAAGTTTTCTTTTCTCATGTAGCTGCATACAGGATATTGTCATATGACATACGGTAGGGCCTTGAAACCGAAACATAATTGAAGATCAACCTTAAAATTTACTCAATTTACCTAAGGAAGCATTGAAACATTAACGAGATATTTAGAGGTCTAGGCTAGAGACGTGTTCCGACGTCGTTAAACCTAGTAGCTGTCGTTCGCCTCTTGGCTTTAGACAGCACTAGTACGGACTTGTGCTCCCCGTACCGTCGAGTATATAAAGGGAGACCCCTATAGGTTTCAATCCTTTATCCACAGGAAGCCGAGTCTGCCGCCCTATACCCATGATACACCGAACACAGCATTCGGGGAGATTGCCTGCACGTACGGAAAGTCCTTGGTTGATTTCTCTTTCATATTGAAACCAAGGTGTATATTGCAGTTCACGGTTATTTGGTACACCCTTTGCCTAGCATTCCTGAGCAGTCGGTTTGATATTTACTGACTCCCTAAATTTGAAAAGATCATCAAGCGCTTGTCCTTTCACGCTTGTTTCCAATCTGAAAGTGATAGAGTCACCTTTTGCCATTTTCTCGACTCTTAAAAGATGAAACGGTAGAGTTTTGTTTCAATGTTTTAAAAAATTAACTGCCCACGAAATATTCCTGGTTAAAGTTAGTTTCCTTAGGGTGTTGTTTTGGGTCAATTCCGATGGCAACTTTTCCAGAGTTCACCAACCAAGGAATCCCCTCTGATGGGAATCCTGGTCATTTTCCTCCTTTTGGGAATGTTGGTGCTCCTTATATGGCAACGTTGTCCCTTCCTGGGTTAACTGTTGGGTTGCCTGTTTGGTTGTTTTCAACCTTTGTGGTCCCGAATGTCTCGGCTTCTGTTCAATCAGTTCCTCCACCTGAACAACATCATGTTGATTCCAAAGTGGACCTCTCCCCTTCTTCGCCTATTTCTGCGTCTTCATCTTCTACTTCGCCTGGTGAAAGTCTGGATTCAAGTAACCAGGTGGCTAAGAAGAAGAAGAAGAAGACAAAGAAGAAGAAGTCTGATAAGAGAGAGGGTAAGGCTGCAGCTGCTGCTTCTAATGCACCTCCTCTTGATAAACCTTCCGACCCTCCATGGAAAGTCAAGTTCCCTTGCATGTTGTGCACGAGAGACCATCTTCTTCGAGGTTGCCCTGGAATTCCCCAGGTGCTCGAATTATGGTCCAATGGTCGCCCTCCGTTGCCTTTGGCTTCCGGGAGTCAGGTTGGGGGCACGTCTTTAGCTAGTGCTGGTAAAACTCCTAAGAAGCAGGGTAAGATTACCAATACCTGTAGGTTGTGTGAAGGGCACCATGCCATTCACCTTTGTCCTTATATGGATGAAGCCAAGCGAATTTTGGACAACTTGACTGTTTCTACACCATGCCTTTCGGCTGGTTATAAACAGCTTTCTTTGAGTCCTCCACCAGCTGATTCCATGATTGGTCAAGAGTCATCCTTGGTCGATCCCGCTCCCCCAGAAATTCAGATTCAGGAATCCATTCCCGACCAACCATTGGTCGTGGGATCGGTTGAACTGGCCCCGTCTGTGGTGCACCAGGTCTTTTCTGTTGAGAGTGGACCTCACATCCCTCAGGTTCTTCTTGTTTCTTCAGATTCCTTGGACTTGGAGAACGATTCTCCTGTCCCCGTACCTCAAGAAGTTGCTCTTCTGCCTCCCGCGATAGAGGTCCCAGAGGATACTCCTCCCACCTTCGAGATGGAGGTCGTGGAGGATGCTCCTTCTTCCACCGTAACACCAGGGGAAGACCATCTCGGTTCGATGGTAGCCCCTCCAAGTAGTTTAGTCGCTTCCTTTGATTGGAGTCGATTTGCAGGATACCGCCTTCCGACTTATGTGCCTTTCGAGATCACAGTATAGGCTTTTGGTCTGGTTGTACCCAGCACCATTATAGACGAAGGTGCATCTGTTAGTATTCTATCCTCGACTACCTGGCAAGCTTTCGGTTCACCACCGCTTGCGCCTGTTACGCAGAATCTGTTGGCATTTAACAGAAGAACGAGTCAACCGTTAGGGATCCTTCCAAGGTTACCTGTTACTTTGGGAGGTAAAACCGTCCATATGGACGTGATGGTTGTTCCAGGCCCCTTGGATTTCAATCTGCTCTTGGGGCGCGATTACACCTATGCCATGGGGGCACTTGTCTCCTCCCTCTTTCGTGTGGTCTGTTTTCCGCATGAAGGAAGGATTGTGACCATTGATCAACTTTCGTTCTTTGGTCCTGATATGGCAGCTGGCCCACCATCATCCCTTCCGGGTTCTTATCCACCCGTTGTATCTGCCCCACCACAGGTCAACTATGTGGCTACCTACCCTGTGCCTGTGCTCAGTGATGATGCCGTTGTGCATCAGGTGTTGGGGGCATTGGGTCCAGACTTCCAGGATGTTTTTCTTCCATTGGGAGTGGAACTCTTAAAAGCGATGACTTCTCGTTCATTATGATGAGGTTGTCGGAGCACAGTTCATTTTTTTGTGTCAAGCTCCTTAAACCATGAAACAAGGTGTCTTGAGGATAGTTCTTTTAAGTGTGTCAACCTCATTAAAATAATGAAACACGAGCATGTTCAATTCGAGTCTTTGACAAGTTCTCGTAAAATCCCAGTCGAGTCTTTCTTGGATCTCGTAACTTGAACCTTCACTCCATCTGCTTGTCATATGGACTGAAGCTTGGGGGGCATGTACCTCGAATTGAGTCACCATGCTGGGGGCATGCTTACTTTTTCAAGCATAGTTTGTTTCTGTTTCAAGCTTGTGTAAAAATGAAACCGGTTTCAAGCATAGTTTATCTTCGTTTCAAGCTTGTGTAAAAATGAAACCAACTTCAAGCAGAGTTTTCTGATTTCAAGCTTGTGTAAAAATAAAATCATCCCCATTTTACCTCTCGTGATTTCCATTTTATTAGCCTATTTTGCCAGATGAGCCTTGGTTTTCTCACTCCATCGTCATTATCTGCTTGGCCGATTATATGCCTTCACTTGGTTGTTTTACCTGTTCCTGAGGAACCGCTGCGATGAGTGGTCTTGTTAGCCAGCCTCTTAACCTTTACTTGTTTTGAGCAGTTCCATCATTACCGGAACCAGTAGCTACCCTTTATACCACTCGTTCCTCCAGGAGGAGTCATCTTTCAGCTCTTTTCTGACTCTCTAAACATGAAAAGATTGCCGAGGCCCTTGTCGTTTCGATCTCGTTAAAATGGACACGAATCGACATCCACCCAGTATAAGTTTAACCCTTTTTCGGGTGGGGATGGATTGATTACGAAAAAGGAATACCCTAGCCTATCGCGACTAGGAGGTTTTCCCGGATATTGTTTTCTACCTTTTCGGATCTGGGGAACTATTTACGAAAAGGAACCTGTGGAGTTTTCTTTTCTGCTGTCTTTTCAAACTCTCTAAATATGAAAAGACGCCGATTTCTTCCTTTGTCAGACTCGTTAAACCCTGATGACATTGGATTCAGTCGTGATGACGATATTCGAGTTCCTCCTTCCTAGGGCTCGTTAAATGTACTAGGATGGATTCGTCCAAAGGACGGACTTATGACAAGCATATGTTATCCTCTTCAAGCTTGTGTAAAAATAATTGGGGTACTCGCCAGAAATGGTGGGGAAAAAATGGAACCAGCATCGTTGTCGTGTCGACAGTATGTCGCTCTTGAACATGGCACTTGTTTGCATTTGTGTCGGGTTGGGGACATCTCATCTCGTTTTTCACTTTGCCTCTATGGGTTTGGATAATCCTTTTTGACCTCTCATCTGCTCATTTCCTTGTCACCATGACCTCTGATCCGTTGATGTCAAATACTGCCAAGTCCACTGTCATGCCGTTTACATGTTCAAGAGAAGTTGACCTATGCAAAGTATCAACCTCCCTCTGATTCTCATTTGATTCTGATTAACAAAAAACATCATGTTCCTCTATCTCGTGTCGATGATGTGGGAAAAATTATGGCCCACCTTTGATCAAGGTCACTTCCTGTCGACTTCAGCTCATTATCCGGAAAGTTGATCTAGAGACTCCCTTATGGTACCTTGGAGCCTGCATGCCTCAATGGCAGGTTCTTCGCATTCCGCGTGAGGTTTTCATCATTTACATCATTGACCTCCCGATCGGATGATTCTTAACGGGTGTTCGACGCCAACTCATTGATTCACCGCCATAAATTGTTACCTATAGTACCTTGAGGGCCATTTTCATTATTGGTGGTTCCTCTCGCGTACGTTAACGCTCTCATCATTGGCTGGTAATCAGACGATGTTCCTGCATGTTCGACTTCAGCTCACATATTCGCATGCTTGAACTTGTAATTTGTTTGGGTCGAGATGGAGCGCAAGACCCTGGATTGTGTCTGTTGTAATCCAGGCTGCGATTGTGGATTATTTTCATTATGTACATGACTCACTGATTGGATGGCTGCGACCATACCTGAGTCTATTTATTCGATCCTCACTAGATGGCTGTGTCCATACCTTGGATCTGGATTATTATATACTCTGTTTCGGATGGCTACGCCCATACCACATATACATCATGTAATTGAGATATCAGTTGTATTTTTCTGCGTAGGTTTTCCGACGGCGGGGCTTCAGTTGAACATGGTCTTGTAAAGCATTTCACCCCTCTGTCTCTCTCGGGCCTCATGCTTTAGGGCGCATCTGTTACACAGTAATTTGTCACCATCCCTGCAATCCCCGTCTCGCCCATTGCAGGTTCGTTTCTGTGGCCAATAAGCAGTGTCATGCCTTGCAAATACCATCATTGCATCCCTTTCCATGAGGACAACATTTCTTCTGTTGATCATTTCCTGAGCAGACCTCTAAAAACACCTATTTTTGCCTTGGCGCTGGTAGCCTGTTATGTACTCACGCCAATGGGGGAAAATTAACACTGAGCCCGCGCCAATTGGCACTCGATAAATAGAAGCGATGGTCGAGCCACCCATTTTAGGGACTGTTTTTTAAATATGGATGGCAGAAGTTGAGTTCAAACAAACTCACAAACCACTGCCTATCTTGAGTTGGGAGGTTTAGCTGCGGGAGTTCTATGGAAGGGAATTGGTTTTGCCACCTCCCATGGAACCTTCCTTGTTGATAGGGCCAATCCCATAATAATAGGGATCCCAACTCCCCCCTTCCCCATCTATAAAAGCCTGCTCAGATCCATGGCAAGCTAGTCTTGAAGTGCTGAAGCTTTGCATCTCCCTATTCCCTGTGTTGTAAAGTGTGGACTCTTTCCCTTAAGGCCGACTCAAATAAGGAGACATGCACCGAGACTCGGAGAGGGTTTCAATTTCCTTGGCGAGCTTTGCGAGACGTGGACGACAGGAGACCCGATCGAAGGAGACTGCGATGTCAGAACTTGGTTGTAATCTTTCTTCGTTCATTATTTAATAGATGATTATGATTATGGTTCCACGCCGTTTTCCATCATGTTAATGCGAGTAACATCCTTTCTGACTGATGTTTAGTTACGTATGCTGGTTCCTATGCTTGTATCTGTTCGTTTCTTCTATGTGCAGGTGTTCATCCGCGGAGATCGTGGAGGAATTGTGATCTTCCGAGGCTGAGGAACAGGGACGCTTCTTCTTCGGATCATAGCGTTGGAATCCAGGTAGGCTTCTATTCCTAGTCTTCTAATTCGTAACTAGGAGCTTGCGTCATAACATTGTTTGATTGTTGCTAGACCCCTAGCAAATATTGTAGGGATTGCCTACGTCTGGGGGATTTTCCTCAACACTTATTGTGCGGGAAGCCTTTCCTTCGCTGAAGACAACATCGTACCCCTTGTATTCTAACATCGCCACAGAGATCAGATTCTTCTTCAATCCTGGAACATGCATCACTTCCTTCAATACGAATGGTTTACCAGAATCCCTCTCAAAGGAAATGGTACCGATACCGGTCGCACTGTATCTACCATCATCACCCATATCGATGTGCACTCCAAGATCTTTCTCATCCAGATATGAAAACAAATCTCGATCTCCAGTCATGTGAAAAGACGCACCACTGTCCAAGAACCATACTGATCCCATCACACTTGAGACCAAGCATGTGATCGTGAAAAATCTAGCTCAAGCGCGAGGCTAAGGCTCTCAGTGCCAGTCAGTGACTTGCTTATTTTTCTTCTTGCGGACAATTTGTGGCATAATGTCCGTCTTCAGTGACCGATGAAAGCACTTCACCTTGGACATGTCCTGCTTCTTGCCTTTCACACTAGAATGAGAAGCTTTCTTGCTCTTCCCCTTCTTTGCTTTGGCAGCCAAAGTGCAATTTTCTTCATCAGATGCCTTTGATGAAGATCCATCCCTGGTACTCCGCCTTATCTCCTCTTGCACAAGATCTGACCAAAGTCACTCCCATCCTAGCAATTTCTCCCGACCATTGACAGAATCCTGATAGGCATGCCAACTGTTCAGAAGACCAAGGAGAGCCAAGCTCACCAATTCCTCATCATCTACAGTCACCCCCACACTTCCCAGCTCATCCCTACATTGGATGAACTTCGTGAGGTACTTGGGCATACTGTCGCCTTTCTCCATCTTTATGTGTCTCAGTTTATCCTTGTGCGCCAACTTCCTCTGGTCGCTCTTGCTTTGGAATAAATTTTTCAACGCTTTCCACATCAAGTATGGAGAAGATTTTCCATGCATGATGGATACAATGTGATCCTTCACACCCTCCAACAGAATCCTTCGACATTTTTCCATCTTCTTTTGCCAAGCCTCAACTTGAGTAGCATCAGTAGGCTTTGGGATCTCAGCATCTATGAACTCCTTCAGCCCGTTATCATCTAATACCACCTCCATTCTGTCCTTCCATGCAACATAATTCAAACTACCCTCAAGGGCATGCTCCAGTCGCAATCTGTTGAAAGACATTTCAACTCTGGCACCAAGAAAATTGCTGCAAATTCGAATTCCAAATTCTGTTGCAAATTCGAATTCCACCAGCTCAAAACTCAACAGCTTCCGATCTGTGAGAAAAAATTATTTCTAGCACAGAGATCGACTGTAGGGGCATTTAGTGGATATATCACCTTTAAAAGAAATGATGGATGCAAAGGCTACAACCCGCTTACGGACTAAATCTCACAAAATAAATTGTAATCATTTAGTAATGGAAATCGATGATCAATTCTCGCTCCGATACCATGTAGAAATTTGAATAATAGCTGAATTATTCAAAGTTATCCCTGATTAAACACTATTTAAGCTTCATGCATAATACATAACCTCTTCTACAATTGATCATCAATATGCGAAAATAGAAGCAGTCGCATGCGCACATTAAAACATAATCAAGCACACATATAAAACAGTATGTAATGGGGAAAGCATACAGTTGAAAACCCCCAACTATCTGTACATTATAATGATAGAGAACATGTAACAATCATAGTACAATACTCCTCACAAGTACTTAGTACTATCTCCAATAGTTACACACAAACTAGCTCAGATCTGAACAAGTCACAGGTTCAAATCTCCTCCACAAGTCTGCCTGCCTCTACTGCGCAATCCAAGATGAATAATGACGAGATCCAAGTGTGAATCCACCTGGCTTGTACTGCGCAATCCTCATTAGAAATCTCAATCAATGTGTGTGCAAATCTCATGCACAGCTATAGTCACAACTGATAGTAGACTCACCCTTTCACCCACCTCTAACACTGGTCTCCACTGAATTGTCCATGCATTGCAGTTAACTGATGTGTTCTTTAGTTGATTTATGAGTTAATAATTAGTGAATTAATTAATAATTAATTAACACCACTCATCACTAGTGTATTTTCCAATTAAACTAAATACAACTAGTTCAACTAAGTTAAACCGAACACAACTCCACCAATTGTCTCATCAACTCCACCAAACTCTGCCACATGAGTTCTGACTGAAGTCAACCATGCAATAGCTCAACTAACCCTTAGGAAAAGCGTATTTCCTTCTGTCAGCTGCATGTGCCACATCCAAGCATCAAACTTAAGTGCTCCAAGAGGATAAGATAATGTTTATAGTCTAAATATTATTAAGGGTTAATAATATTTGACTGTTCTATTTTTAGCCCGGCAGTCTAAAAATAGAAACCGGCCAATGTCTAAAAATAGAGGTCCATCTATTTTTACCAACTCGACCAATCATCCATAAATAGCATCCTGAAACTCATAGACCATGATCCATATGTCTAAAAATAGACATAGTCTAAAAATAGACTTTGTGCCAAAAATAGCCTGTGGGCCCACTTAGTGAAGGCGACTTCTTTTCACTAAGCTCCATCATCTTGTTGCATTTTCAACAAAAAGAGAGAGAGAGAGGGAAGGTGGAGGGGGAGAGAGGGATGGGGGAGGGAAGGAAAGAGAGGGAGTGAGTGATAGAGATAGTGAGTGAGAGAGAGAGATATGAGGGAGAGAGATAGAGGGGGAGAGGGGAATGGATACAGAGAGAGAGAGATAGGGGAAAGACAGGAGGGAGAGATGAGAGAGAGAGAGAGAGAGAGAGATAGAGAGAGAGAGAGAGATGGGGTAAGGGTTTAGAGAGAGGGGGGGAGAGGGAGAGAAAGGGAGAGAGATAGATATAGAGAAACATAGAGGGAGAGTGAGAGAGAGATCGGGAGGCAGAAAGAGAGAGAAATAATGAAGGGGAGAGATAGAGGGGTAGGGAGAGGGAGAGTAGAATGAGAGAGAGAGCTATAGGTATAGTGGTGGGATAGAGGGAGGCAGCTACAGAGAGAGAGAAAGATGAGGGGGAGGGAGAGTGATAGATAGGGGCGGAAGAGAGAGGGGTAGGGAGAGAGAGAGAGGGAAGGGGGAGTGGGGGATAGATTGTGAGAGAGAGAGAGAGAGAGAGAGAGAGAGAGAGAGGGAGAGAGGTTGGAGGGATAGAGAGATAGAGAGAGAGAGTGAGTGAGGGAGAGAGACGTAGAGGGAGAGAGAGGAAGAGGGGATAAAAAGAGAGAGGCGGTGTGAGATATTGGGAGAGAGAGGGGGAGAGAGGGACAAAGATACAAAGAGATAGGGAAGGGGGATTTAGGGAGAGGGAGGGGGGATTGAGAGAGATAGAGAGGGAGGGTGGGTGAGAGTGATAGGTATAGAGAGAGAGAGAGAGAGAGAGAGAGAGAGAGAGAGAGAGAGAGAGGGTGAGAGTGATAGGTATAGAGAGAGAGAGAGAGAGAGAGAGAGAGAGAGAGAGAGAGAGAGAGAGCGAGCGAGAGAGGAAAATAAAAGGAGAGGGTGGATGGCGAGAGACATAGTGGTATATGGATGGATGATGGGAGGGGAAGGGAGACGGGGTTCACAGGGGAGAGGGTGTGGGATAGAGGGAGTGAAGGAGGGAGAGCTATAGTGTGAAGGGAGATATATAGAGAGAGAGAATGTGTGAAACAAATGTGAAGTACAAAAATATAGAGGGCGAGACAAAAGGGAGATGGAGGGAGTCGGAAGGAATAAAAAAAACAAACAAAGGGAGGGGGATGGTGGGACGAGAAGGGGTATTGAGGGAGATGTATATAATAATTGGTGGAATACTAGGGGAGAGAGAGAGTGAGAGACATAGAGTGTGAGAGAGAGGGGAGAGGAGGGGGAAGGGGGTGAGAGGGACCAAGTGATAAAATTAGTGGATAGGTGGAGGACGAGGCATCAGAGAGGCGAAGGGGAGTGTGCATGTGATAAAGAGTGCATGTGATAAAGAGAGAGAGATATATAGAAAGAGTGGTGTTCAATACAAATACAATATGTCAATACAATGGGTCATAAAAAAACCGCGAATCTCCCCATTTCAAATTTTTCGTACCCAATAATATAAATTTATGTGATATTTTTTAAAATTTTACCCAAATTCACTTAATAACACCCTTTAATTTAATTATTCACTGTCACTAACAACTACTACTATTTTCACTTGAATGATAGCTAAATAATTGAATTAATTGATCCCCACATTCCTTATAAAACCTATGGGAATCAAGTAGGCCATTGAGTGAGTGATCATTCAAAAAATAAAAAATTACATGGTCAAACCTTAAAGGTTGAAAAATCATTGGCACTCCTAGTCTGCTTTATAGTTTTCAAGCTAAATTTAACTTCTTATAACAATTCATTTCCAATTGTGCTTACATCACAAATGGTTTCATGTGCCTTCCCCAAAAGACATTGGCGTGGAGGTTGTAATTCAAGGGAACTACTGTGGAGGCCATGATTTGAGTGACATCCTTGCATTATACCATACATAACACATTCCATTAGTCTCTCTATTTCTATTTCATTCTTTAGCAAGGTGGTAATTTGTCATGGAAAATATCACTCTCTCATCATCATCCTTTGAATTATTTTGAAAAACATTCCCTGGAGGTTTAAGCCACAAAAATTATAATAACGTAAAAAAAATCCATAATAATATTTAAATAAGAGTAGAGAGAGAGGTAGAGTTACTTTGATGATACAATTCTTACTGCCTAGGATATAGTGTTTTTCTAATTGAGAGATTTATATAATTATTTACACCTAGAGGAATCCATAAATGTTTGAAAATGAATCCCATGATGCTTAGCCTTGGATATATTGAAGGTGTGTTTAGTGAATCTAGGATTACCCTAGTATGCCATTGACATTATTTGATGAGAATCATTTGATCCACAACCTATATGATGATGGTCATCTGAAGGTGACAAGGAATGACTTGAAGATTACCTTGGAGAGCCAACAATTAGCTAGTTAATGCCACACCAGCTAGTTTCCTCTTGCTAGGGCGATGTAGGGAACATTTTGGTAATGATGTCTTGGAATGGAAATGTTTTTGGTGGCTTGAACATTATCTTGAAGAAATTCTTGGAATATGGAAAAATCTTTAGCCCTTACATAACATTTTGAGGGCTTCTTGAGCTCATTTCATAATTTAAGCACAATATATATATGTATTTTGTGTAAGAAAAAAACAAAAAAATATTAATATTATAATAATTAATAATTTTATTTAAATAAATTATATATATAATTTTTTTATATTTAAAAAGATAAAGTTATAATAGAATATAAATAAAGTAAAAAAAAATGATTACATGGTCATAGACTTATTCATTATGGAAACAAATATGTATATTAACAATTATTGACTTAAATGAAAAACAATAAAAATACCTAAAAATACAAAATATGATCTTGGAATATTATTGTATTGTTTCTAAAAGTTAGTTTTAAAAAGAAAAATAAATTCATATTACATAATTTTAACAACTTTAAATTATATATATTTTTTATTGATAGTTAAATTTGAAATACAATAAAACAAAACTTATCTCAAATATAATTATTAAAATGAATATCGTATTTATATATATATATATATATATATATATATATATATATATATATATATATATATATATATATATATATATATATAAGTAAATTCCAATCTATATTGAGAGTCTAATATCTTTTTAGATTGAAGAAAAATAATACCCACAATCAATAAATGATAAAAAAAATTGCTAGCTATATAGGGAGTATAATCCCTTATTTGATTGAAATCCACTCCTAATAAGTATATAGTTGTCTTTAAGTGAAAATTTTGGAGTTTCCGGTGGATTCCCGTTGATTTTTGGTCAGATTTCGATAGAAACATTTGTGGTGAAATATTGATTTGTGTTTTTTTAACTTGTATTTTTGGTCGGATTCTGATAGTAACACTTGTGATGAAATAATGATTTTTGCTATTAACTTACCCATAAAATTTGTGATTTCAATTAATCCCTATCAGATTCTACTCAAATTGGAACAGAAAATAAACCAGAAAAAATTTCAAAAAGTCACACTTAAAGACAACTTGAATAAGTACTATCATGGAAATATAAATGATATGATCGTAAATCACTTGGAAAAGTGTGGGGGCCAATGGACCAATTTGTGGAATATCACAAATTTATTATCAAAAATTTGTTAAGATATCAATATATTGTATGTATTGTTGCACAAGTGTGTGGTGGTCAATGGAACAATACATGGAATATCACAAATGTTTTATCATAAATCTCGTATATCCATATACTATATGTATTGTGGCATAAGTTAATATTCCCACTTTGATGATGTGAATTGGCACACTTTTTTTTCTTGAAGTGAAACCATGAGAAGAAGCTATGTAATTCATGTGAAATATTAAACCAAACTCAGGGTAAAAAATTTCTAACAAAATATTGCAAAATATGAGAAATATAAAGTAGTATAGAGGGCCATAAAAGGTATTGAAATTCATCTAGTTTTTGTATAATCAATAAATATTTTAGCTATTCATAAATTTATGAGAACATCCAAATATAGCTAAAAAAAGGAGAAACATGAGATTTTTAATTGAACTCTATGATTTAGATAAAATGGGAAACACATGAATTAGCTACTCTTCTAAAGATATGGTTGTAACTTAGTTTGAAAATTATTACCCATATATATATATCAGCAAATATGGTAATAATTATTTTATGAATGTTAATTTAATTTTACTTTGAGTCTATCAAATTTCAAGAAAACTAAAATTTCTTAAAATACAAACCTTATTTACATTGTAAAATTTCCTAAAATTTAAAAAAGAAAGTTTAGAACTCCACTTTCTTACCTTTGAGATGGTCTTGAATTAAGGAATAGTTATGATAATTCCACACATATACATGTTTGTGTGCCAACTCCAAACTAAATAAGAAAATAATTGGACATATTTTTCATTTTGATTTGCATACCATTAGAATGTTTTAATCATAATTTTTATTTTCAATTCTATGTATAATATATACATAGTTGACATTGAGATATTAATTTATGCTAATACTCCCCACACATATATTCGATATGTCAACTCAATGTTATATAATGAAATAATTACATGTCTCCTTCATTTTGAGATACAATCCATTGAATTTTATTAATCATAATTTTTTTTTTGTCCAATTTTATATATAATGTTGTAGGATTCATCCCTGTCCTATAAAGCTACTCTTGGGTTGATCCTTCATGCCCAATTTCATTTCACTGTTTTCTCCATTCAACTATTGATTTCTATAATGACAACTTCCTAGGGAAAATGTGTCTACCTTGCCTTTGAGATATGCTTACTTCATAGCTAGTTGCTTGTAAAGTTTCATTCACTCTTAGCTTATGAGAATCCATTCCCAATTATTTTACCTTCCCTTTCCAAACCAATTTTCTATAATCCAATCATACCTATGCATTTTTCCATGTACATAACTAGTCATATTTGACTGTGTTATACATGGGATCCCCCTTCATATTTAAAGGGATAGCTTTAAATTTAAACATTCGTTATAGTTACCTTAGAGTTTTTCCCTTTCAATTGGGGTTTTATCTAAGTGATAAAATTCGTGTGCGATTGTCGGAAAGGAATTTTTTTATGAAAAATCATCCCTTGTTAGAATGACAGGAAATTAGATTTTATTGACGATGGTGAGCAACAATCAAATGTAATCAAGTTATGCATCATCCACCCGACGACTTGTCAGGTCCCTATATTACTAGTATAGTCCCTTATTTTTGTTATTGTAACCCCCTTATTGTTGTTATTGTACCTCTGTAACCCCAATATTGTTATTATTGTGCCCTTAAATTAATATTTTTAGGTCGGCTAAGATTACATTGTGGCCCCATGGACTCTTATATATAGGAAGGAGGTTTTGTAATTTGTATCATCCAAGAATTATTCATTCATGTAATGTATTGGAGGTTTCCCCCTCGAATTGGCTTATTTCTAAGGCGTTGATATCTCTTTTCTTCTATTTTTGGAGTTGGTTTCACAACATTTGGTATTAGAGCTTTGGATTCTAGGGTTTCACTGCTCCAAATAGGTCATCGTGGAATTTGCGCTATAAATTTTTTTCTACGAAGGTTCATAAGCTGAAATTTTTAGAGTGCAAAATAAAAATCCCGAGGAACATCATTGCACAATTTCAGAGCTTGGTTCACAATATTTTAGGAGATATGATCTTTGGAATTTAGGTCTTTTGCAGGCTCCTGAATTTCACTTAAAAAGGTCATTGCGGAATTTTCGCTACAAATTTCGTTTTACGAAGTTGCAAAAGATGAAATGTTTAGAGTGTGAAGTTGAAATCATGAGGAAAATTGTCACAAAATTTCAGAGCTTGGTTCACAATATTTTTGGAGATATGATCTGTAGAAGTTAGGTATTTTTCAGGCTCCCGAATTTCATCTCAAAGAGGTGATTGTGGGAAAAGCTTTATAAATCTCTCTTTGAGCATCAGATTGGAATTATATAAATTATGATTGGAATTACATGGGCTATATTTTCCTCTCTATAAATTTCAAAGCCAAAGGAGCAAACAGTGACACGTGGAAAGTCGTAAAATTTCTCTCTACTGAACTAGTCGATAATTAGGTCATTGTGGGAGATTGGACATAACGTTGTCTTGAAGAATCCAAATAAAGTCAAACTTGTGGCATTTGAAATAAGCTTCATAGGACTACTACAGGGCCGAATTTTAGATATTGAGGATCTGCATGTATATAGATAAGTCAATTTCAATATTGAGCTCCTCAAAAGCAAGTAAAAGGTGTGTATTTTGCTTTCTGAATTGCATAAGTCTTGCTTGAAAAATCAAGTTGAATTGATTCCAAGGGCATATTATAGAATAGATATCAGTATTGGATTCTCAAATGGCCCCTAAAAAGAATTCAACACCCATTAAGACTTTAGAAGGCTCTACTATGACTCATGAAGATGAAGAATGGAAACATGACATATCAAAATTACAAGAGCAAGTGCAACAAATTTTGCTCTCGCAAAGAGCAACAAAAAATGACATGGAAGTTTTGAAGAAAGGCGTGGAAACTAATATGGATGGTTCGAAGAAAGACATGGATGTTTTGAAGAATGTCATGGAAGCTAATATGGATGGAATGGAAGCTGGCATGGAATCTAAGATGGATGACATGGAAGCTAAGATGGAAAACATGATGAATGATCTAAAAAAAGACATGGAAGGTTTGAGAAAGTTGATACAAGAAATGTTCCCTAATGGTGAAAAGATAGTAGAGGAAACTCATGATGAGAACAAAATAAATATTAATCGTGATTTCATAAACTCTAATGTTGGAGAGAAGAACCACCATATTCCAAAAATGGATATGAGGAAGTTTGATGGAAAGGATCCTGTAACATGGATACTACAGATGGAGAAATATTTTGATCTCAATAATGTGCAAAACACATAAAAGGTATGCATTGCAACTTTACATTTAGAATAAAATACATTTGTATGGTATCGATGGCTTTGCTCCCGTAAAAAAATTGTCACTTGGTCAATTTTTACGGAGGAAATTATAGCACATTATGAGGATACAAAGAGCAACACTTTCTTTAGCTAATTGATAAATATCAAACAAAAGTGTTTAGTGGGGGAGCACATTGAGGACTTCCAAAAATTGAATATAAGGGTAACTGATATTTCATAGGAACACATGATTGTTCTCTTCATAGGTACTTTAAAGGATAACATCCAACATGAAGTTTGCGTTTTGGAACCTGATTCATTGGAGAAGGCATTCAAGTTGGCAAGAAAATTTGAATGTAAAATTATGGCGAAAAGGAAGCCTACCACTCACTTCTATAAAGATGGAAGTGTTGCTACTCCTAGATTGCGACAACCCACAAGGTTGACACCACAACAATTGGAAGAAAAAGGAGCAAAAGGGATTTGATACAATTATGATAGAAAATACACTAAAGGTCATAAGTGTGCTGAGAAGAAATTATTTTACATAGATTATGAAGAGGAAGAAGAAAATGAACAAGAAGAGGATATCAACCAGGAACCAGCTCTAGAAGAGGAATAAATGAGTTCGACCATATCGTGTAATTCATTGGCAGAAATTACCACTCCTCAAACTCTCAAGATAGAAGGACATATCAAGAAGAAAAATTTAATAGTGTTGATTGATTCAGGTATCACCCATAATTTTATTAAGGTAGCCAAGGAATTGAATTGTTTCCTATACCCAACACCAGAATGTCAAGTGATGGTTGCAAATGGCGGAACTATAAATTTCTCTGGAAAATGCCATAATATCAAGCTAACCATGGGGGAATATATATTGAATATTCTAGTGCTTTCCATTCCTATGGGAGGTGCTGATGTTGTACTAGGAGTACAATGGTTACAATATTTGGGGATGATAGCTTTTAATTTGCAAGAACTTTTCTTGAATTTTTTTTCAAAAAGAAAGGAAGTCGAATTAGGGGGTATTGAAGGGAAGCTGGGAAAGATAATAAGCTCCAATGTCATGACAAAGCTTCTAAATAAATAACAACGAGGCGTAATTGCACAATTATGCTCACTAGAAGTTCCAACATCAAAATCATATATTTATGTAGATCTCCAAAAAGTCTTGGACAATCATTCCAAGTTGTTTGAAACTCCCAAAAGGCTCTCACCTATTTGTGATCATGATCATGCAATTCATTTGATTCCATGAAGTGTTCCTCCAAACATAAGGCCTTATAGATATCCTTATGTCCAAAAGAGCGAAATTGAACGTATGATTGTAGAAATGTTAGAGGCGGGTATAATTCAACCTAGTCAAAGTTCATTCTCTGCTCCTATAGTATTGGTACACAAGAAGAATGGATCATGGCGCATGTGTCCAGATTATAGGGAGCTCAATAAGCTCACCATTAAAGATAAATTTCCCATTTCTGTGATTGATGAATTATTGGATGAATTACATGGAGCAATTTATTTTACCAAGTTGGATCTTCGTTCAGGATATCATCAAATTAGAATGAAGACTAAAGATATTTTGAAAACAAAATTTCAAACTCATGAGGGTCATTATGAATTTTGGTCATGCCTTTTGGCCTTACCAATGCACCTTCTACATTTCAAGGGTTGATGAATTCCATTTTCAAACCCTTCCTTAGAAAATGTGTGCTAGTATTTTTTGATGATATACTAATCTACAACAGGTCTTGGAAGGATCATGTTCAACATGTTGACAAGGTGCTCAAACTATTGCAGGAGAAACAATTATATGCAAAAACATCCAAATGTTTCTTTGGAGTAAAAGAGGTGGAATATATGGGTCATATTGTATCTCATGAGGGTGTTAGGGTAGACCCTAAAAAAATTAAAGCCATTAAGGAATGGAAAGTCCCCACAACCATAAAGCAGTTGCGAGGATTTCTCGGGTTAACAAGGTATTATCGCAAGATTGTTAACAATTATGGGAGAATAGTAGCACCTCTAACAACATTATTGAAGAAAGATGGATTTTCATGGAATTTTGAAGAAACTAAGGCCTTTGAACATCTTAAAGAGGCAATGTGCCTATCATCGGTCTTAGCTACACTAGACTTCAAAAAAACCTTTATTGTGGAATATGATGCCTCAGGAAATGGAATTGGTACTGCTTTAATGCAAGAAGGAAGACCCATTACTTTTGAAAGTCATCCAATCAAAAGAAAGTATTTACAAAAACCTATTTATGAGAAGGAAATGTTAGCAATACTGCATGCACTAAATAAATTGCGACCTTACCTAATGGGAAGAAACTTCAAGGTAAAAAATAATCATGATAATATTAAACACTTTTTGGAACAAAGAATATCTTCAGAAGAGCAGCAAAAATGGGTCACAAAGATGTTGGGTAATGACTTTGAAATAATCTGCAAAAAAGGGAAGCTGAATGTTGTTGTAGATGCACTCTCAAGAAAGAATGAAGAGGTGGAAGCATTGCTTTGTGCCATTTCTATTATCCAACCAGATTGGATAACCAAAGAAAGATATGAATGGAAGAAGGATGAAGAAGTGTGGACACTCATTCAAAAGTTGTAGCAAGATCCTAGTAAATCTGATACATTTAGTTGGAAAAATGATTCCTTGTGGTACAAATATCACTTACATCTTTGTAAGAATTCCCAACTAAAACAAAATATTCTTTTGGAATTTCACACTTCTCCTTTAGGAGGACACTCAAGATTTTTTAAAACTTACCACAGGGTGAAGAAAGAATTTTTTTGGGATGGCCTTAAATCTGATATTCAAAATTTTGTGGCGGAATTTTTGGCTTGCTAGCAGAATAAAGTTGAGATAATTAAGACCCCGGGTCTTCTACAACCTTTATCCATTCCAAGTAAACGTTGGAAGGATATTTCAATGGATTTTATCACAGGTTTACCTAAGTCCGAAGGAAAGAGTGTCATCATGGTGGTAGTTGATAGACTTACCAAGTATGCACACTTTTGTGCATTATCTCATCAATTTAAAGCAATTACAGTTTCTACTACATTTATGGACACAATTCAAAAGCTACATGGGAACCCAAGGGTTATTTTGAGCGACAGAGTTCCCATTTTTACTAGAAATGTTTGGACGGAGTTATTTCCTTGTTTGGGTAATCAATTAGCTCATAGATCATCTTATCATCCTCAATCCGATGGTCAAACTGAGTTAGTAAATAAATGTTTGGAATGATATCTTCGTTGTTTTGTATCTGATAAACAAACACAATGGGTCAAGTGGTTACGTCTCACTGAATGGTGGTATAACACTTCCTTCCATACCGCAGCAAAAATGACCCCATTTATGGCACTTTATGGATATCATCCACCATCCATCACATCATCTTTAAGGGAAAATTCAAAGGTTCAAGCAGTGGAAGATCACATCGAGCATCAACAAGAAGTTCTCCAACTCTTAAAGGATAACCTGAATTTGGCACAAAATCGAATGAAACAACATGTAGATCAACATCGCAGCGAGAGAAGTTTTGATGTAGGAGACTAGGTATATTTATGGCTACAACCATACAAAAAAATGTCCCTCAAGAAAGCTAAGAAGGATAATAAATTATCGCCAAAGTACTATGGTCCTTACAAGGTGTTGCAAAAGATTGGTACTATGGCATACAAATTGGAGCTTCCTGCTTCTTCGCGAGTACATCCAGTTTTCCATGTTTCATGCTTAAAGAAGGTTATAGGTGAAAATCTTCGAGTTCAAACAATATTGCCAGAACTTGATGAGGAAGGAAAAATAATATTGGAACCTGAAGTGGTCATGGAAACAAGAACTCGACAGCTACGGAATCGATCAATTTCAGAGTATCTCATCAAGTGGAAGAACTTACCCACTGAAGATTCTACATGGGAGGATGAAAATTTTATATAGAAGCACCCAGAGCTACTCAAGCGTTGAGGACAACACTTTTTTGAAGGAG
The DNA here is from genome assembly GCA_034641835.2 of Pinus albicaulis. Lineage (NCBI taxonomy): Eukaryota > Viridiplantae > Streptophyta > Pinopsida > Pinales > Pinaceae > Pinus > Pinus albicaulis. Next base: position 1,136,760,840 of record CM076580.1, read on the forward strand.
AAGGGCATGTTAGGTCCCTATATTACTAGTATAGTCCCTTATTGTTGTTATTGTAACCCCCTTATTGTTATTATTATACCCCTGTAACCCCCATATTGTTATTATTGTGCCCTTAAATTAATATTGTTAGATCGACTAGGATTACATTGTGGCCCCATGGATTCCTATATATAGAAAGGAGGTTTTGTAATTTGTATCATCCAAAAATTGTTCATTCATGTAATGTATTGGAGGTTGCCCCCTCGAAGTGGCTTATTTATAAGGCATTGATATCTCTTTTCTTCTATTTTTGGAGCTGGTTTCACAACACGACTCCAATCAATATTAAAATTTAATTCAAATACACCACTAGATAATGAGACATTGAAACATACATGGAAGGATAATACAAGAAAACTAGGTATTCAAGCTCGAATTTTATCCAAGATGTAATATTATTTTTTGGTAACTACTTCTTGTCTTTTCCTGAGAATATGAAAATAATATTCCATTTATTACTGATTTTGAATGAATAGCATATGTCACTTTTATATCCTTCTTTAAAAATTATATATATAACCTCTTCTTGCATTGTTTATCTTTACCAATGTTCTTCATCTGGGCCATGTGATGTCCATGAAAAGTCTTGTGAGCTTCATGTGATCAGCACTGATATTACACATTATGTATCAGATAGTAAAGTCCAGCTTTGTTGAAAACCAAGTTTCCACCTCAAATTTTGATTTTCCTATATATAACGAATATGATGAATATTATAATAGAGACCTTCATGAAAAACCAATTGTATCTTTAAGCAGTCTAATGAAATTACTCATCTTATATATCACTGTTATAAAATTAGACATAAAGAGAGCGATAAATTAGCTTAGGGTAACTTCTTTACCTTGCGTTTTTCTTTATTCAAGTCGCTAAAATAGAAATTTAAAATCATAAATGAAGTAGAGGAACTTGGTGTTGGGAATCACGATTTCCATTAGACCAAAACCCGCAGGTGTTAGTCAACGATCGCATTGCCATAGATAAGGATCCACGAAAGGCGGTTAGTCCATGTCGCGAAACACACGGGGAGCATTTTTTTATCCAATTTCCAACAATCTCCCCCACAATGCGAGCTGGGTGTGTATCAAACTTGTGACCTATGATCTGATACCATTTTTTGGGAATCACGATTGTTGTTAGACCAAAACCCACAGGTGTTAGTCAACGATCGCATCGCCAGAGATAAGGATCCACGAAAGGCGGTTAGTCCATGTCGTGAAACACATGGGGGGCATTGGTTTATCCAATGTCCAACACTTGGAATGATGTAAAATCAGATAGGTTAACTTGAAAAATTTGACATCATTATAGATCAACAGGAATATTTTCATGATCCAATTGCTTTGTATCAGGAAATTTTCGTCAGGTCAAATCCACAAACTATCAACTTATAGGGATTTTGAAAATGATGGTTGTAAGGATGTTAATTCTGAAAAGAACCAAAGATATTTTATTTATTAGAAAGTATTCCATAGCAGTTTTCATATTAAGACTTCCAGCTTCTTTATGAAAACCATCAAATTGAGATGCATGGAATAAATATGAAGTTGAAGAGATTACACATCAAAATAATAGTCTCTTACATTTTTGTGATATTATTTTGCAGGAATTTGAGGATCCCTTTGTAGTAAGGAGTCCCATGTTTTCCTATTTTATCAATAATGAAGTTCTTTTCAAATTTTTAAATATGTTGAAAGAATGTCGTAAATTAAAGAGAAATGGATTTATACATGCTAAATCTAAGTTTAAGGCAGGACAATCTACTAATGTGGAGCAAGGAAAAGAGAAAAATAAAGGAGCTACATTATGCGAACAATTACTTGACAAGTTGCATTGGAAATTTTCTATTTGATCCAACATTCATTCAATAGGTAAGTGTAGGATGCATGTGAACTAAGATTGTTGGAAAACAATTTTTTTTTAGCTTGGTTTGCAATGTGATTGTTTGCAGTAGTGTACAATTTTTAGCTTGAGTGCAGTTCAATTGCAGAATATGTTGGTTGTAGGTAACAGGTTTCATGTTCTGAAAATTAATTGGTTTTTAGGTTGGGATGAGGCCTTCGATATATAGGAGATATTGCTGTGGAGCATCTATGATTGACAACATCCCTATGGAGGTAGTTGTTATCAAAATTTAAGTCAGATAAATGTTTTTAAAGCGCTCACAACATGAGTGACATCCCTTATTTAAACAGGGTTAAAGCGACGACAATGAGAGTGTCAGAGTTATTGTAAGTTTTGAAAAAAAATATTGCATTGACATTGAGATTAGTGGCACATTACGTAAAAAAGCACCGGTTAAATCTCTAATCAATGGAAGATCAAAAAGAAAGGGAAAATTTTAAATTTTTGTCTTATGTTAAAATAATGCATTGATGGATAACATGCTAACAAATCAACAACTATCTATCAATCGAGCACTGACTAACCAAATGTCAGGAGAAAAAAATGTTATAGTTTTTTTTCCCTGTAAAAGGGAGTTACTTGGGGCGCAAATTCCGAACTATCAGAAATAAATTTTCCAAATTTGGAAGAGCCTTTTGTTGAAAATGAAGTCATTAATAAAACCCTCTCTCATTATTTACATAGGTGTGATGGTTTGAATATTTTAATGGATCAGTGAAGCTATTTCTTAGGAAATTGATAGTAAAAAGCTCATGGATAGTTGTTGATGAGCCAACTCATCAATTGAACCTGGGGATTTCCTTTAACATATTAAGGAGAAAAATTTTGTTTGAATATTTTTAACAGATTCAAAATTTTTAAAATCAGTCAAAGGGATTAGGCGATATAAAAATGAGTAAATAAATATTATTTCCACATTTTCAGACAACAAAATTAGTTATCAAATTCCATATTTGAAGGGATTTGAGTAATGATCTAAAGAAAAAATGGAAAATCAATTATTAGAAGATTTCGTTCAACTTTTCAGGATGAAGTCAAGGGATAATAGGTTCACTCACTTGTGACAATCTAAGATTCATTGGTTTTTTGGAATTATTTTCTAGTTTTATTTTACATAAACGTAGGATAATTTGTTTTGGCATTTGGTCATATAAACTATCAGCTTGTGATGAAAATGATTCAGACTTGAAGACCCTTTGGAGCACATTGTATCAGATTTTGTTTGATATTAATATATCTTGACAAGAAAGAGCATGGAGTGTTATCAAATCAGGTATTCATGTGATGTATTTTTCCAATGTGTCATTTTGCTTATGTAATTGTTTTCTTCTCAGTTATACCATTTGAATGTATGGATTTCTAATATTTTGATAAGATTAAATGTTACAGGATTCAACCTTGTTTTTTGTGCTCTTTTTCATAGATTTAAATATTTGCGCCCCTTTCCTCTAAAGATTCTCCTGGATTCGTACTTCATGCCCAATTACAATGGAATTTTTTATCCCTTCAACTATAAGCTACAACAAGAATTGTCCAAGTAAATTATACCCACCTTGCCTCTTAGATATGCCTACTTCCAAACCGTTTACTTGTGAGTTTTCATTAATTCTTAGCTTATGATAATCCATGCCCAATGATTTTACCTTTCCTTTCCAAAATAATTTTGTATAATTAAATCATATCTAGCCATTTTTATATGTACATAACTAGTAAGATTTGACAGAGTTATAGATGACATCCCCTTCGAACTGAAAGGGCTAGATTTCAATTTAAAATATTGGTTAGAGTTTCCCTTAGAGTTTTTTCCTTACAACCAAGGTTTCTCAACTTGATAACACTGTCATTGGAGCGCTAAATGATATTTATGAACTTTAATGTATTCCTAATAATTTCTAAATCACTTACATGTTTAGCTTAATGCTAGTTGCATTGTAGATATGCTTCTGATTGATTACATGTTGTCCGTCTAGTGTTTTTGGGCTGCAAATTAGGGTCAATTAATTAAAAATAAATTGTACATGGATGGTTCTCCAAATAACCGTTTTTTTTATGATAAGATAGAGACAAAGGATATGACATCAACCAAGTGAATTCTCCATGGTTAATTTCTCTAGAATGGATCCCATGACATGAATTCTTCTTTGTTGCATGAACATGTTTTATAGTTTTTTATTTTATTTAACTGACTCTTTTACCATACATATCTTATGAATTTTAAATGCCACAACAATTTTAGAAGATGCCACATTCAATATTTCTATTCTGAACTTGACTAATTAGTCTACAACCAAGAGCCTTTGAACATGCTTCTATTATGGCAGGCACCTAATTTATCCAGGTACTTTCATGTTCTATTTCATGGCATTTCTTTACACATGTACTTCCCATTTCTTTTAAGTTTTACTTCTCAATAATGCTTCATCGGTTGTTATTTTTTTTGGACATAGGTGGGTTTTTAACTAAATTCAATATGCTCTGAATGGGATATGAAATTTCTTGCATTCTCGAATCCCAGTAATCTTGTCCTTTTTTTCTGAGTTGTGGTCAATCTGCGAACCAATTCCTTGACTAATATTGAACAACACTTTCCATAGTGTCAAATCCTCTATCATTTTAATGTACTATTTTGTCACATAAAATTGTTAGTGATTGAACCATAAAGGTTGTTTATCCATGACCTTTTCCCCTTTCCTAGAGATGATAAAGAATTGTATATCTAGGGTTTTGAGACACCAAAATTTTTCCCTAGCTGTCAAAAGGGACAAATTACATTTTTTATAATATAAACTCTTTTTTTTTTCATAGTATCTATCTTCAGTTGAGATATTTGATGATTGTAATGCTATGTATTGAATGAAAATAAGCAATTCTCATATCAAGTTGTGTTCGATTTCCATCCTTCCATTACTTACACAATGCAACTAGTTTCCTCTTGTCTTTTCTTACTCTAGCGTAATCATGTTTTCTAGTTTTCATGGAAGTGTTACCACAAAATTAGTCTAATAAAATTTAATAAATTTTTTATGTTAAATAAAAAATAATGTTTGTAATGAATATGTGAATATTGTTCCTCAAGGTTTCCTCTATTATTCGTTTTCATTAGTTTCTATTTTTTTTTAGTGATATGGAAATATATTTACATTTTTCCTACATGGGTTTCCACATAAATATATTAACACAAGAGTTCCTAACTTAGGGAGAAATAGGATCCTCCATTTTTTTCTCAACCCACGAGATGTTACTTTCGGGTGAAATCCTGAAGTTGGGAAACACTTTTTGGTGGATGGCTAGAATTTGGGTGAAATTTTTAATTTCTCGTCTGAGAAAATAGTCAACTCAATTTCTAGACTGAGAGTTTTTAAAACTCTCTTCCGAGAGATTTTTAATGTTTTGCTCGAGAGTTTGATTGGGCTTGACTGGAGTTAAGATACTATCAGACGAGAGTTAAGTATTTTCTCGTCCGAGAGTTTTATTGACATAAACTCTCAGGTAAACTCTCATCATAGAGTTTATAAAACTCTCATCCTAGAGTTTATAAAACTCTCGTCCTAGAGATGTTGTTAGATGGAAAACACCATGGTGGGATTGGACAAGGATATGGGCCGATTAAGGAATCCACAGAGGCAGTAGTGAAACCCTAGCCACAAATCTCTTACATTACTATAGCTCATGGTGGTTAAACCCAACCAAAAATAATACTTTTAAATTAGTATAGCTCATGGTAGTTAATTGTTAGACATTTTCAACTGTTTTCTACTCTGTTATGTGGAATTCAGTGAAGTTATACTCTAAGATATATGTTGGTGGATGTGATCAATTGTTCTACTCTGTGATCGCTGGATCATGTACCCTTTCTAGAGAACCAAAAATATTGTCAGATATAATTGGTAGATGTTTTTAATTGTAGATAGGTGTATTTCATGCAAGGATATTAATGTTATGGTTAATGGTTGAGGTCAAATCCTTTCAACGCATTTGACATGTTTCTATGATTTAAACATAGAAACATTTGACATTTGACATTAAATTCATTCTTATTACTTTAGTGATTTTAAACCATATGTTATAGTACCAACAAAATATGTTTCAAATGTTGAAAATGGCAACAAGAAACAGTGAAGGAGGCCTCCTGAAACATCTTTCCTGATCCTAGTTGGAAAGTGATCACCTAAACTAGGTGGGGACCACACATGTGATTTTTGTTGAAAAGTCTATTTTTAGACTATGTCTATTTTTAGACATATGGAGCATGGTCTAGGAGTTTTGGGATGCTATTCTTGGATGATTGGTCAAGTTGGTAAAAATAGATGGACATCTATTTTTAGACATACAGGTCGAAGTCTATTTTTAGACTGCCTGTCTAAAAATAGAATAGTCAAATATTATTAACCCTTAATAATATTTAGACTATAAACATTATCTTATCCTCTTGGAGCACTTCAGTTCGAGCTACAGATGTGGCACATGCAGCTGGTAGAAGGAAATTCGAATTTCCTAAGGGTTAGTTGAGCTATTGCATGGTTGACTTCAGTTAGAACTCATGTGGCAGAGTTTGGTGGAGTTGATGAGACAGTTGGTGGAGTTGTGTTCGGTTTAACTTAGTTGAACTAGTTGTATTTAGTCTAACTGATAAATACACTAGTGATGAGTGGTGTGAATTAATTATTAATTAATTCACTAATTATTAACTCATTATTCAACTAAAGAACACATCAGTTAATAGCAGTGCATGGAAAGTTCGGTGGAGACCAGTGTTAGAGGTGGGTGAAAGGGTGGAGTCTACTATCAGTTGTGACTATAGTGTGCATGAGATTTGCACAATCATTGGAGGAGATTGCCAATGAGGATTGCACAGTTAAAGCCAAGGGAATTCAAATTAATTCCATCTATTCTCTCATCTTGGATTGCGCAGTAGAGGCAGGCAAACTATGGAGGAGTTTTGAACCCGTGACTTGTTCAAAACTGAGCTAGTTTGTGTGTAACTTTTGGAGACAATACTGAGTACTTGTGAGGAGTATTGTACTGAGATTTTTACATGATTCTTCTTCATTATAATATACAGACAGTAGGGGGTTTCCAGCTGTAAGATTTCCTCGGTATACATACTGTGTTATATGTGTTGAATTTCTATGTGCGCATGTGAATGTTTTCAATACTGCTTGTTTTTTTATTTATTTCCGCATGTGATGATTAATGCGTAGAAGAGATTATGTGTTATGTATGAAGCTCAAATAGTATGTGACCAGGATAATCTCGGTGAATAATTCAGAAAATTATTCAAATTTCTACATGGTATCGGAGTAGAATTGATCATCGGATCTATTACAGTGATTACAATTATTTCGGTAGACAGAGTCTGTAACGGGCCAGGTAGCCTCTGGATCCATCCTTTCTATGAAAGGTGATATATCCAGTAAACGCCCCTACAGTTGATCTCTGTGCTAGAAATACTTTGTTCTCACGGGTTTTAGATCAAGAAGTGGTTGAGTTTTTGTATTGAAGCGACTAGAGGAAGTTGGCGCTCAAGGATAAACTTAGGAAAATTAAGATGGAGAAGAATGACACTATTCCGGTATACTTGACAAAGTTTTTCCACTGCAGGGATGAGCTTGGGAGTGTAGGAGTTAGTGTGGATGATGAGGACTTGGTGAGCTTGGCTCTCCTTGGTCTTCCGAAGAGTTGGCATTCCTATGAGGATTCTGTCAATGGTCGGGAGAAATTGCCAGGATGGGAGCGACTTTGGTCGGATCTTGTGCAAGAGGAGATAAGGCGGAATACCAGGGATGGATCTTTATAAAAGGTATCTGATGAAGAAGATTGCGCTTTGGCTGCCAAATCAAGGAAGGGGAAGGGAAAGGAGAAGGCTTCTCAATCCGGTGCGGATGGTAAAAAGCGTGACATGTCCAAAGTGAAGTGTTTTCACTGTCACGATCATGGACATTACACCATGAATTGTCCACAAAAGAAGAAGAACAAGCAGGCTGCTGGAGCTGCAGCTGGTGAGGCTCTTGCCTTGCAATTTGAGCTGGACTTCTCATTGATCGCATGCATGGTGTCTAGTGCATTGGGATTGGGGTGGTATTTTGATAGTGGCGCTTCCTTTCACATGACGGGAGATGTGCATCTTTTCAGTGACTTGGTGGAGAAAAATCTCCAGATGCATCTTGAGTTGGGCGAAAATGGAAGATACAATGCGACTGACATTGGTACCATAACCTTTCAGAGGGAGTCAGGTAAACTCATTCTTTTACAAAATGTATCGCATGTACCAGGTTTAACAAAGAATTTGATCTCAGTCGCAATGTTAGAGGATAAAGGGTATGAAGTTGTCTTTAGAGAAGGGAAAGTTTTCCTTCGGCACAAGGCAACGGGACAAGTCAAGAAGGTTGGGATTTGGGAAAAGAATCTCTATAGACTTGAAGTAGATGGGATGTCTACGAAGCTGCCTACTGTTGGGAAGTGGGAGAAAGACATGCAACTGATGCTTGAGAGGGAGCAAGTTTTGCATGCAGGTGAAAGTGAACCTCGGGGTGTGGAGCAGCCACAAGAGGATCATGGAGTGGGAGAAACCACTCATGCAGAGAAATTTCGTGCCAGATGGGCAGAGGGAGTGCATGCAGCTATACCACCAGGTGAGAGGTGGGGCGACATGCATGAGTAATCCCAGGTGGAGATTTCAGGGCAGGATTCATGGAGATGGTGTGGATCTCATGAATTGAACCTGGCTACGAGGTGCCCACAGCGCAGCAGTAGCAGATCAGTTGGATTGATGCAGGCAGATCAAAGTGACAGTGTCGGATACTGGAGCGCAAATGAGAGTTGACAGCAAGTGCAAGAGTGCATGGGTGCAAGAGTTCAACAGCGCAGTAGTTCCTGATGACATGTGCAGTAGCTAAGCAGAGGTCAAAGACTTTGATGATAGATGCATCAAACTGATTGAGTTGTTTGGAGTCTATTTAGTTTCAGAGATTTTGCATGCAAAGGGTGCATGGCGCATGCATGGAGTTGCATGGTGCATGCATGAGTTTTCATGGTGCATGCAAAGGGTGCATGGCGAATGCATGGAGTTGCATGGCGCTTGTGAAGGTTGCAGGGCGAATGCATGGAGTTGCATGTCACATGCAAAGACAGTCCTTTCTTGTTGAGAGGGAGTGTTGAAAATGGCAACAAGAAACAGTGAAGGAGGCCTCCTGAAACATCTTTCCTAATCCTAGTTGGAAAGTGATCACCTAAACTAGGTGGGGACCACACATGTGATTTTTTGTCGAAAAGTCTATTTTTAGACTATGTCTATTTTTAGACATATGGAGCATGGTCTAGGAGTTGCGGGATGCTATTCTTGGATGATTGGTCAAGTTGGAAAAAATATATGGACAGCTATTTTTAGACATACAGATCGAAGTCTATTTTTAGACTGCCTGTCTAAAAATAGAATAGTCAAATATTATTAACCCTTAATAATATTTGGACTATAAACTTTATCTTATCCTCTTGGAGCACTTCAGTTCGAGCTACAGATGTGGCACATGCAGCTGGCAGAAGGAAATTCAAATTTCCTATGGGTTAGTTGAGCTATTGCATGGTTGACTTCAGTTAGAACTCATGTGGCAGAGTTTGGTGGAGTTGATGAGACGGTTGATGGAGTTGTGTTCGGTTTAACTTAGTTGAACTAGTTGTATTTAGTTTAACTGGCTAATACACTAGAGATGAGTGGTGTGAATTAATTATTAATTAATTCACTAATTATTAACTCATTATTCAACTAAAGAACACATCAGTTAACAGCAGTGCATGGACAGTTCAGTGGAGACTAGTGTTAGAGGTGGGTGAAAGGGTGGAGTCTACTATCAGTTGTGACTATAGTGTGCATGAGATTTGCACAATCATTGGAGGAGATTGCCAATGAGGATTGAAAAGTTAAAGCCAAGGGAATTCGAATTCATTCAATCTATTCTCTCATCTTGGATTGTGCAGTAGAGGCAGGCAAACTGTGGAGGAGTTTTGAACCCGTGACTTGTTCAAAACTGAGCTAGTTTGTGTGTAACTTTTGGAGACAGTACTGAGTACTTGTGAGGAGTATTGTACTGAGATTGTTACATGATTATTCTTCATTATAATATATAGACAGTAGGGGGTTTTCAGCTGTAAGCTTTCCCTGGTATACATATTGTGTTATATGTGTTGAATTTCTATGTGCGCATGTGAATGTTTTCAATACCGCTTGTTGTTTTTATTTCCGCATGTGATGATTAATGCGTAGAAGAGATTATGTGTTATGTATGAAGCTCAAATAGTATGTGACCAGAATAATCTCGGTGAATAATTCAACAAATTATTCAAATTTCTACATCAAATATACAATAATTAGGGGATAAATTGGTTAGACAATACACCATTAACCTTAATATCCCCCTAATTTTATTCTAAATCTTAATTTTCTCACCAATTTTCCACTTGATTATGTTCTTGCAAGACATGGTAGTATTGAATTTTGGTGGATATATGCCTTATTGTTGTCTACATCCATTTGGAATTGATGCTAGAAAGTTTCCTATGGGTAATGGTTGTTTAATCATATGAATGATAATGATCCTAGAGTCATTAATCATAATGATTGAATTCATTCTTATTACTTTAGTGATTTTAAACCCTTTTCAAAGTTCATATGACGCTATTTGTTATGATTCCAATTTTACGTTTCATCAATAAAATATAAAAGAATAAAGCTAATCCTTCTTCCAATTTTAAAAATTAGGATACTTTGTTAAAGCTAGAATATGCTTTATAAATTAGTTTGAATAAATTTTCTCCTTAAATTTGAAATTTACCAAACCATTTCTCTTCATCTATATTGAAACATTGATGAGATTTGAGTTGTTTTCCTTTGGAAATAATAATTTTTCATCTAAATACTTTTGGATTTATTGCTACAAGGGGTGGGATATTTATCTCTTAATATAAAAGTGTGAAATCCATTACTAGTGAAACTTTCTAACATAAGAATTAATTCATAGCTAAACACACCTTTATGAACAGTTTTGACATTATTAATGGAAAGAAAGAAGGGTAAAACTTTGAGATTTACATGATGATTGATGATGATCTTGAAAATCCATTATTATGAGCAGTAGCATGCTTGGTGTTAGATCCAGAGGTTACACTATTTTAAAATACAATATTGCATAGAAAAATTCATGACACTTAAAAAGGATCATAAACATAATTATTTTTAATTGGTGGTTGTTTATATTTTCTAAAAACCCATTTACAAATGGTAATTATGAAGGAAAAAATTGTTAAGGTCACAGTCAAGATTTGAGAAATCTATTCGAAGTGCAAGAACCTACACATAACTTAAAATTGTTTTATGGAGAACCATGATCAACATAAAATAACCCAGTAATGCAAATTTGGTTATATGGCATGGTTATATCTCAATAAAAAAGAGTTTTAAGGATGACAATGAAAAGTTGTACAACACATGGAAGAGAACACTTTCTAGTTTAATCCACCCATGCCCATGAGGTTGGATTATAATAATAATAGAGAAAAAGGATTTAAACTATTTGATACTTCCATGATGATTGATGAGGAAACCGTTATTACAAGTAATAACATATATTATTCATATTATATTTATACATTGTACTATTTAGAAATACAATTATGAATAAGAAAATTCATTATACTTGAAAAGAGTCATAAAAATGTTTCCAAAAGAAATTAAAATAACAACTTCCAAGTAAAGGGAAATGGCATAAAAAATAGTGTATAAGAATTTTTTCCATACCACATGTTGAAACATTCAAAATATTGAGAAAAAAAAATATAGATTACAAAGGGATGTGTAATATGTAAACGATCAAAGATAGAATTTTTGAGAAATAACTAAATCTTGATAGTTTATTAAACTCTCGGTCGAGAGTTTTATATAAAACTTTCGTCCTAGATTTTATAAAACTCTCGTCCTATAGTTTATAAAACTCTTGTCCTAGAGTTATAAAACTCTCGTCTCAGAGATTCATTTTAGTACTTGCAAAGGTATGTGTTTTGGGGCTGCATTGGTCAACGATTTTATTTTTTGTTATCGAGAGCTAACCCCAACTAAGAATTGAAGTCTCCAATGGTACCTTTTAGTCAGGTCTTGGTTAATTTTTTTTTTTTAAAGAATGAATATAATATTTTTTCATTAACTAATTGAGCCTTAACTTTACTCATGTCCTTACTATTACTTATTATTCCTTACTCGGTTTCTCCGTCCGAATTCGGCTCTCTCACATAAATTCCTTTATAAATGAATTCTTTTCATGGGAATACTTGGTTAAACCTACCAAAACCTTTGTTATGGGTTAATTTAGACACGTAACCAACTTATTTATTTCCAAAAGTTAACTTTTGTAATCTTCAAAGTTAGGCACAAATATTCACATATTGACCGTTTTGACAAGGCACACCCAACTCTAGTTTATATAGAATATACACACTTACTATATTACTTCTTTACAAAATTACTCCTTATTAAAAAAATCATAAATTTTACACATAACATGTAGTCTAATTATTATCACTTAGACTTATCTAAATTATTTGTCAACCATTCAAGAAAACCCAACCCTAGAAATAATGGAAAATAATGGTCCACCCTTATATTGCCCCCCCTGATCTTCTCACTTTCAGGATCATTAGTAGACAATAATACTTTTCACGTTGGTTCATAGGCATAATACCTCCTTAGAAAAACCTAGAACTAGAAGATATTCATCTATCCTAGAGGTTTCCACTACCTCGAGTCCAGGTTTTGAAGACCTCCTTCAGGTAGAGCTTCCTGTTTCGGCAACAATTTTCTCTTTTCTCTGTAAATGTGGTTCTCCTTCCTTCCAATTGGAAAATCCTTATTTAACCCATCAAGATCTCTTTAACTCTAGGGAATATAATAGAAATAACCCCCACTAACTTTCATGAAGTGAAAATTCATTTTTGGATTTCCCATGAGTTTTCATATTTCTACAAAATCCTTTACTCATCAAAATAATAACATAACCCATTTTTTTAATGTTTAATGTTTCATAAGGTTTTTCCTCCAAGCCCACAACAAATAAATGATATGAAATGTAAATAATTATAATAGCTAAGGGTGTTACAATTTTATATCACAGAAATTGACATACATATGTCTCAATGTCATGATTTACACATACTAGAGAAGTAAAAATCTATATAATTTTTTTTATCATTGCTATTGTTATCACTCGAAAGGTGGACAAGCAAAGATGACATTATTAATTGTCAGGCATAAGGATTTATAGGGCTGAGGGACATTAGAGAATCTGAAAATTTAAAAAACCTCTAAGGTCCAGAGAAAAAAGCAAATTGCACATCAAGACACTAGAAGAATGTGAATTCACGCACATTTTTCTTTGATAGGCTCGCCTTTGCATGAATTTACCTCAAAAATCTGTGCAGACCTGAGAGTCGTGGAAGTCACTTTCCAGGACAACAAGGCACACTCCAAGAAAATGATTCCACACTTGAGGCTGCACAAGGATAGCCGCCTAACCATCCTTGTGACCTCAAGGGAGCACACAAAGGAATCAAGTGGCACACAATTGAATCAACCCCCTCTTTTTGGTCACCATCGATCAATGTACCAAGAGAGGGAAGGAGAATTTGAATTCATTTGTAAAAGGCCACCAAGAGATGAACCAAATTAGAGCAGATGGTTATGCTGGTCAAATTGCTTTGAAGAAATCAGACTGTGTGTAATCCAGAGCAGAATTAGAGAGGGGATTCGGTTTTTGGCCACCCAACAAATTCAATCATTGGAAGTAGACAGAGAGACCTTGTACCAAGCAGTTAGAAGGTAAAAACGTCCTTGCATCGGGTCTTAGAACTCCATGGTTCTAAGGGCCCCTTGGCAAGTGTGTAAACGTACTATATTTCTTCCTAGTAGCAAGCAATAAGAGGGTACATTGATGCCACCGCTAGTATTATTGTTGTGTTTGACTCTTTATGATATTTCATGTATTTGTTTATTTTAGTCTTGTTTTCTCTCTACATATGCATACTCTCTACATATGCATACTACATCATTATTTAGTGTGTTTAATGTTTTATAGCATGTTCACTAACCTATTGACTCTTTTGTTTATCTTCCTGTGACCAAAGCTTAGAGGTAGCGACCACTCCTCTTAAGAAATTATGGATTGGTACACTTGTGCACCAAAAACATCACCATAGGATTGGCAACTCCACTAGCTTTTCTTTTTCTAGTTAATGTGGTTGCGCCTATTACAGAGACCTTTTCTTTGCTCTGGAGTGTTGCTTGGACAAATCTCCTTCTCTTATTCTTTGCCTATTCAACTTCAGTGAAAGTCTGATGATTATAACCTTTGGATATTTTTTGCAAGAAATTTACACTCTTTTCACACAGAAAAATGCGCCCTATCGCATGATTTCAACACTGACCTACGTGATAAATTTCTCGCATGTGTGAGACATTTTCCCGCGGAAACTAGAGGTAGAAAATATCTTCCTCCATTCCCCATTTGTAAAGTGAATGGCATCCCATAAAAAAAGTTGGTAGCACTGTGTGAGGTGTCCCATGACTGTTTAAAACTCGTTGTTGGCTACATTTGAGTAGTGCTAGGTGCTAGTTTTAAAATTTCAAAGTTTATTTTCACAAAAAACCACATAGTATAAGTAGGGGGAAATTTACTTGCAATCTAAAATAACTTATTTTTGCGAACATAGAAAAAAAAACATATAGATAATTAGCCTAAGTAAGTGGCCCTAATCCACACATTCTTAGCTAGTTTTTCATTTTTCCTAGTTTAAAGACATTAATTTTAATTTAATTTTGGCACTAGGAGTTGGGACCAGCAATTAGTTATCCTACAAGAAGCAAGTAATCTTGGTTTCCTTTGCACCTTTTGGTGACCCTAGGAAAGCATATGAAATCTATATTATGATAATTTTCCATCTCCCTTTAGTTGATCACTTAGATAAACTAGGCAACATTGTAAGCGGCCCATATCTGCATATGATTTTCTTATAGTAAGGAATAACCAAACATATATTAATAGGGGATCTATAAAGTACCAATTCATATCCACATGTTAAAACTGTGCGATTTTTTTCTTCTTTATCATGCACTTCCACATTGTAAGTGAAGTTAAGCCACCTTAAAAATAATCTAACTAAACTGATTAACTCTCCCCACAAGGGACAATAGAGAAATTATTTTTTAGGTTAGGACCAAGGGGGTAGGCATCTAATAAGACACCTTGGTAAGTTTACATCTTGAAACATAGAAGTTGAATTTTTAGGGAAATTTAAAATCCATCTATCCGCCCACAAAAAATAAAAGCCGAGCACCACAGAGACCCAATTCAGAGGAGGTTAAGCTTAGGTCCATTGTGTTTAGTATTATTTGGGGCTGCCTGACCCGTCTAATACTCGGTACTGGTAGATTATTTACCAATAATCTCAAGGCTGAAATGCTCATGTGGGATGATGACACTTAGTTGCCAATTATAGGGCATCTTTCCCTATAGGTGATGGTGCAGGCAGCAGTAGATCCTCTAACCATTACCTTTGTTGATTCTTCGACTACTGGAAGGCGTTGCCAGTTATTTCATGACATTATCCCCAATACCCATCATAGGATATATTCGCAATGCCCAGTTACTATTGAGAGTGTGAGACTGAATAGGTCTCAAAGATTTTGAGTATCACACACAAAAACAACCAAAACCACTTTTTGATTGCTTAATCACATAGAGATAATTTAAAGGAAAATTAACTTTTATTTTCACTATGTTTTATGTATGTGGTCATGATTTTTTCTTTAATACTTCAACTCTCATAGAACTGAGGATTTTTTCCAAAACAATACCTAGTCAACACCATAACAGACCCAATGGGACCTTGTTGATCTAGACGTATTTTGGACCTCCACCCATTAGCGGGAGGGGTTCTAGGCCTTTCGCCATTTAGGCATAAAAGACAGAACACTAACACCCTTATTGGTTCATCCTTTATTGGGGCATGTTTAGTTGGGAACCCTAGACGATCACCCAATGCCACAGCAGTGGACACCCCCACAGGGTCACCACATACCACTCCTCTCACAACCCCTAGGGGGCAGAGGAGTGCTACCCATTTGGGAAGCCAAGTGAACACACACTCGGGTACATTGCAAACAAACCCCATATCTAAAAAAAACACTGTGTCTTAATAGTGGGCAATGGCTCTCAACTCGCAGTCATTGTTCTTAGCATCCTTGAACTTACCAGATATAACCAAGTGAAATAAAGACCCTAATGTAGACAACGCAAGATGGCCCCCCCTGCCCACGAAGCTCCCTTCTGACATTCCAATGTTTGAAAGGAAGCAATTGAAAGACCCATGAAAGCACATAATGAATTTCCACCTGTGGTGTTCGTCTAACAACATCATTGAAGATTCTATTCAGCTGAGACTATTTCAGTGCACCCTAATCAGACCAGCTGCAAAATGGTATGTGGAGAAACCTTCTGCTACACATGAAACCTTTATCAGCCTCATTACTGCATTCCTAACGTATTTTTAGTTACCCATCCACCATGATTTTGGGATGGAATTACTGACACACTTTAGACAAACACTAGTTGTCCATATCTCAGATCATCTCCACAAATGGCGGCGACGTCGTAGTTTTTGTAAAGCCAAAATCGAGGATAGATTTCTGCTAGACCTGTTCTTGAAAAATCTCACTGCAGAGATTTCAAAATATGTAGCAACTCAAAAACCTACATCCGAAGAGGACGCCATTAGTAAGGCCCAACAAATCGAACTTATTTTCAAGTAGTCAGGAAATATTTACAATATCCTACCTAAGGCCCCACGCCTGCAAACTTACAAATAATTTCCAGGCATGTCGAACTCTGTATATGGTTTGATTGGGTCACTAACCCAAAATCACCTAAGCAGCAATGTTTAGTACCTCGGGCACGCATATGATTCTAACTAGAACATCCCTTAACCCAGCTACTAGAGTCATCATGCACATTTGCAAAAAATGACCAATAGAGCACAATCATACCACCATTAGCAAGCAGGTCCATACCCTCTGGCTCAGGGGACCCAGTACACAACTAAAAATTCTTACGGAAGAGATCCCCCCAGCAGCCATTCACAAACTAGGGACATGGGAAGTTGGTCACCTCACTCTCATGAGTTGTCAAAATTTCCACCCATGGAGTTTCTAAGCGCATAGAATATTGCAGGTAGTTTGATCAAGTCTTTGGCCCAAGATCACCTAGGCAGCAGTAGCATCATGTGCGTCTATACTCCATACAGTTTGATCTGGTCTTTGGCCCAAGATCACCTAGGAAGTAGTTGTACCATATGCATCGATACTACAAACGGTTTGATATGGTCTTTGGCCAAGTTCACCTAGGCGGCAGTAGTACCATGCACGTCGATATTGTACATGGTTTGATCAGGACTTTGGCCCAAGGAAACTTAGGCAGCAGTAATCAGTACCCTGGATACTCATATGATTCTACTCAGAACGTATCACAACCTGGCTATCATGAAATTCACCCAAGCACTCATATACCAACCAGGGACAAGGGAACCAATATCGCCCATTCCCCACACAGAGTGGACCACTCCCACAAAATAATGCTTTGGTCCATCTAGTGCCACCTTCTCAGGCTCATCAACAACCATACAACTAGGAGAATTATGAAAATCTTCTAAATGTTGCAAAAAGAAGTCAAGGAACAAAAAAAGGGAGATCCTAGATAGGGGGCAGTAACCAGCAACGCCCCCCACGATATTAGTCTAGGGGAAACCCCAACCGAAATCAAAACTAGGAAACAGGCAACAACTCCCAAGGGAAAACTAGAACTCAAAGTATCTGATCACAAAACTGAAAGAAACATAGTGATCAACACCTCATAACACCCAAAGGAGGCTCCACACATTCACACCTCTGAAAAAACAAATTTTCAGTGTCGGCAGGTATGCCCTCTCTCATCTTATTTTCATTTAACACATGTATTTCAATAATATTTGAATAAATAATATGATTTCACTTGGGGTATTTTGTTGCACGTATTCTACAAACCATCCATCGTTCCATCCACTGAAAGTACTAGAGAAGGTATCATTATACCCTCAACATTATAGAGTCCTAGAAAAATTTTGCATATCCTGACATCATTTCTCCACAAGATATTAACAATAGGTTCCAAGCACCCGACCATGTTTATCATTTCCAAACTTTGCACATGATAAACATGCTTGTTCGTCAGTAGACCCTCCCCTACATAGCGCTCGTCACTCAAAGTATACCATATATCAGAATAATCATGATGCCATGGCCATACCACTTCAGTCCGAGAAGCACTTCATGCCCATCCACCCACCATGCATCAAGTTAAGTTTTTCCATATCAAAATAAAACCCCTTTCCCAGACTACCATGTTTTGCAAGTAGATCGAAAGTGTACCACCATGCCTTGCATTTTTCCTACCATACCTCCATCAGCATAGTCCATCTGAAGTACTTTCCATCTGCTTCATCAATTCCATAGAAGAGACCAACCAATGGGCCCCCCAACCTCAGTAAAAAAACCCTCCTCAAATCGTTAGTGAGCGAGCAATTTCATGTTTTGGGGTACCTGTCTCTGTGTTTTGTACAATCCAATAACATTATTTCATTCGTTTGGTAAGTGTACAAAGACCGCAAACAATGGACAATGTCCCCCACTCATCCATCTATTTTTTCCCCATGGCAGTAGTCCATGGTCACCCTTGGTTGGAATATCACACCTTTCATGCATAAACGACCATGACATTCATAACAAACATATACCCACCCCCAGCATCCTACTAACTCTAGGGATATCCCCATTATAAATAGTTATGACTGGTGCCAAGATGCTTTTTATACTTTTACCTTTGGAAACTAAATCCCCATCATCATTTTTCAGTCACCCGTCATCATCATGCCTACATTAAACCTATCAAATCCAAGATCTTGATCACTTGCATCAGTGACTCTCTTGTTCTTGACACTTCCTTTTTGTCGACTTCATGAATCAACTCCTATTTTCCAAAAAGGAAGCGATACATTGGTTTACCACTCACCACAATAGGGGCATCCTCGGGTGGCACTGTGGGAATCACCATCACCCACAGATGGCATCGATCCTCAATACATTCGACTACAACGCAAGATTTCATGTCAAGATGGTATCATACATTACAACCATAACACTTTGATCAAATTCGTTGAAGATCTGTGCCATTATAAGCATAAATTTCAACAATGCTTACACAGGAAGGTCGCAGTCATACACCAATTCGTACTATGAGAATTTATATGCAATACCAATCTTACGCAAGTGGTTATCACATTCCACCTATTATCAAAGAAAAATGCCCCTGAGGGCATCAATAATCGTCGTCATCAACCAAATCAGTAGATCACTACCATACTAGTGACATAGATAGAATTTGTATCTGTCAGATAGATTTGTTTAGCTAGCCAAAGCATCACAAGCATAGGACATGCCCGCCTCGTAGGAAAAAATGTATTTATTGTATCATACTATTTCTTGCAGGGTTCCCATGGGACATGGTCACTCTTCGAACTATTGTAAGGGATTTCCAAATTTTTGCTACACGCAGGTCTCTCTCTCTCTCTCCACATAGTACACAAAAAAGAAACTATAATGTATTTTGGCTATACCTCACACATTAAGGGGCGATTGTTATGACTGGAAAATCGTACAAGAAAAAATGACATTATTAAATGTCAAGCAGAAGGATTTACAGGGCTGAGGCACATTAGAGAATCTGAAATTTTTTAAAAATCTCTAAGGCCTAGAGGAAAAATCTCTAAGGCATTGCGCACTTAAGAGACTGTGGGAATGCGCCTTTACATGAATTTTTCTTTAATAGGCATTCTCTTATGCAGATTTCCCTCAAAAATCCGCGCGGATATGACAGTGGTGGAAGTCACTTTCCAGGACCACATGGCACACTCCAGGAAAATGATCACACACTTGAGGCCGCCCAACGACAATCACCTAAGCCACCTTGGGACTTCAAGGGAGCACACAAAGGAATCAAGTGGCACACAATCGAATCAATCCCCTCTCTTGGGTCACCATCCATCAATGTACAAAGAGAGGGAAGGAGAATTTGAATTCATCTATAAAAGGCCATCAAGAAATGAAAAAAATGAGACCACATTGTTATGCTGGCCAAAAATTCTTTGAAGCAATCCGACAGTGTGTAATACGAAGCAGAAGTAGAGAGGGGATTCGGTTGTTGGCCACCCAACAACTTCAATCCTTTGGAGTAGAGAGAGAGACCTTGCACCAAGCAGCTAGAATGTAAAATCATCCTTGCATCGGGTCTTAGAACTCCATGGTTCTAAGGGCCACTTGGAAAGTGTGTAAACATACTATCTTTCTTCCTAATAGCAAGCAATAAGAGGGGACATTGATGCCACCGTTAGTATTATTGTCATGTTTGACTCTTTATGAGCTTTCTTGTTTTTGTTCAGTTTAGTCTTGTTTCTCTCTACATATGCATAATATATCATTATTTAGTGTGTCTAATGTTTTATGGCATATTAACTAACCTATTAACTCTTCTGTCTATCTTCTTGTGACCAAAGTTTAGAGGCAGCAAACAATCCTCTTAAGCAATTGTGGATTGGTACACTTGTGCACCAAAGCCACCACCACAACTATTTTTTATTTATAATGTAAATAGTTTTATTTATTTTTTAATGCAATATTAATTGACAAACTATAACGAGTCTAATTTGTATAATGCTTCTTAAAGAAAAAATAAATTTGGAAAATTTTGTTAGTAATATCCTCAAGCATATTGTGATAAATTTCATTAGCCAAAAGAACAAAATAATTTTTATATCATAATATATTATCAATTAACACATTTAATATAAATTATAATTGGAAAATGTTTTTTCCTTTTCTCCTAGCAAATTTTAATTCATTTTAAAATTTAAATCTTATTTAAAATTAAGAAAATAACAAAATATCTATAATCTAAATTAATTTTTGAAATGTAATAATATAGTTGTAAGTAAAATAAACATAAACTATTTAAAAATATCATTACTGAAAATGCCATACTACTGAACTTATATTAAATAATAAAATCATTATTAGAAATTTTGACATAATTTTTTCAACATTGAAAATAATATACTTGAAACTCCAAAAAAAATAAATAAATTAATACACATAAAAATGATATATATATATATATATATATATATATATATATATATATATATATATATATATATATATATATATATATATATATATATATATATATATACATATATATATATATATATATTGTTGCTAGTATAAATATATCTTTTCTCTAATATTTTTATGAGTGAAAATGGATATGAAATGCTTGTAACTCTCCCGATCTTTCTAAGTTTAGGATAAATCTAGAGTTAATATGGATTTCAGATTGTTTTAAATATACCATGTTTCAATTCCATTTTAAGCTCAAAATGATCCATACCTGTTTATTAGAGGTGCAAACCTTTTCTCAAATTTTGATATTTTTGAAACACTATATATTTTTTGAGATAGATTTGCTATATTTCTCAAAATGACATATTTCAACTCCATGTTGAACATGAAAGGAATCATAAATCTTCCCAATAACTAAATCTCATATATTCCTAACCACATATATTTGAAATGACTAAGTCACACATCTTTTTTATATTAAAAATAAAAAATGATCTTTAGAAATATATATATATATATATATATATATATATATATATATATATATATATATCTTTTTAGTTTAATTTTTTTTCTCTTTATAAATATCCAATACATATAGAAATTATATATTTATTACATGATTTTTATTTTAAAAAAGAAAAAGATATTAATATTAAATTAGTGATTTCATTAATAAGTATAAAGAAGGTGTATGTGTTTGTAACGAGGATTAGAAGACAAAATAAATAGTTATGAATGAAACCCAATTAATTTTCTTTCAATATTTTTTTCTTCTATATCAAATCATATTATTAAAAATAAACATTAAATTTTTTATTTTTATTTTTTTTAAACATTGGGAAACCTTCATATTTGTGTTGTCAAACCTAATGTCATCTATTTCTATCTCTTAATGCAAGTGGACTCATCATTATTATTCAAAGAAAACCAAGCCACATATTAGTAAGAGTGCATATTTTCTTTATAATTATTATTAACAATTTTTTTTTATATATTCAACATTTCTGTCAATATTATATCTTAAATTTTAATTATCTTCCTATATATTCAAGTTACAAAAAGTTTTTTCTATAACATAAAAATGCTAAATTTAATTTTATGTGAAAAGTAATTTTATTTATTTATTTATTAAGATTTTTGTGTATAAAAGAGACTAATTAAACTTTAATTCTTAAATGATTTTGTGTGTGTTTTTTTGGTAAAAGAAAATGATATTTCACAATTTGAGTTTTTTAACTTTCAAGATTATCATTCAATACTTTTAATATAAAAAAATTATATCAAAATTTTTATGGTGTTAAAAAATAAATATCAAATTATTAATATCTAATATTTATATATATCTTTAACTTGAAACTGAAATGCAATAAGATAACATATTATAATAAAATAATATAAATCTTATTCATCAACTTTTTGGCAGCTACATATGAAATGCAAACAATAATACCGTATAATTTTACCTTATTTCAAATTAAACTATTTTTTTAACCTATAAATTGTGAATAAATTTGTATATTATCTTATTTTTTATTTTAAATTTTTCTATAATTTTTTAAACATTTTAAATTTTAAATATAGTGTTCTAAAGCCTTATCTAACTTATATTAATAATAATTAAAAAAAAACAAAAACATAAAAATTGCAAAATATGGAAAAACAAAAAAACAACAAAAGCACAAAAACTCTAAAATAATGAAAATTCAAATCTTAAATAAATTGACAGTTACCAATCATAGAAAAAAAAACATGACCGAAGAAGTCATGGGAGTGGTAGACTGGCCTAAAATGAAAATAATTATGAAGAATGAGTTGGCAGTGGGAGTGAAAGCCATGCATAAAGTATATCCGTTGATCTGGAAAAAGCTAAAGAAAACGCAACTATCCGTTGCTCTGTAAAAAGCTAAAGAAAAAGGAAAGGGTTTGTTTTTAAGATAAAGGAAAAGGACATGGAAACAAATGTAAATCTCAAATCTTCACCCTTTTTCGTCCTCAAGTTCTTCTGATATGTTTTGTGGGAAGCGCCTCCATTTTGTTCTTTTGTGAAGAGTTTAATGTTCCAAATCACACACTCTGTGCGTAAAATTTAATGTCCAAAAATTGCCTATTGACAGAAGAGGACGACAATGGATCCTCCTTTGGAACCATTTTTGATGAATAGTCTTTCTTTCTATTGATGTGCACAATCGATTCGGATCAATGCTATTTCTGGATTCACAGGAACACAGAGGGGAGAGTTTGTAAAAGGAACCAGAGGGGAGAGTTGTCATGTTCCAATGCGCTCCTATCCAAACCCTGGTTGGGCTATTCTTTCTGTTCTATTTATTTAAATTGAATGTAATTTGCTGTTAATAAAAACTTCTTGTTCCCATATACTCTTTACTTCATTTTCTTTAAATAGTTTAACAACTCTATATTTCATTTTCTTTAATTAGCTAGCCTCCCTCAGCCGGCCTTCTGGCCTTCCTTCTTGATTTTGATAATTAGGTTATCTTGTTCGATTCAGGTTTCATTTTTTTTTCTGTTGGCTTTCAAATTTGGGTAAAATCATTTTTCCATATCACTTGGTTTTAATATCCCAGCAGTCTAAATTAGTCGAAAAAACATTGAAACCTTGATACCAATTTCAACTAGCCACCCTGGGATGGAAATGTGGATTTTGAGGATCTCCCGAACCTAGTAAGGTTATAAACTCTATTTTCACTGATTGGTTGATACCAATTTGAATTAGTCAACAATATTTGTTTTGGGTGAAATACAAGACTTATTCAATTATTTGAGAGGCTGTCCAATACTCTCCTTCATTTCCATTTTCGTGTGCAACCAAACCTCATCCATTTCGTCCAGTTTCCACTCAAGCCTACACGAGGACAAAGCCTTATTCCTACTGTGCAACAAAGAATGGTTGGAATGTTTACTGGATTTCATGTTGGCTGGTTATTCGATTTTGGCATCTCATTATACGATCTGAGTAGGAAAACGCCATTGCAGTATATGAAATTTCATGTTTAGTACATAAACATATTTTTCCCACCCTACGTAACACCTATTATGCTACAATCAATCAATAAACATAATCCCTACGGTTAAGATCTTAAAAAGAATCCATATTTTAAGTTTCATTGAAGTTGATCATGGATGTCAAGATAGCCTTATAAATGCACTAACTCCACGAGAATCGCATTCAAGGACCTGGGCACATAAATTTTGAGTTGTTGGGGTTCGCTTGGTGTCCACATTAAATTGACCAGTAATTGGTTATGCTATATTTTTATTTACTTTTGCTTTCAAAGTTTTAGATTAATTTTATCCCTATCCATAATTTTATTTCCACACCCAACGTGGTATTCCTGGGTGGTAATAATTTTAATGGATCTCAAGCCAAGATGTCGACCTTAGTTGTATGGTCTCTACAATTTCTGCTAATTGGAATTGAAACGTTAGTTGTATAGTCTGTGCAATTTCAGCTAGTTGGAATTGAAACCTTGATGTCCGGGTGAACCCTAGTTGTATGGTCTGTAATTTTGGCTAGTTGGGATTGAAACTTGGAGCAATTCGGAAAACAGATAAAAATAATCATAGCATAACGGAAATAATCCATAACTGGAGACAGGGAGGGTTTCATTGTCAAGTACTAAATAGAGCCTGACACCTTTCATTTGGATTTCTCCTTTGGAATATTTGGAAAGAATGGAATCAAAGGGTTTTTCGAGCAATAGAACAACCCATGAACCAGATCTGGCAGTACTCGGTTGAAAATATTCGGGAAACTATCTTAGTGGAAAGCTGGTCAGAAGAGGACTGGCAGACTCAGGGTTTGGAAGCTTAGATGCTGAACTATTTAAATCTAAAACCTCAAATGCTCTATAAAAATTTATGCAAGTATCGGCCACCTTGTCACTCAATAGAGGAACAGTGGAAGCCCCCTCAACAAGGCTTCCTTAAACTCAATTATGATGGGGCATCAAAAGGAAATCCAGGACAAGCAGGTGCAGGTGGGATTTTTCGCATCTCTTAGGGGGCGGTTTGCAGGTGTTATGCCTCTGATTTGGGCTTTGCCACAAATAATGAGGCTGAACTTATGGCAGTTAAACAAGGCCTCCTTATTGCTATCCACGAAAATTACCAAAGGCTTATAGTAGAGGGCGATTCTGCAATGGTGACAGGCGTTCTCCAAAAGTTACAGCATGGCACACCGTGGGATAAGATAACTCAAAGTTGGCGTATAGCTGCCCTTATTCAAGAAGTTAGCCAGCTGATTAAAAATATTCAGTATTTGATCCTGACTCATATTCGGCGAAAAGGAAATGAGGCTGCCGATTATTTGGCTAATTGGGGCTGTAAAATCCTGATCGATCCATAGAAGCTCGCCCTATTAATGCCATATAGGATGTCGAACTACATTCTCTTCAAATAATTGTGTGCAAGGATCTACAAGACTATGCACAACAATGACCCCCCGATCGGGGTGGGCATTTGGAAAACGCGTCATAAGTGGATATGACAGATGGCTGCGGTACCCAACTCATGCCATTAAACCACAACATGGAGCAGATCATAATATTGTTATGGAAATGTGTGATGGAATGGGGAGTTATGAATTGGCATGATCGATAGTCTAGGCTGTCAGAACGGCCAAGGAATTTTTTCAAGCTAGAAAGCCTTCCACAATTTTCCATGCAAAGTCATTTTGCAGTGCAAACGCGGAGGCAGCACAGGAGACTCTTGGACGCTCTCTCAACCAGACAAACGTTTCTGTTGGGGTACGTATTTGTCTGTCTGCATTCAGTCGTCATTGATGTCTTAAAGGCTATGTTAGGTCTGTATTATATTATGTTTCTCTGGAATTTTCCGATGGCCTGTAGCTTTGTGCCTCCTCTTTTGAGTCCCGTTGAACCCTTTTTTCGGGATCCCTGTCCATTTTTTCCTGGCTACTTTAGTTTTGTTGTGGCCCAGGTCAGAGTTTTCCTTTGTTGGCACCCTGGTGTTGTGCGGCTTCAAATTTGAAGGTCGGTTTTGGGGAAGTTTCAGTTCCTTGTTCAGGGGTCTGCGACGTTGGGGGGGTATGCTCAGTTGTTGTTTCAACGGAAGCTGCTGGATTAGAGTTTGTATTTGGTTCTATCTTGATGTTGGGTGGGGTAAATTTCAAAGGCCTATCTTGGGGTCAATTCAGTGTTTTGCACAGAGTTTCAGTGGACATAGTTGGGTTTTGATTTATATGTGTCTATTCATGTCTTACGACTGGGTTCTGTCTTACTTTGCTTCGTCGCGCCTTTATGGGATGTCGTTTATGGAATTATTGTTATTAGCTTACAGTTGGGATGGGCGGCGATTCCTGTTCCATGTTATCAATATTGGACGTCAGTCACTTGGGTATGTCCAGTTTCCTTGTGATGATTGGGAGGCGACTGATGTAGCCTTGTTTTCTGTCCATTTCAAGCACTCTGTTACAAGCTCTGTTCTTGTCCATTTCATGCGCTCTGCTACTGTCCTTTGCATGCGCTCTGCTTTGGTCCATTTCATGTGCTCTGCTACTGTCCTTTGCATGCGCTCTGCTTTGGTCCATTTCATGTGCTCTGTCCCTCTCCAGGGCTTTAGATTTTTGCATTGGGTTCTGTGGTTAGCTTTACTGTGTTCTTCTGGCAGACACATCATCTCTGTTCAATGGGTGTCCACCAGTTATTTCTATGCTGTTTCTCACTCCCTAATCGTTTTCTCCTGCCTGTCTTTGTTCCTAAATAGGCTACTCTCCAACATGGGGAAGCGCTGTTATTGTCCTCAGTCTGGTAAAGGTAAACAGAAGCCTCAGCCTGAGCCTTGTCCTAAGAAATGTGGTCGGAAGTGTCGTCAAGAGATCCTAGAAACCCTTACTGCAAACTATGTTATAGGTAATTCATCCACTGTTCGCCAGGATGCCGTTTATGGAATTATTGTTATTAGCTTATAGTTGGGATGGGTGGCGATTCCTGTTCCATGTTATCAATATTGGACATCAGTCTCTTGGGTATGTCCACTTTCATTGTGATGATTGAGAGGCTGTTGATGTAGCCCTTTTTTCTGTCCATTTCAAGTGCTCTGTTACAAGCTCTGTTCCTGTCCATTTCATGTGCTCTGCTACTGTCCTTTGCATGTGCTCTGCTCCAGTCCATTTCATGTGCTCTGTCCTCTCCAGGGCTTTAGATTTTGGCATTGGGTTCTGTGGTTAGCTTTACTATGTTCTTCTGGCAGACACATCGTCTCTATTCAATGGGTGTCCACCGGTTATTTCTACGTTGTTTCTCACTCCTTAATCATTTTCTCCTGCCTGTCTTTGTTCCTAAATAGGCTATTCTCCAACATGGGGAAGTGTCGTTCTTGCCCTCAGTTTGGTAAAGGTAAATAGCAGCCTCAGCTTGAGCCTTGTCCTAAGAAACATGGCCAGAAGTCTCGTCAAGAGATCCTAGAAACCCTCACTTCAAAATATGTTATAGGTAATTCATCCACTATTCACCAGGAGATCCGAGGCTGGGAACGGGACATTCAAACTGATCCTGAAGATAATGAAGTGGAAGCAGAGATCCTGGACTTCATAACTGACCCTGGTAATACTCGGGGTTGTTTCACTTTGTTCCAGTAGACTATCCATACTTACTAGATAGTCAAGTGCCTTCTAGCCAAGGCTATGGAGAGCTTTCCTCCTGCTCAAGCCATGATTGAACCAGCTAGGATTGAA